>SJYQ01004034.1:77756-229981 GCA_006410935.1 Redunca redunca
ATCTACAGTAGATAATTTTTTTTATATGTCAGTTCTACTTTTTTCCAATGTAAACTTTAGTGGTACTTTAGTCTTTTAAGATCGATTGGAGTTTCTATAGTATCTCATTTAAATGTGTATAATATGTATAGCATTTATGCATTTGTTCTGACAAAGAACAGTGAAAATAGGCCAGCAAGTATTCAGTCACTCCTTTTATATTGTGACTTTTTTCTTGAGCTCTGAATTTTGCTTTGCTGCTGCTGCTAAGTTGCTTCAGTCATGTCCGACTCTGTGCAACTCTATAGACAGCAGCCCACCAGGCTCCCCCGTCCCTGGGATTCTCCAGGCAAGAACACTGGAGTGGGTTGCCATTTCCTTCTCCAGTGCATGAAAGTGAAAAGTGAAAGTGAAGCCACCTAGTCGTGTCCGACTCTTAGCGACCCCATGGATTGTAGCCCTCCAGGCTCCTCCGTCCGTGGGATTTTCCAGGCAAGAGTACTGGAGTGGGGTGCCATTGCCTTCTCTGCAATTTTGCTTTACTTCCTGGCTAATTGGAATGAATCTATAAATCATTTTATCAGGTAAAGTTGGTATGTCGCTGGTATATTGTATGAGTTTCTGTTTATCAGAAAATATGCTGCTATTTGCCTTCTCACAGTTGTCCCAGTCTGAAATTCTTGGGTCTAAAAACTGTTCATTGAGAGAGAAAAAAACAATGCTTTATTTTGTACTGACATTTTAGGTTATAAATGAGAAACTGAGCTAAACTAATGTTTGTTTCTTTGCAGGAAATTTGTTTTTCTTATTTGGATCATAATTGATTTTTATCTTTATTCTAGTTGTTTGTCTTTATCCAAATGTCTAGATATATGTATTATTTCTTTGAATTCATGTAAAGTTTGCAGACAATGTTCTGTTATAGTTTTATGCCTTTTCTACTTTTTCTAAGCTTTCATTCAGAAATAATACTTATTTGCGAATTGGCCATCCATGTTTGTCCTTAGGGTTTATAATCATTTCTTTCAACATTATTCTCTTTTTTGCACATTGCCTCTGTATTCTTGAAAAAAATTACAAATGTGTCATTCACATCACTGATAATTTTTTCACATATCAGTTCTACTTTCTTTCAATGCGAACTTTAATGCTGCTATTATATGTTAAGATTCCTTGAAATCCTTTATTATCTCACTTAAGTCCATTTTAATTCCACATACCTACCTTTTAATCTCAATCTGCTCTCTCTTTATGACTGTGTCTGTTAATGTTTCACAAGAGACCATGTCTTTTTGTTCTGTGCCAAGCATATTTAGGATCATGAGTGGATGATTTGTAGAAATCCTTTTCTTGTTTTCTCCAGTGATGTTCCAAGTGCTCTGTTCGGAGGTTATTTTCTCTCATAGTCACCATTCTGTTTTACTAGTATTGTCCATCCTTAAAGAAAGGTGAGATCTAGTAATTCTCATGTTTATTTTCAGACAAGATGAAGGGATAGCTCCCCCCTTTTTGGTTCAGATTCCATTTGTTGACTTCACTTCTCAATCTAAAATGTGAGGGCATTCTAGAAGGCACAGATGGTCATGGCCCACTAGAAGGGGAACTGTGGTTCTTCTTTCCTGGCCTTGGTAATTCCAGCTACTTACATAAGCATTCTACTTGCCAGCTTTCCTAAGAGAAGCTGGTACATTCTGTCATATCCAAGACTATAGCATCATCTGTCCACACCAGGAAGTGAATTCACCTTTGCCTTGCTTTCCTACTCCACCCAACATGTGTGCATGCATGCTAAGTTGCTTCACTCTTATCCTCCTCTTTGCATCCCCACGGACGGTAGCCCGCCAGGCTCCTCTGTCCATAGGATTTTGCAGGCAAGAATATTGAAGTGGGTTGCCATGCCTTCCTCCAGGGGATCTTCCTAACCCAGGGATCAAACCCGCATCTCTTATTGTCTCCTGCATTGGCAGGTGGGTTCTTTACCACTAGCACCACCTGGGAAGCCACTCCACCCCACAACACCTTCCAATTCCTATCACTCCCAGGAAAACATGCTAATCCCAAAATTATTTTCCATTAAATTCCCATCTGCAATATTAATATGATAATGGTTAAGAAGGAAAGTTGGGACAATGATTGAGCCTACTTGTAATCAAAAGCAAGTGAAGTATCTTTTGAGTGAATTCTGGGAGTTGGTGATGGACAGGGAGGCCTGGCGTGCTATGATTCACGGGGTCGCAAAGAGTCTGACACAACTGAGCAACTGAACTGAAATGAAGTATCAGAATTTATCTATATTTACCTACTCCCTTCTTCCCAATTAGACATGGTGATAGGACTCAGGCTTGCATACTTGCTCTCTCTCTCTCTCAGGTTCTTATATGCATGCACGCACACACACATACACATTGAGTATCAATAATTGCTATGACTTTGATTTCCTATCAAAGCAAAATAAACCGTGGTTTTATGAGCTAACAATCCAGGGTCCATGGTATGTTAACATATATTACATGGAAACAAAGAACAATCTCCTGAATAGCAACAACAATGACTAATGGTGGTGGGAAGAGACTTGGTGGTCAAGTACCTTCGGAAAACATAGGTTAAGCACAGAGTCCTTAAAGTAACAATTCTCAGGATCTCTACTGAGCTAGTGTGCACCAACAATCTCCAAATTCAGGGTGAAATAAGCAGTATTTCCCACCTTATTGAATATCTCATGATACCCTCAGGAATATCTCATGGGAATCAGATTTTTTACCCAGAGCAAGTTTTAGAAGTAATGGACTCAATTACTTACTCCCAAACCTTTCAGTCTGGGGGGCTCTGGAAATATAAAGCCCTGTATTTAAAACCAGATTCTACTACTTGCTATGTGGCCTCTGTTAAATTGGCTAATCATTCTGAGCTCTGGTTTCATTTCCCACAGGAATTTAAATAATAATATGTGTTTCATGGCATTAGAGTATTGAATAATAATTCTACTCAAATGCCTAGCAGAGTGCCTGTCTCCTTTTTCCTGAAGATCCACTGCTTAGAAAACATTTTCAAGTATGATAAAGAACCTGGTGGCTCATGTGGTAAAGAATCTGCCTGCAACACAGGTGATCTGGGTTTGATCCCTGGGTCAGGAAATTTCCTGGAGAAGGAAGTGGCTACCCACTCCAGTATTCTTGCCTGGAGAATTCCATGGGCAGAGGAGCCTGGTGGGCTACAGTCCAGGGGACTGCAAAGAGTCAGACATGACTAAGTGACTGACACACACACTTTGAACCTGGTTAGACACTACTCAAAATGGACAGATCTCCAACAAGCACCTAGCCATGAGAGTAGCTAACGACCCTCTCATGCTCCCTCAAACCTCTGTGAGGTTTCCAAGGTGTTCAAACACTTCATATATGAACATTTGTGTTACAGCATTGAAGACACTGCTCTTGTTTGTGCATGCATGCTAAGTCGCTCAGTCATGTCCAGCTCTTTGCAACGTTATGGACTGTAGCCCACCAGGCTTCTCTGTCCATTGGATTCTCCAGGCAAGATTACCGCAGTCGGTTGCCGTGCCCTTCTCCAAGGGATCTTCCTAACCTAGGGATTGAAACAGTGTCTCCTGCATTGGCAGGCAGGTTCTTTACCACTGGCGCCACCTGGGAAGCCCATAGAGGCCCTTAGGAAGACAACAATAGCACTTAGTAATACTGTGTGAGTCAGCTTGTTGGATTAACATTTACTAACCAACTAGGCCCCTAAAGAGAACAGTTACTGAGAGATACTGTGTGCAAGCATCAGCATTAAGGGGACAGGTTTTGAATCTTTTGATCTACAACTCATTGGTTGGGGACAGAAGTGAATGACGTGTGAATCTCTTAGCATAACACCTAGTACATTGCAGGCACTTGATTGAAAAAAGTACGAATATATATAATAATTATTATTATTATGCACTCATTACTTGAGCAATTTCTCTGCACCGGGCACTGGGGATACAGTTTTTGCTATCATTATATGGGTATGTTCCCTGAGAAGCCCATGCACAATTTGTGTGCGTGCATGCTAAGTCGCTTCAGTCATGTCTGTCTCTGTGCAACCCTATGGAGCGTAGCCCGCCAGGCTCCTCTGTCCTTGAGATTCTCTAGGCAAGAATACTGGAGTGGGTGGCCATGCCCTCTCCAAGGGGGCCTTCCCGACCCAGGGGTCACACCCATGTCTTTTATGTCTAGCAGCATTGGCAAGGGGGCTCTTTCCCACTAGCATGATCTGGGAAGCCCATACAAGGTTTAAATAACATTACATCACCCAAGCCACTTTAATGCACTCTTTTCCATTCAGTGATTAAAACCACTCCAAACCTTCACCTAATGGTCACCTGGATTCTGCTGGGCATGTAAACGGAAGTGGGGCGCTCTCTATTTTCCAAGGAAGTCGATTTCGATTTCAGTGTCTCTGGCAGTAGATCCCCTCTCTCAGAGTGAATCCAGGTCTCCAATTCTGCTGATTTTACTTCACAAGAATAACTTCCATGAATATTTCCATTAACCTTGACCCACATTAAAATCACAGCCAGCATTTTCCCCCTTTCGTTTTGAAACAGGAACTCATAGCTGAAACATTCCACTACCTGCCATTCCTCTTGCCTGGTGCTGCTAGTGACCCCTGCCCTCCTTCTGTTTCGAATAGAGCTGATGCCACAATATCTGACATGATTAACTGCATTGTCTCCTTGGCTGCTTGATTAACTGCGAAGTCCACTTGCCCTCCTGAGCAGCAAGGACTCCCTGTTGGCATATGGGATGCAGCCCTGGTAGACTGGGCAGCTTCTGCTCACATCAGCGGTGAGGGCCACTTCCCTTGGGAAGTGGGTGGCTGTTTATTGCTGTTGAGCAGGACAGCTGTTCATCCTTGGCTTCACCTGGATCCCCCTGGCCTGTATCAAAAGGAGCCGCAGGATTTCTATTTCCCCCTTAGTGAGCACACTGGAAAGTGAAGGTAAGGGAGAGGGTCCTATGCTAAAGATCTTGGATTACTCTTTCTTTTATATTTGGAAGGGACAGACTCAAGTCCTGGATTACTCAAGATAAATTTTGTAACAAGACAAATGTGGGTCGATGCTCTGTTTCAGCATCTATCTTCTGCTTTTTCTACTCAGACTGAGCACCTATGGGACGTCAAAAACACTACATCAAGGCCTTTTGCCTCCATCACTCTTTTTTCCTAGCAGTGAGTGGGGGTCGGCTCAGTGGGCAAATGAAATTTAGGAGGACTGAAGAATTTCCAGTCTCCTTTTCAGTGTTTTTATCTCACAGAGCAAACTCTAGCATTAGTGACTGGGCTCAAATTCTGGTTTCACCCTTTGCTAACAGTGTGGTGTGGGGCAAGTTAATTCTCAAATGACACTAGAAGATATGTTAAATAAGCCATCATTTAGGACACTAGAAAACCGTGACTCAAAGTGAAGTGACTTAAACCTAAAATCAAAAGACAAATATGTTCCAAGGCAAGGTCTTACACTTAAGTCTGAGTCCAAAATCCACGTTGCTTGCTTTGTTACTTGCTCGAGCTCCCTAATCAATTACTTGAGTAATCCAGGACTTGAGTCTGTCCCTTCCAAATATAAAAGAAAGAGTAATCCAAGATCTTTAGCATAGGACCCTCTCCCTTACCTTCACTTTCCAGTGTGCTCACTAAGGGGGAAATAGAAATCCTGTGATGAATGAACCCATGTCAATTGCTAAAGACTATTACACTTTTGCCACTCATGGATTTCCCTTGTCAGTGACAGGTATTGCATGTAGAGTTCTTTTTTGCTTTTCAGTGATATTGACAGAGGAAACAGTTCCCAAGGGGACTGAGATTGAGACCAAGCTCCATTGGCCTCAACTCAGCTAAACTCTTTGAGCTTCAACTTTCTTATTTAAGAAACAAGAAAGCATATGATATTTTACAGGTTTCAATGCCATTCTCCCAAATCATCCCACCCTCTCCCTCTCCCACAGAGTCCAAAAGACTGTTCTATACATCTGTGTCTCTTTTGCTATAAATTTATTTAAAAAAAAATTAATAATAAATAAATAAATAAAAGTAACAGTAGAACTATAAAAAAAGAAAAAGAAACAAGAAAGTAGCACCTGTCTTAGGCATTAGTGTCAGGATTAAAAGATGATGACTCTGAAAGTACTTCTTAATCTCCAAAGCAGTTTATATAAGTGTAAGGGATTTCTAGCATCGTTCTCATTGTTCTCATTGCCATGAAGCATCCAGGACTCTGTGCATTCATGTGAACTCCCCTTTTGCTCTAATGATAAGGAACGTGCAGAGGAAACGGTACAGTCACCACTTCTAGATGTGAGTGAAAACGAGTGGCCTTGGTTATTCCTGCCGCTTTGTCCTGTAAAACCTATTTCTGTTGCAATGTGTAAAGAGCAATGAGGGAACAAAGAGTCTTTGAGGTAATGTCACTCATGAACATTCCCCAGCCTCTGGCAGGAGTGGGCATCCTGAATTCTTTATAAGGAGAAAGTTTGACTAGAAATTCAGTCAGAGGTCAGGAGTAAAGATATTTCTGCCGATAGAGTTACAGACCAGTATTCTTTTGATGGCGTCTTTAATCATATTACCTCTTCCTCAATTACTCTACCATCATTATTCATTCAACAGGTTAAACAAAGATTTATTATGCTCCAGGCTCTAGAGGTAGAACAGTGAGCAAAACCAACAAGGGAGTGTCCATGAGTGACATCACCTCAAAGACTCTGTTCCCTCATTGCTCTTTACACATTGCAACAGAAATAGGTTTTACAGGACAAAGTGGCAGGAAGAACCAAGGCCACTGGTTTTCACTCACATCTGGAAGTGGTGACTGTACCATTTCCTCTGCACCAACTTCATGGGAAGGACCTTCCAACAAGGGGAGACAAACGAAAATAAATAAATAAATAAATTAGCAATAAGTAAGCAGACAAATAAGTGGTGAGATGATTCTAGGTGGTGATAAGTGTTAAAAGGAAACTTCAAGGTGATGGAGTTGAAAAGGACTGATGAAAGATCCTTTAGACTGGATGGTAAGGAAAGCCATTCTGAGGGGATGGAAATGGTATAACAAGAAGCCACGCGAACTGGGGATTCTCCATTTGCCCCCATCCATTCTCTGCTTTTCTTCATTCTGACTCCCTTCTCAGCTCATTTCCAGTGGGATTTAGCCAATGAGACACTGGAGGGCAGAAGGAGGGCAAGTAAGTAAATCTTGCCTTGCTCAGAGCCTGAGCCTTATCAGACAGGTGGAGACTGGTCCTCTACAAGGCAGCTCTTATGGAGTAGCCCCTCCCTGGTTCAAACTCCAGGTGGGCTCCAGTAACAGGTCCTTCCCCCCCAGCCCCAGTTCCTCTGAATCCTCAGTCTAAGTTTACTGTCTAAGGATACTATTTACAATCTGTTTGCTGTAAACTGTTTACTGTTTACAATCTAAGGATACTGTCTAAGTTTCCCACTTTTCCTATCTGTCCCCTCAGTCCAACCCACAGAATAGTCTCTCAGCCAAAACATTTGGGATGAATTCTGCGTTTGGCTGGAATCTGATACGATACATCTTGTGAAGATGCAGGGGCAGAGCATTCCAAGCAGAGGGAACATCATTATTTTATGGACAAAATTGACACAATCATTAACGCTTGTGTGATAAGGAACTGCTCTCACATGTATAATTTCATCTAAATCCCGTGACAACATAGAGAGTCTGGGCAGGTATTACTCCCATTTTACAAATCAAGAATGGGAAGCTCCAAGAAGTAAATGACTTGCCAAAGGGCAATGTGAATGGTCATCACCAGAGGCTAATCTCTAATGCGGTTTCTGGCTCCAAGTCTAGGGTTCTCCAATCCCATCATTGTCACCTAGCAGGCAGATGGAAAAGAGAATTCAAGGATATTTCCCAGGGACCAGTTTCAAAAGCCTTTCACAAAATCCATCACATTCAACAAATAGCCAACTAGAATCTTTAATTCAGCTATAGAGTCCCATGAAGTGCAAAACTCTCCCAAGACATAAAATGGCGAAGATAATCATCAGATCTTATTAAGGGGAATGCCATGTGATTAAACCTTACTAGTTAATACTTTTGTTTCAGAGAACATACATCTTCCATGTTACTCAAAATATGACTTTTCCCTAAATGTGTATAAGTAGTCACAAATAATCTATCTTAAAGGAAGTGAGAGAGATGGATGTTTAGCAGAATCGTTCGACAGAAAAATGTATTAACAGAATTATTTTTAAATTCAAAGAACAAGGGTACCCTTAATGTGTCTTGGAGTTGAGAATTTTCTCAAAATGGGTACATTCATCGTCATGACACCACCTGTGTGAGCAATATAGTATGAATCTAAGATTAACAGTAGAATTTATTCTTAAAAGTGGAGCAAGCCACAGAAAAATCCAATTTCCAGCAGCAGATCATTCATTGTAAGACTTCTACATGCCCACCTTCCTCGTTAACTTATCCTCTGCAGTTTAAAATATCTACCTGCACCTCTGTGACATACCAGTAGTTAGTCCTCTGGGGGTTTCTAAGCCAGACTGAACATCTGGATTTGCAGCATATCCTAAAGGTCACCAGATTCAGTGTGGGACAAGGAGATGAATCGATGGGCATGTGACAACAAGCAGCCACCAAGACAAACTGCGCCTGCTGGCCCAGGCCAGCCTTTGAAAGCTTAGACACATTAGGACCACATGGATATCTGCTGAAGGATGAATTGTTATATGGCTTTGGAAAAAGTCAGTGTTTCCATTTCTTTCTCTCCCACTTGGCATTTTGGAGCCTGCTGTCAGGATTCACACCGATTTTTGGCTTGGTTTTAGAGGGTTTTTTTTTTTTTTTTCCCTTACTACAGTTGAGCTTAAAGAAAAACAGCACAAAGAAATTGTTAAGAAGAGAGAAAATCGTGCTCCAGATGGTTCTGAAGAACTCACAACTGACCCAGAGCCCAAGAAAAGGCCTTTCATTTATATAATGTTGAGGAAAATGATATTCTTTTTATTTGATCATAAAAGCAACAACTGAAAATACCCTGAATATCCAGAAGAATGCACTCCAGCATGTCTGCCTTTGTGTGTCTGCGTGTGCATCTGTGTGTGCATGCATGCATATCCAAGAGGATACAATATGTATACGTCCAAACTAGAGACTCAGAGAAGCTATGGAGAATGTTCACTTGAGATCTTGCTATTCTCTAACTGCTGCTATGATACATGACATCTCCAAAAACTGAGAAATGGTCAAATTCCATTTTCCAGTGGTAGAAAGTTTCTGACAAACCCACCTTGGGAAACGTGGACTTTCCCTCACTGTATTTAAACTGCATGAAGGGAGATGAAGTCCTAGGCAAGGTGGGAGTGTGGCAACGGGTGCACCCTGGAGGTTGTGAAGAGTCAGGGAGGCTGCAGTTATAATGTCTTTTTAGTTAAAGGTCATAGAAACTGTACTCAAACAAGCTTAGGCAAAACAATAAGTAAAAAGGATTTATTAGAAGGTTTCTAGGGTATTGAAGGAACCAGGGCAGCATGAAAGGTCAGAGACTGGGACCTGTGGCAGATACTGAATTTTCTGTTCATCTATCCTTTACATCAGTCTGCCCGTTTGTTTTTGTTTGTTTTTGACTGCATCATGGGATTTCAGTTCTCCAACCAAGGATGGAACTCACATACGTTGCACTGGAAGTGTGAAGTCTTAACCACTGGACCACCAGGGAAGTTCCCCACTCTTCCTTTTTTGACCCAATTCACTTCAATGCACACAAGTTTTCACCTTGAGGTGAAGAATGTAGTCACAGGCAGTTGGAGTTCAACAAAAGAGACACACACTATTTCCTGTTGGTTCTGTATAGCTAGGTGGCTTCCCTGGTGGCTCAGACGGTAAAGCGTCTGCCTACAATGCGGGAGACCCAGGTTCAATCCCTGGGTCAGGAAGATCCCCTGGAGAAGGAAATGGCAACCCACTTCAGTATTCTTGTCTGGAAAATTCCATGGACTGAGCAGACTGGTGGGCTACAGTCCATGGGGTCGCAAAGAGTTGGACACGACTGAGTGACTTCACTTTCTGTATAGAATAAACCTCAGAAAGGTAACCTGATGAGTTTGGCTTTGCCATACATTCTTCCCTTGACCAATCGCTGAGTCCAACTAGATTATGCCTGCTTCCCCAAGGTCAGAATCTGTACAAGAATAAGCAACAGTATAGGAAGGAGCAGTCACGGAGGGTGGTGGCGGAAGTGCCCTGCACCAGTGGAAAAGAAGGTCCCCTACAGCAGCTATTGGAGGCTTATCAAGGGTTCCCCAGTGGCTCAACGGTAAAAGAATCTGCCTGCAGCGCAGGAAGTGTGGGTTCAATTCCTGGATCAGGAAGATCCTCTGGAGTAGGAAATGGCAACCCACTCCAGTATTTCTGCCTGGGAAATTCAGACAGAGGAGCCTGGCAGGCTATAGTCCACGGGGTCACAAAGAGTCAGACATGAGTGAGTGACTAAACAAACCAAACCAGGTTGAATCAATTTGTGTTAAGTAATACACAATTCAAACTTGGGCATAAGCTGTAAACCTGGGGACAGACTTCCATCGCACTTAGAGTGGAGAGCGAACCGCTCACATGGCCAGCAGATGCGACGTGATGTGGCATGCCACCTCCCAACCTCTCCTCATGTCCCTTTCTCTAATCACACTGCTCTTCTTTCAGGTCCTGGAGCACAGTGGGCTCTTTCCCTCCTCTGTGTTTAATGCACTGCATTCCTTCTTCCTATAAATGTTTCTTCCTTGCCATTTGCATGGTTAAGACCTTGTCCTAATTCAAGGTCCCATCCTCAGAAAGGGCTTCACTCAACACCTTGTTTAAATAAACCTTGCTCTTTAATTCATCAAAGGACTTTGTTTAGCTTCTATGGTACATCACCAGCTTTAACTGATATATTTATTTGTGTAATTGTTCTCTGGTCTGTGTTCTAGACAGTGAGCTAGTAAAGTAGGTAACACATCTGATTCTTTCATCACTATATTCTCAGTATCTGTAAATGTGACCCACCCCACTCCAGCATTCTTGCCTGGAGATTCCTATGAACAGAGGAGCCTGGCAGGCTACAATCCATAGCGTCAGAAAGAGTTGGACACAGCTGAGTGACTAACATTTTCACGTTCATAGTAAGGGCTCATAAGTATTTATTGAATGAATGAATAGATGGATGGATACACTGTCCCGATGAATGCCGCAGTAAGCAAGGACTAAGAAGGGGAAACGGAATACAATTTGAAAGGTAGGAAAGGGATACAAGGAGCGATTCTGGTAGGAGTGGGGCCCACACAGAGCTGCAATGCTCAGAACACCAGGGGGCGCCATTTGCACAGACTACAAATGATACTGGGGCCCCTGGAGTTAGCATTTCCTAGACCACATCCATCCACAGTGTAGTATGTTTTGTTGGGAACAAATAAGCCACTTCTAGAAAAACACAGACTTTTTAAGCTGCCTCAGACTTAGGGTCAATGTTTTTTAAATTAACTGTGGTGAAGGACCAGTTTTGTAAAATTATTTCCAAACCATTGTTCACCAAAACTTTTGTTAACTACAATAAAAATGAATTGCTAAAAAAGAAAACTATAAACCCAGAAGATATGTGAAATAAATGCCCAAATTTGTAAGTAGATTGAACATAAAATCACTTTGTCCAATTACTATCCAAGTAAATAAACACTTTCAATTCTGCACTTATCTCCTTATAGACTAACAATGGTTTATTGATCAACACTGGTCTGCGAACCACACTCAGGGGGATCACTGTTTTAGAGAAAACTGAAGTCAGACTGAAAGACCAGCCAGCCACTAGACGAGGTGGTTGTTAACACCCTGCACTGAGTCCTCACGGTAATCCTGTAAGAAGGTCAAGATGAAGAGAGTGAGGTGAGTAGTGTAAGTGCAGAGTAGATACCATTTTTACTAAACTCTGAAGTTGCATTATCATGGATTTCTTGCATTAATTTTGATTTTTAAAAATATTATATTAAGATAATATTTTCTTGATTCTTGAATTTTTTGATGTCCCCTTAAATTTTGCATCCAAAGGGAATTCCTTATTCGCCTCCCCCTAGCCAAGACCCTGAGGAAGGCATAATGTTTGCTATTATTTACCAGTATAGATTAATTTATAGTGATTAATCTATGTGAACAAATGACTGAGACCTGAACACAGGTCTAGCCTTTCTACTGCACTATACTACTTCTTGTGCTGAGCATCTACCATTCATTCATTTGTTTATTCATTCACTAACAATGCCAACAGAAATTAACATTAAGTATGTGCCACAAGTGTAGCTGGAAATGAGTAAGTTCCCAGCAGTAAGGAGGAGACAGGGGATGCATGACCTTGAATGAAGTTGATAAATGATACATGACCTTGGTATGTAGATTTTATCTGGAGTTATAGGGGATTCTAGAAGTGACACGGTCAGATTTAATATTTGAAAGGTTCACTCTGAATGCAGTGGGGTGATTTGGTAGATAGGAGTGGACAGAACTGGAGACAGGTGTCCAGTTAATGGAAGAGTACAGCAATCCAGGGAAAATAAGAAAAAAAGAAACTAAAGATGCTGGTCACATTTGGAGAGAATGTCATCATTGGCATTTTGAGGCTTCAAGGGAAGAACAAAATCACCCCTGTCACCTCCAGGCTGTGTCCGAACATGCTCACTGGAATAAGGAAAAACACAATAAAGATCTGTTGGAAAAACCAAGCAATATAGAACTGTGCATGGGGGATGTCAGGGGGGCTTCCCAGGTGGCAATATTGGTAAAGAATCTGCCTACTATTGCAGGAGACATAACAGACATGGGTTCGATCCCTGGGTTGGGAAGGTCCCCTGGAGGAGGGCATGGCAACTCACTCCAGTATTCTTGCCTGGAGAATCCCATGGAGAGAGGAGCCTGGGGGGCTACAGTCCCTGGGGTCACAAAGAGTTGGATTTGACTGAAGCGACTTAGCATGCATGCACATGGGGGATGGGGAGGGATAAGGAGGAAAACAGAGTGATAAGTGAGAATCTGGAGAGAGGAAAACGGGTGCAAGGAGAAATGGAAATACAAGAAACTGGTAAAGGAGAGAGCAGAAGGCAGGCAGCATCTGCGTCTCAAGGACAGGAGGAAGGAGGAAGGCGGGAGTAGGCGGAAACAGCAGTCAGATTCTTAGCAGCACTAAAATTGTCCCTGCCACTTGGCAGGAGTCAGTTCAGATGTCCCAGATCCAAGAGCCAGGGCCTTCTCCCCATTCATATAACTACATGAGGAGCAAAGTGGTGAGATTCATGGACCAAAAGATCCCTTGGCAAATATCAGTTCTATCCTTGGGGGTGTTTTAAGGCCTTGGAACACTGTTTATTGAAGTGATGGCAGTGACAATGAATTATTTCTGCCAGAATGAACTATAAGAAATTTAGTCTGGCTGATTAAAAGAAAGTTTATAAAGCACAGTTCAAACATGCACAATGCTTTTTAGGAGAAAATAATTTAGCATCTAAATTAATATATAATTGATACTGTGATTCAATCTTTAGGGACCCTAAAGAGCACTCTCTTCATTACTGTCCAATTTATAACGAAAAAGAGAGACCCCCTGATACGGTGGACGACTTTAAAATCCTCCACGCTCTTTCACTCACATTATGACTCTATGTTTGCATTTGCTTTGCATATTCATTATGCAATTGGTGATTCTTTCAACAATTCTATAAAGTATACTTTATAGAATTAAAGGCAGGAATTATTACTCCCATTTTGCAGAAGTGAAAACTGAGGCCCAAAGGGGTGCAGAGATTTGCCTAAGCTCACACATATGCCAAGCATTAGAGCTGACCCTGAGACCCAGCTCTCTTGACTAAGAGAACTCTTCCCACTCATTTCCATCATCCACTCTAGGTAGCTTATATTTATTGGCTATTCTGGAGGAGCAATGTGATGATCATTTCATCATCTTCTCCCAAAGATCTGCTGAAGAACAGCTGCGAGGAGTATCACATACTTCTTTTACAAGGCAACTGCAGAGCTTTGGGCAAAAACTTTGGACATTTCCACATTACAACTTGTCATCTTTATAACCTTGGGCAAGGCATTAACCTGAGAACCTCAGTTTCCTTACAGAAAAATAGCAGCCACGGTCCCTATCTTTTTATTAATAGATTGTTTTAAAGTGTCACATCCAGAAAAAATGAAAGTGATAAAAGAATGGGGGTACAGGTCCAGTAAATGAAACAGAAGAAAAAAAGAGGAAATACCCCCAGGATATTTGGGGCTTCTAAAGAGAAGCAAGCCCCACAAGGAATGTATGAGCAGAGAAGAGGGCATGCAGAAGTAAGTTAGAAATTAGCACAGTCCTGTAAGCATCTGCCTGCAATGAAGGAGATGCAGAAGACACAGGTTCAGTCTCTGGGTGGGGAACATCTCCTGGAGGAGGAAATGGCAACCCACTCCAGTATTCTTGCCTGGAAAATCCCATGGACAGAAGAGCCTAGCAGGCTACAGTCCATGAGACTGCAAAGAGTCAGACTCGCCTGAGTGACTGAGCGTGCATGCAAGCACCTGTAAACATCTGGAGGATAGAAGAAAGCTCATTCCTTGAGCGCCTGTTGTGTACCTAGCACTGTTAGACACTTTTGTTGTTGTTCAATTGCTATAAGTCGTGTCTGACTCTTTGCAACCCCACGGACTGCAGCACACCAGGCTTCCCTGCCTTCACTATCTGCAGGAGTTTGCCCAAACTCACGGAGAGCATCATTTATTTAGTGACTGTTTCTGACCACTTCCTAGGTGCTCAGCACTGCTGTAGGTGTTGGGATGCCCGAGAGAGGAGAGAAGATAGCTTGGCCCTGGAGGCTCACCTCTGCTCTTTCAGTGGTCCAGCAAGGAGGGTTAATTCACTGGGACAGGGACCAAAGCAGACAGTCATGGGGCTCTGAGGTTCTGCTTTTCTAATAAGGACACTTTACCAGGAGTTTTCTGCTATCATCCAGTCGTCCTCTCTCCTCCGTTATAAATATGTATAACGTCAGGGCAGAGGAAGCTTTCTCTCTACCAGAGCTATTTTAATGGTGTTCCTTACCTGGGTACCTTCTCTGGGATAATAAAACCATGGAGGATCATGTACACTCATCCCCTTTTTGCTGGTAATATTCCCCCCAAACACCCCAGTTTATATTTACACCACACAATACTAGTGGCATGTATGCCAATGCCTTTGTTGCAGAACACAAAGACGTTATTCTCAAGAAACTGACATTCTTGTGGACAAGGCAGATAGCAAACAGGTAAAATACACCTTGTCACGGATACCTCCCAACTTTACCATAATTGCTCAGGTTTGAATCCCTGCAGGAGATCTCTGACTCTCATCCAACTATAGCAGACACCCTCCCCTGGGTATTCTCAGCTACTCTTACAGATTCAAGCATTATCTACAGGCTTGAGGAATCAATCCCCTAGACCTTTACCCCAGTTTATGTCTCTCTTCTGAGCCCCAGACTTGTCCCTTCAGTTCCTTCCCTGTTGTCTCTACACTTAGGCCAGAGGCACTGCAAATTCCTCCTCCTCTATTTTCAGTCTTCACTCCTATAGTCACCATTGATCCTGACGCTCAGGCTAAGAACCAAGAATCAATCATCCTCAATCTTTCCCTCCCTCTTTCTTCCTACAACAAATCTGTCCCCATGCCCTGGCAAGCCTTGCATTTCTGGCCTCTTAATCTCTCTCCCCACAACCCCTGTGTCTTAGATTCCTCACAAAGATCTGAGTTCACACTCACAATAGACTGTTGACTGATTCTCCCGCACGATTACACCTCACTCTGGAACTCTCTGCACCTTGCACCACTGTGATCTTCCTAGAGTAGATATTTAAGCGGATTATTCTCCAGTTTCCAAAAGCTTGTAAGAAAAGGACTGAACTTCCAAGCATGACTCAGCTCTTTCTTTCCCCCTTTCCCACCTTCCCCCACACTTCTTCCCTGGAAGTGGCCTGTGCTCTGGGTACACTACACCTCCCCAGTTTCCAAACATTACTTGCCATTTTGAGACTATTTAAATCTGCAAACCCTTCCTCAAATGCCCTTCCCTCTCATCAACCTGCAGAACCCCAACCCTCTATCAAGACTGAGCAGCAAGAAGCATACATGTAAAATGCCTTTTCAACTTCTGGCTAGAGAAAGCCGGGCTCTCAAAACACTTAGAAAGACTTATCTTTACATGCCTATTTTCCCACTAGACTGTGAACTCCTTAAAGAGCTCTTTGCGTCCCTCAGTTCAGTTCATTTCAGTTGCTCAGTCGTGTCCGACTTTTTGCGACCCCATGAATCGCAGCACGCCAGGCCTCCCTGTCCATCACCAACTCCCAGAGTTCACTCAAACTCACGTCCATCGAGTCGGTGATGCCATCCAGCCATCTCATCCTCTGTCGTCCCCTTCTCCTCCTGCCCCCAATCCCTCCCAGTATCAGAGTCTTTTCCAATGAGTCAACTCTTCGCATGAGGTGCCCAAAGTACTGGAATTTCAGCTTCAGCATCATTCCTTCCAAAGAAATCCCAGGGCTGATCTCCTTCAGAATAGTTGGATCTCCTTGCAGTCCAAGGGACTCTCAAGGGTCTTCTCCAACACCATAGTCCGAAAGCATCAATTCTTTGGCACTCAGCTTTCTTCACAGTCCAACTCTCACATCCATATATGACTACTGGAAAAACCATAGCCTTGACTAAATAGACCTTTGTTGGCAAAGTAATGTCTCTGCTTTTGAATATGCTATCTAGGTTGGTCGTAACTTTTCTTCCAAGGAGTAAGTGTCTTTTAATTTCGTGGTTGCAGTCACCATCTGCAGTGATTTTGGAGCCCAAAAAGATAAAGTCTGACACTATTTCCACTGTTTCCCCATCTATTTCCCATGAAGTGATGGGACCAGATGCCATGATCTTCGTTTTCTGAATGTTGAACTTTAAGCCAACTTTTCACCCTCCTCTTTCACTTTCATCAAGAGGCTTTTTAGTTCCTCTTTGTGTCCCTAGTGCCTAGAAATTGATACATAATAATATTATAATAATTATATTAATAAGTGTTAGCTGCTCAGTTGGGTCCACTCTTTGTGACCCCATGAACTATAGCCTGCCAGGCTTCTCTGTCCATGGGATTCTCCAGTCAAGAATACTGAAGTGGATTGCCATTTCCTTCTCCAGAAATTGTATTAATAAAATAGCAATAATTACTGATAAAGTCAGTCATTACACAGTGCTTACTATGTTACCAGCAGTAAATTTGTGCATGTGAACGTGTGCACACACATGTATGTATATTCAAATAACCTTCAAATAATCTGTGAGATAAATTCTATCATTAGTTCCATTTATAGATGTAGAGACTGAGGCAATTATATTAACTGACTAGGCAAATATCATACAGTAAGCATGTGGCAAAACTAAGTTTTAACTTGGGACCAGAGTCCTTGGTCTTTACCACTAAGCTTCACTGACTTTCACAGGGCATTGTGCAAAATCTAGATATGACTGGATAACTGACTGGATAAATTAAATCACAAGGCAAAAGGTAGTGAAGATGATAAGAATGTTTAAAAGTAAGAGACCAAGGGCTATGGTTTTACTTTTCAGTACCTATAGTGTTTCAGGCATTGGGCCGGACCCAAGCCTGATGCTGAGAAAGATTGAGGGCAGGAGGAGAAGGGGTCGACAGAGGATGAGACGACTGGATAGCATCACCGAGTCAGTGGACAAGAGTTTCAGCAAGCTCCAGGAGACAGTGAAGGACAGGGAAGCCTGGCATGCTGCAGTTCATGGGATCGCAAAGTCAGACGCAACTGAACAACAACAAAGCAGGGCAAGAAAAGGAGACAAAGGTGTGCAGTCACACAGTAACACTGGTGTCCAGCCCAATGGTGCTGAGTTTAAAGGGAAAACAGGCTTGGTTGGCCAAAATAGCGGAGATGCTAAAAGCCAAAACTAATAAGGAAGGAGGAAGGAAGTACAGTTGAGAAGGACAGCTGCAAATCTTCCCGCTTTCCATGGGGCTGGTCAGCTCTCCCCTTCTTGCCTCTGTATCCCACAAAGAGAAAAACCCAGAATAAAGCCTCCTAACAGAGAAAGATTTGTTTGTGTAATTTCCTAATAAACTAGAAGTTGGCCTGATACTAGTCAGCCAAACATTCTCCACCCTCCCCCTCACCCCATGTTGGCCAGGCTAATAAGAAAAGTATTGAGGAAGTTCGGGCATGAATTTTATCACCCCCTGAACAGTTCTGAACAATAGAAGGGGAGGCATTACTATGAAGTTTTAAAACTCATACTACTTTGAAATTATCACGTAAGAATTGTCACAGGGGAACACAGTAAGACTGCGATTTCTTCTTGTTTTACACCACAGGACTGAAAAGGGAGTTGAAGGAGATTAATTACATTCCCTGCTAATCAATGCAAAGACATATTTTTCTGCTTCTCCATCTCATAATTTTTATTTCATCTAGTTTGGGCTTTTTTAGGGTTGCCAGATGTCCCAGTTTCAGTGGGACAATCCTGCGTTTTGAAGGTACGTCCCATCTGCTCTTGAAAATATTTCTGTTCACTGCTCTCTCGTGGACTGTAGGGTTTTTAGAGCTGCCAGCCAGAGTACGGCTGCTGGAGAGAAGATGATAAATTATTGTAACACTATAAAAAAAAATCACTCACATCCTCCGCCACCCCACCTTAGCAATGCTGTGAATTAATTCTGCAGAAATCTTTGTCATGAAGGTGAATCTCCAAGTCTCCAGATGGGAATGTGAAGCTCTTTCAACACTGGCTTTGAGAGACAGAAGAAGTAGGCAGGGAAAGAAAGCATGCATGGACTGGTAACTGGATTCGCCATCAGAACACCTGGCTCTGCCATTTTCCACAAGAGTGACTTTGGTCCAGTTGGTTAAAAGAGAAAACAGTTTTTTGAGCACCTACTGTCTACCTCACTTGATGTTAGGCACTCTGATAATTTTTATAATAATGATTAATTTTTATAATAATGTAGGATAGCATAGATTTTATCCCCATTTTATAGTTAAGAATGTTGAGGTTCAGATCCACTGAATCCAGAAGCCTATGGTACCAAACCCTACTCTTTCCACTATAGATGACTCTCTTCCTTCATCTGTTAAGCAGAAATAATAATAATCTATACCTTGTAAGATATGAAACGGAAGGTTATAAGTAGATTCTCTAAAGGTCTTTTCCAGGACTCCTATCACCGAGATGAGGAAACTTGCCAACTGAGATCCCATCCGTGGAACACTTTAAAAGGACAAGTTCCACAGTGCAAACATTCTTAAAGCTGGTCTAAGCACTTTGTCACTGGTCATAGCAAACAACCTCTTCAACAACACAAGAGAAGACTCTACACATGGGCATCACCAGATGGTCAATACCGAAATCAGACTGATTATATTCTTTGCAGCCAAAGATGGAGAAGCTCTATACAGTCAGCAAGAACAAGACTTGGAGCTGACTGTGGCTCAGATCATGAACTCCTTATTGCCAAATTCAGGCTTAAATTGAAGAAAGTAGGGAAAATCACTAGACCATTTAGGTATGACCTAAATCAAATCCCTTAGGATTATACAGTGAAAGTGACAAACAGATTCAAGGGATTAGATCTAACAGACACAGTGCCTGAAGAACTATGGATGGAGGTTCGTGACATTGTACAGGAGGCAGTGATCAAGACCATCTCCAAGAAAAAGAAATGCAAAAAGGCAAAATGGTTGGCTGATGAGGCCTTACAAACAGCTGATAAAAGAAGAGAAGTAAAAGGCAAAGGAGAAAAGAAAAGATATTCCCATTTGAATGCAGAGTTCCAAAGAATAGTAAGGAGAGATAAGAAACTTTCCTCAGTGATCAATGCAAAGAAATAGAGAAAAACAGTAGAATGGGAAAGACTAGACATCTCTTCAGGAAAATTAGAGACACCAAGGGAATATTTCATGCAAAGATGGGCTCAATAAAGGACAGAAATGGTATGGACCTAACAGAAGCAGAAGATATTAAGAAGAGTTGGCAAGAACACACAGAAGAACAATATAGAAAAGATCTTCATGACCCAGATAATTACGATGGTGTGATTACTCACCTAGAGCCAGACATCCTGGAGTGTGAAGTCAAGTGGTCCTTAGGAATGCCCTCCACCACGACCATTCCCAAGTGGTCCTTAGGAATGCCCTCCACCACAAACAAAGCTAATGGAGGTGATGGAATTCCAGTTGAGCTAATTCAAATCCTGAAAGATGATGCTGTGAAAGTGCTGCACTCAATATGCCAGCAAATTTGGAAAACTCAGCAGTGGCCACAGGACCGGTAATGGTCAGTTTTCATTCCAATCCCAAAGAAAGGCAANGAAAGTGCTGTACTCAATATGCCAGCAAATTTGGAAAACTCAGCAGTGGCCACAGGACTGGTAATGGTCAGTTTTCATTCCAATCCCAAAGAAAGGCAATGCCAAAGAATGCTCAATCTACCACACAATTGCCCTCACCTCACATGCTAGTAAAGTAAAATCAAAATTCTCCAAGCCAGGCTTCAACAGTACATGAACTGTGAACTTCCAGATGTTCAAACTGGATTTAGAAAGGGAAGAGGAACCAGAGATCAAATTGCCAACATCTGTTGGATCATCAAAAAAAAAAACAGAGTTCCAGAAAAACATCCAGTTCTGCTTTATTGACTATGCCGAAGACTTTGATTGTGTGGATCACAGCAAACTGTGGAAAATTCTTCAAGTGATAGGAATACTAGACCACCTGACATGTCTCCTGAGAAATCTGTATGCGGGTTAAGAAGCATCAGTTAGAACTGGATATGGAACAACCAACTGATTCCAAATTGGGAATGAATATGTCAAGGCTGTACATTGTCACCCTGCTTATTTAACTTATATGCAGAGTACATCATGTGAAAAGCCAGACTGATGAAGCACAAGCTGGAGTCAAGATTGTTGGGAGAAATATCAATAATCTCAGATATGCAGATGACACCACACTTATGGCAGAAAGTGAAGAAGAACTAAAGGGCCTCTTGATGAAAGTGAAAGAGGAGAGTGAAAAAGTTGGCTTACAACTCAACTTTCAGAAAACTAAGATCATGGCAGCTAGTGCTATTACTTCATGGCAAATAGATGGGGAAACAGTGACAGACATTATTTTGGGGGGTCCAAAATCCATGCAGATGGTGACTGCAGCCATGAAATTAAAAGACACTTGCTCCTTGGAAGAAAAGCTATACCAACCTAGACAGCATATTGAAAAGCAGAGATATTACTTTGCCAACAAAAGTCTGTCTAGTCAAAGTTTTAGTTTTTCCAGTAGTCATGTATGGATGTGAGAGCTTTTCTCTCATAAAGAAAGTTGAGTGCTGAAGAATTGATGCGTTTGAACTGTGGTTTTGGAGAAGACTTGTAAGAGTCCCTTGGACTGCAAGGAGATCCAACCAGTCCATCCTAAAGGGAATAGTTCTGAATATTCATTGGAAGGACTGATGTTGAAGCTGAAACCCCAATAATCTGGCCACCTGATACGAAGAACTGACTCATTGGAAAAGACCCTGATGCTGGGAAAGATTGAAGATGGGAGGAGAAGGGAACAACAGAGGATGAAATGGTTAGATGGCATCACCAACTCAACAGACATGAGTTTGAGTAGGCTCTAGGAGTTGGTGATGGACAGGGAGGCCTGGCATGCTGCAATCTATGGGGTTGCAGAGTCAGAGACGACTGAGCAACTGAACTGAACTGAAGCACTTTGAAACTTGACTTCAGGTTAGATGTCAAGAATGGCACTATCAGAGATAAGCTCAGTGATCTCAGGGCCATGGAGCCAAATTATCTTCATCCTTTGTATTCTTGCATTCCTAGTTGAGGCCTTGGAAGTGAAGCTTCAATTCAGCTGTCATTTCAACAGGGCCACTCATGACACTATGAACAGCCATCTAATTATAGAGAGTAAGTTTCTCCTATTTAACAGAACAAGGCCCTAACAGCAGAGGCCTGGCTGGGCAAACACTGTTGGTGGCATCGAGGCAATGTCTAGGAGAGAGGCAGTGCAGAGGAAGCTGTGTTACCAAGAAGCAAAGAAGAAGTTTCCAGAATCCTGCGGGAAAGGCACTGAATAATTTTGTTAATATACACTGTGTAGTGTTCATTGCACCAATAGCTTGTATTTCCCAGGACCACGACTTTGACACTGTTACGCCTCAGGAGCAAAGCCTCAACGGGAAGAGAGTCAATAATCTGTACTGTGGGACTTTGTCAGTGTATCTAAGGAACAAATGTGCGAGTGCTGGAGAGATCCTAAAATACTGTGAGCACGTCAGCTGTCATCACTTGGGATGTTTTGCTGGCAGCGCATCACACGGCCTACTCATCTTGCTGTTTTCCTCCTGCCCTTCAGCAAGGCATTTTCTCCCAGTGATGAGGAAAACGTTCTTGACGATGTTTTCTTAGATTTCAGCTCGGTGCACTCTAACCCTTTCCACCTCTTTCTGTCTTTTACTGGAGGTTAGGAGTTTTTATCTTATAAACCGCAGAAGTGCTTCAGAAAGGGGTCAATAAACCACTTGCAATTTTTCAAGTGTGTGTGTGTATACATATATGTATATACCATTAGATTCTCAAAGGGATTCATGATATCAAAATAATTAGGATCTAATGTGGTACAATTTCTTTTTTCTAGAGTTACAAGACCACACACAGCAATCTAAAAAGGTGGTAGGAACCCCAGCCAGCATTTTAACCCGGGGAGAAAAGAGTTATTTCTAATCCAAATTCCTTATATTACCAAAGCAAATAACTTTTGCCCCAAATTCCTCTGCTGTCTCAGCTGTTCAATGGCTCACTGTATCTCTCATTGACTAACTCGACAGCCTCTTGTTTCCCTGCCTCTGCTGCCCTAAGCACAGATTTTCTACCAGTTCTGAATATTCTACATCTTGTTTTCTGTGCTTCTGACCTCTAACCACTCTCCCATCACAGTGTCCAATAACTACCTGCTTACATGCCAGCATCCCCTCTGTTTGCATCATCCTGAGAGTGGTAGCCCTGACTTTTTCATTTACCACCAGTGTCAGACAATGAATGAAGAAATTCAGAAAGTTGTTGTGAGATTCAACTTCTCTGAATCCCCACACACGCCACCACCTTGCATAGAGAGAAAGGAGAAATGAGCTCTATTGGCATGGGTTTCTAAGGGAGCAAAAAGGGCAGGTGTGTGGACAACGTAACTGCCTTCCATTTGGGACGAGGCACCAGAAAGTGCACGCCCTGCTCCTGCGAGGCATCGTTTGTCAGGGTGGCTGGGGACTGGCCGTTAGCGTACTGATAATTGCAGCCTCTCTTCCTGAGATCAGAAACAGGTCTGAAGAGCTGAGGAACCATTGAATTTCCTTAATTGTCCTCTGAAGCTTCAGTGAAATGGAAGGTGGCTCACCTCTGGGCTCTTGAAAAGTCATTCCATGGAACTGGCCCCCAAGTGGGGCATCTGCTGTGGTTTCAGGATTGCCAAACCAAGAATTTACATGAGGTGATGTCTGGCAAGTATGAGGTTCCCATCCAGACCTCTGCTCATACTGACTCCAGGAGAGACCGCTGTTTCAAAGATAGGAAGATGTGTCTAGGTCCCAGTGGTGCTTGTTACTTCTCACAAAAGACAATGAGCTCAGAATGGCTGGGGGCTTCAGTTACTCCACTAGTTACTTTTATCCTTCACTGTAATTTTTAACTACAGAAGTAATGCATGTTTTTGTAGATGACTTCAAAAAAAGCATATAAACAAAAATAAATTTTAAAAGTCACCTGAAATTACACTATCCACAAATAACCACTGTTAACATTTAGTGCATATTCTTAAAAGGATACTGTTTGGTAACCTGCTTTTTCTAACTTAATAATATAAGGAGAACATTTTCCAGGCTAGTAACTACATTTAATGTTTTTTAGAAGCTGCCCAGTATTACAGTATTTTATTTATAGATGGATCATGGTTTATTTAACCAATTCTGTAGTATGAGACATTAACCTTTTTTTCTCTCTGTCTTTCCTTCTTACATCCTTCCCTTCCTCCCTTGCTTTTATGACCCTTTACTTTTATGACAATTCTGCCATCAGCATCCTTATACCCAGTTGCCCTTTCATATTCTTGTCCAGTTATTTCTTACAGTACAAATTCTGAAACAGGAATATCTGGGACAAAGGATATATATACAGCTTGTAGTTCTTACTGCTTAATGGAAAAGTTGCCCACTTTGGGGCTTCCCAGGTAGCTCAGTGGGTAAAGAATCTACCTGCAATGCAGGAAATGTGCATTTGACACTAGAGTTGGGAAGATCCCGTGGAGGAGGGCATGACAAACCACTCCCGTATTCTTGCCTGGAGAACCACACGGTAGGAGGAGCATGGCAGACTACAGTCCACTGGCTTGCAAAGTATCAAGCGCAAGTGAAGCAACTGAGCACGCACACAGCCCGCTTTACTCACACCACCAGTGGATAAGATGGACCAACAAGACCTCTAAAGGGATAGTCTGAAGACTCAGATAATTTGTCCTGCTGCTAGTCTGGCAGAATTCAGTGATGAACTGGCTTACCAACCTGTATCTCTGGGAGGCAGAGAATCAGGCTATCGATAGAATACCATCACAGAGGAGCTGTTGAATTTGCCTTGTTCTAACAGAGCAGTCTCATAGCAAAACTGCTCATCCTCTCCGCCCTTACCTCTTTGGCTCGGAGCCTAAAATTAACCAAAAATGCTTCAGAATTAGTGCAAGAGAAGAAATCTGGCACAGTGGCGGTGATGCTGCATGCAGTGGCTAACGTGAATTCAGCGTCAGTTCTGCTAAGCTCATCTCTCTTTTGGATGATGACACTGGCTGTCTTTTTTCCCTATCACACTGAATTTCTCAAGCAAGGGGAGTGGGAAAGTGACTGCAACTTCATGCTTTGCCCCAAGGCAGGTGACCCAACAACATCCATAGACAAAATACTGGAATCTGTCCCATCCCAGCAGGAGTGAGAGGGAGAATAGGCTTACCGTGGTCAGAGTTAAAACTATGCGGCCATGAAGTTAGGTTGCAAGAACCCCACATGATAACATTTAGCATCAAAAGCCACAGGCATGAACCAGATAAGACCAAGAAGAATTAAGTGTATTGTGGCACTGGGCAGAATGTTCCATATATATCTGTTAGTAGATCTAGTTGGTTTATTATGTTATATATATCCACCATTTCCTTACTTATCTTCTATCTGGTTATTCTAGCATTATTGAGAATGAATATTGAAGTCTACAACTATTACTGTAGGCCTGTATTTTTCCCTTTAATTCTGTAAGTTTTTGCTTTATGTATTTTGATGGTCTTTTGTTAGGTACACAAATGGTTAGAATTGGCATATCTTCTAACTGTATTGACCCTCTTATTAATATACAATCTCTTTTTTGCCTCTTGTAACCTTTTTATTTAACGTCTACTTTATCTGATATCAGTATAGCCACGTTGCTCTCTTTTGATTACTATTTGCTTAGAAAATTTTTTTCCATGTGCTCACATTTAATCTATTTTTGTTTCTTGTGCTCTTCTAGATAGAATTTAGTTGGATCATTATTTTTTGATTGGACAGTTTAATCGATTTACATTTGAAATAATTACTGATAAGAGATTTCTGTCATTTTGCTGTTTGTTTTCTATATGCCTCATAGCTTTTCTGTCCCTCAATCCCTTCATATCATCTTTTTTTGTGTATTGTTGACTGTCTGGAATGAAATAAACATTTCTTTTTCATCTCCTTTTTTGTTTATTTTATATCTATTTTCTTTGTTGTTACCATGAGTACTACATTTAATATCCNTTTGAGCATTCTGTCAGTATCCTAATTAAATTAAACTTTTCCAATAACTGAACCAAATATTATTGTTGTTCATTTGCTCAGTTGTGTCTGACTCTTTGCAACAAACTCCATGGACTGCAGCGTGCCAGGCCTCCCTGTCCTTTACCATCTACCGGAGTTTGCTCAAACTCATGTACATTGAGATGGCGATGCCATCCAACCATCTCATCCTCTGTCATCCCCTTCTCCTCCTGCCTTCAATCTTTCCTAGCATCAGGATCTTTTCTAAATGAGTAGGCTCTTCATATCAGGTGACCAAAGTATTGGAGCTTCAGCTTCAACATCAGTCATTCCAATGATTATTCAGGGTTGATCTCCTTTAGGATTGACTGATCTCCTTGCAGCCCAAGGGACTCTCAAGAGTCTTCTCCAACACCACAGTTCAAAAGCATCAATTCTTTAGCACTCAGCTTTCTTTATGGTCCAACTCTCACATCCACACAGCACTACTTGGAAAACCATAGCTTTGACTAGACAGACCTTTGTTGGCAAAGTAATGTCTCTGCTTTTTAATATGTTGTCTAGTTTGGTCATAGCTTTTCTTCGAAGGAGGAAGCATCTTTTAATTTCATGGCTGCAGTCACCATTTGCAGTGATTTTGGAGCCCAGGAAAATCAAGTTTGTCACCGGTTCCATTATTTCCCCATTTATTTGTCATGAAGTGAGGGGAAACACAAATAAAATAAAATTTAATACTTATTTTTTTTTAAGTTTCTCTAGTCACATTTCAAGTTTCCAATATCAGTGTATGGCTAATGTTGACCAGATAGGACAGCACAGATTTAAGGGTGTGACCTTGGAGAAGCTGGTTATCATCTTGGAAGTCAGATTTACCATGTTGGTCATGAACTGATTGGACTAGTTTATTCCATATGTCACTTGGTGTTGGTTCTATCACTTAGCAATTCAAAATGACCCAAAACCTCAGCATTAAAGAGCATCTCAGCAACTTCACTCTAATCCTCGAGCAAATTCTGGGTTGGTTTCCTCATATATAAGTTTTATATTTCTGCTGCTGCTGCTAAGTCACCTCAGTCATGTCTGACTCTCTGGGTATTTCAAAACTTTAGCATGTTAATTATAAGTGAATAGACTCCACTTTTTAAAAATTTGCTAATTTAACTTTGAAGTTATACTATCCCATTCCTCAAATACCTCTGCATTTTTGTCATATATTTAAGTGTTTGCTCTAAAATTTTTGGAAATCTTCAAGGTGACTATGCCAGGATCAGTAAGGCCTGGGAACATAACACAGCCCACTGCCAGCTGCCTTCCTCTATCATTATTCATCTGCTCAAGGATGATTCCTTTCCATCTCCCCATGAGCTTGTTTTCTACTTCATCTACCTGTCCGCATGAGTTAAAGTTAACTTCTAATTTTCTGTATTATCCAGGAAGCCAGGAAAGTAAGCTGAGAACTGCACATGTGCTGCCTCCCTTTTAGATAACTACATACAATAATATTCTACACTGTATATGGATCATAACCTATAAATTTCAGGAATTTTTATACAAATAATCTCACTTGAGTAGTGAAGGTTCAGGTCAATATGAATGAGAAGAGGAGAGGAGTTAAAATAACTCAATGAATAAATAGAAACACTTGTATCACAAAATCTGTTTTCTGAGTCTTAGTCCAGTGCTCTTCTAACACATCATTTTGAACCTTCCATGTCAGTTTCCACTGGAGCTAACAAGATACTAACTGCCACTTATTACATATAATAACCCTTAACTTAGGCACTTTTCATCCTATTGCTTAGAATGTTCTACAATTCAAAGAGCAACCTTGTAGAAAAGTAGGATATCATTCTGCTTTTTCAGATGTCAGATTTCTAGCAAGTTTCTTCAACTCCCTAGAACACAGTACTGAGTTCAAAATCAAGAATAAATAAACCAAAATAATTCCATTACTTGATACTTAGCAATAAGTGATTAACTGGGTTGTCAGTTGCCACTGTTTCCAAGGAGATGTTGCTTGAAATTTCCATAGTGCAAAACAACAGGGAATGATTTTCTAATTCAGATTCCAAATAGGAGGTCACTCTTCCCTGCAAATGGATTCTTTTCCCACAAGGAAAAAAAAATTGGGGAAGGAACAGGGCACACAAGTACAATCAAGGACAACAAATGGTGCTCGGTGAGCACAAGGAACAGGATGAAATGATGTTCACCAAAGGTCATAACTTATATACAGAGTACCTCATGAAAAATGCTGGGCTGGATGAAGCGCAAGCTGGAATCAAGATTGCTGGGAGAAATATCAATCACCTCAGATATGCAGATGACACCACCCTTATGGCAGAAAGTGAAGAGGAACTAAAAAGCCTCTTGATGAAAGTGAAAGAGAGTGAAAAAGTTGGCTTAAAGCTCAACATTCAGAAAACTAAGATCATGGCATCTTGTCCCATCACTTTATGGCAAATAGTTGGGGAAACAGTGGAAACAGTGTCAGACTTTATTTTGGGGGGCTTCAAAATCACTGCAGATGGTGACTACAGCCATGAAATTAAAAGATGCTTACTCCTTGGAAAGTTATGACCAACCTAGACAGCATATTAAAAAGCAGAGACATTACTTTGTCAACAAATGTCTGTCTAGTCAAGGGTATGGTTTTTCCAGTAGTCATGTATNAGAAAAGAGAGACTTTTTTTTTTTTTTTGAGAGCCCCTTGGACTGAAAGGAGATTCAACCAGTCCATCCTAAAGGAAATCAGTCCTTAGTATTCATTGGAAGGACTGATGTTGAAGCTGAAACTCCAATACTTTGGCCACCTGATGCGAAGAATTGACTCATTGGAAGAGACCCTGATGCTGGGCAAGAGTGAAGACAGGAAGAGAAGGGGACAACAGAGGATGAAATGGTGGGATGGCACCACCAACTCAATGGACATGAGTTTGGGTAAACTCAGAGTTGGTGATGGACAGGGAGGCCTGGCGTGCTGCAGTCACAGGGTCACAAAGAGTCAGACATGACTGAGTGACTGAACTGAACTGAAAGGTCATGGAGTGATCCATGTGTGAGGAGCCTGGGCTTTCAACATACCTACAGTATGTGATACAATAAGTCGACAGAGAAATAGCAGCAACAATGCCATGTCATTGCCACCGTCACTTGAGGGAACATGGACTTAGAATATTCAGGTTAACGAAATAGAAAGCTACATCTTCTCCTACCATCTCATGGCAAAGACCCTCACTAAACTTACATTAATAATAATTGCCTTGAAGCAAGAAAGGGATATTATGAAAAACTGATCATTATAATAAAATTAACAATATTAATGGTAATGATGATGATGACATCAATGATAGTGAAAGGCTGATTTATGGATACTTTGTTGTGCTTATTTGCAGTTCGTGAACTAAGATAGGCCTGATAGAGAAGGTCTAGAGCAGATCATCATAATTACCCTGGCCTTGACTGGCCGCTCAGCTGGTGAAAACATCCACCTCCAATGCGAGAGACCTGGGTTCAATCTGTAGGTTGGGAAGATCCCCTGGAGGAGGAAATGGCAACTCACTCCAGTATTCTTGCCTTGAGAATTCCATGGAAAGAGGAGCCTGGAAGGCTACAGTCCAGGGGGTTGCAAAGAGTCAGACATGACTGACACAGCACAGCACAGCACAGACATCAAGACAAAGCCTTGTTCTTATTATCCATGGTTATCTGGAGATTAGGCTCATCTGAAGACTAGGCTTTCCTAGACATTGCAAGGAAAAAGATACACAGGACTTGAGATTCAGGAGCTTAGGAGATTCGGGAGCTCAGGACTTGAGATTCAGGAAATTCAAGTCTTGAATCTCTCAGGACTTGGGATTCAAGACCTTCCCTGGGTCAGGAAGATCCCCTGGAGGAGGGCATGGCAACCCACTCCAATATTCTTGTCTGGAGAATCCGCATGGATAGAGGAGCCTGGTGGGCCACAGTCCATAGGGTTGCAGAGTATTGGACATGACTAAAGTGACTTAGCACGCATGCACACTATATACAGGCAACTAGTATCAGATCTCACAGGTAAGGGCTCAGTCCCACAAGACTGCCTTAGCTTCCTGTGCCTCAGGAGGCATGGGAAGTTGCATGGGTCTCTTTATTTGTGGCCATAGTCTTCGGCGTGGTCCAGTCTAATTCCCCAGAGGAATATATTGAGATTCAGTCCCTAACAAGTCTCTAAACAATATGGTTAATACCCAACACAAATCCCAGCTTGCACTGGGGTGTTTCTTTGCCTGGCCTTGTCCTCAGTCAGGTCACACTTTGGGAAGGAAGAGGGGTCATGTGAGACCTAGAAGTACGCATCAAGGTCACGCTGCAACCTTGGAGCAGGGAAACGAGTATTTATCAGAAGTGTTTTGGTGTGTTTGGGTTAGAGCAGGGACAAACAGAATCTTTTCCTTTCTATGTAGGAAAAGTTTTTCCTACTGTGATTTCCTCCCTGAGTCTCCTTCACCTTCACACAGAACACTCCACTTCTGACTCTCTGGTCACCCACTACATGGACAGTTTCAACAGGATAACAACAAGCAAGTCTCGGACACCAGCTGGGTGTCCAACAATTTAACTCAATTTATACTGTATACAGGGCCTCCCAGGTGTGGGAGGAGCCTGGGCTTTCAACATACCTACAGCATGTGATACATTGTATCACATGGTATCTGATGGTAAAGAACTCACCTGCCAAGTGGAAGACATAGAGATGCAGGTTCAATCCCTGGGTCAGGAAGATCCCCTGGACGAGGGCATGGCAACCCACTCTAATATTCTTGCCTGGAGAATCCCCATGGACAGAGGAGCCTGGTGGGCTGCCGTCTATGGGGTCGCACAGAGTCGGACACGACTGAAGTGACTTAGCAGCAGTAGCGGCAGCAGTATCAGATCTCACAGGTAAGGGCTCAGCCCCACAAGACTGCCTTACCCCAGCTCACTTCAGATGCCAGTCACAGCTCAGCTTATCCTCTAAACCTTTGATTGACTGGCTATACATCAGAGCTTCTGTCAACTGCCTCCTCGAGTTCAATCAACTAGAGTGGCTCATGGCATTCAGGAAAGTACTTACTAACTTTTACGAGTTTATTAAAGATATGATATGAGGTCTGGGAGGTCCCAAGCACAGAAGCTCTGTCCTGTAGAGTTTGGGTGTATCACCCACTAACGTGGATGTGTTCAACCCACCTGGAAATTCTCAGAATTCCTTTATTTGAGGATTTGTATGCCTTATCAGGCATGACAATGACTAATGCCAATTCCAGCCCCTCATACCTCTCTGGAGGCTGAGGAGTGGGCATGAGAATTCTAATCTAACCATGGCTTGGTCTTCCTGGTGACCAGTCCCCATCCAGGAGCCCATCCAGAGCCTCAACAGAACAAAAAGACGCTCCTAGCACTCTTATCTTTTAGGAATTTACAAATGTTTTTAAGAGTTCATGTCAGGGCTGAGGTCAAAGGCAAACATTATAACAAGAGATATTAGAAGACTCCTCATGTTCTTATCACTTGGGAAATTATACGGTTTTAGCAGCTGTGTGTCAGGAACTGACACATTTTGTATATAAAACATATTTTACATTTTCTCCCACAAGGGTTCTCCAATAGGAATGGTTTTGCCCCACCCCAACCTCCAGGGGACATCTGACAATATCTGAATAGATTTTTGACGCCTGATGTATGTGGAGGGTGCCACTGGCATCGCGTCTGTCAAGGTCAATGATGCTGATAAGCATTCTACAACATGGAGAAGGGGCTTCCACAGCAAGGAAGTATCAGTCCCAAATGTCAGTAGCAGTGAGGTTGAGGAACTCTGTGCTAAAGAGTAGCGAAATGGTGGGGGAAATTCTGTATTATTAGAAGAGACAGATATATTGAACTGATTTGACAGTGGAAGTCCCTACACATGGTAAGCTATGGAGGCTGGGATTCAAGCCTGGGAATAAAGGACTGGGGTCCAGGGGCCACTTGACAAGCTCTGATTCTCATGTTTAACTTGCCTGAGTCTGGGCAAGAATCCTCTGAATGATCCAGCCTAGTTGGCAGGCACTTCATTCTTTTGAGGGGGCAAAGCCTGTCATTATTAATGGCTTTCTCTTGGCTTTGTTCTTGTACTTTCAGCTCTCGGAACCACATCAGGTGTCTGGGTATGCTGGGAGCGGGGGTGTCCCTGCTCACACCGTGTGCTCACGCACTGCCCTCTCCTGCTCTGCCTCCAAAGAGCTCTGCGCCTCACTGCTTTGGCCTCACTCTCACCCCCGTACTTCTGTGTAGGCTTGTCCCTTTTCCTCTGACTGCCTGGCTACTCTACCCTTTAAGGCTTAGATCACGGATCACTCCTCCAGCAAGCCTCATGAACCACTCTCTGTCTCTCTCTCTCTCTCTCTCTCACACACACACACACACACACACACACACACACACACACACTAGAGGAGATGTCCCACACCTGTGCTCCTATAGCACTCTAGGCTCACCTTCACAAAGCAAGCATCACATACTAGTCCAGAGGGAGGTTTTGGATCTCACGTCTCCAAAACTCATCAGTCTCCTTGAGCTGAGTCACTATATTCTTCTTCTGAATCTCCAGTACCTAGGACAGGGCCTTCCATGGTGACTGTGACTTTATCTGTCCAAAGTGAAAATGATCTCTGGGACCTCCCTGGCAGTTCAGTGGTTAAGACCCTTGCTTCCACTGCACGGGGGTGTGGGTTCAATGCCTGGCTGGGTAACTTAAGATCCTACGTGCTGCATAGTGCGGCCAAAAAAAAAAAAAAAAAAAACTCTAAAGGCTCCTTACTATCTCAAGATTTTGGATGACTAATAATAAATTGTAAAGGTCAGAGGTCAAAGTAGATCTTTATTTCTGTGCAATAAAAATGAAAGACTCTGTTATAAGAGAACCAGAATGGCAATAAAGGGAAGGGGCAGGCCCTATCTTTGTCCTACCTAGATAGGCCTCAATCCAAAATGTCAGTCTGAAAACCCTTTTTCCTGAGGATGTGTTAAGAGCTCTTGTGTTCAACCTGGCACTGACGCAGTTAAAGCTGCACCATTTGCTGTGTGAGGCTTTGATTCTGCTGACTTTATTTCAAGCAATCAAAAATATCTAATTTGCATTCACATTCACATCAGTGGCCCATATGTTAGCCCTGCTTAAAAGCTATAGGCTTGCATTCATTATGAAAGACTTGGCTTGCCTTCCTTATCTTTTCACTTGAAAATTATTGAGATACTGTCGCTACAAAGGGTTATATTTAGCTAAGACAGAGCGTTTCCGTGTGCTTATGTGTCTCTGCCCATGTCTGTGTGTCTGAAAGGAATATGATATTTGCATCTTCCTCCAACATATCTGATAACTTTCAAAATGGGAATAGGAAGAGCCGTCTCTTTCTCTAGCCATTTCATATGTGACAGCGCTGCCTCCTACCTAAGGCATCATTAAAACACGGCGTTGCAATATGTCAGGGCACATGACTCTAGACCACACACTGAGCCCCGATGAGCAGACCCCTCTGGAGAGCAGCAGTGAGGAATTCAGTTTCTTGAGAAGGAGCCCAACCAGGACTTGCTCCTGGGATTCAATCACATCTCAATTAGATTCAACTCACCACTGGGAAGGTCTTGCCTGTGTCTTCTTTTATTTATCAAAAATGTTCAGAGCCCCTACTATGTGATAAGCACTCTTCTATGTAAAGTCACAGAGAGTTGTAATGAAGGGTTTCTGCCGTCAAGGGATTTACAGGGAGCAGGGACGGAGGAGGGCGAGCATTCCAACAATGGCTCTGTTGGAAACAGGCTAGAGTACTGGTGTGTGCAGTGTGCTCAGACTGCTCTCCAGGGAGACAATGGGTTCTTCCTGGAGCGGCAGAGCAGCGGGCAGGTGGCAAGGGAGGTGGCCCCCGAGCAGGGCACATTAAATCTGGTCATTCATGAAGGAACTCACGACTGTGGAAAAGCGGAGAGAGGACAGAACAGCGGGAGCAAGAGTAAGGTGTGAGTTCAGAAAGCATCTTTATTCTATACCCTGGCAGATTCTAATGCCTTGAGCACCCCACCCCCATGGGACGAAGATAAAAGACATAATGGCTGGGGCGTGTACAACCAATTTACAATAGTTTCTTTGTTCTCTAGAAGGATACATAAGCAAATGGCAAAGTGGTTGCCTAATAGGAAGAAAACCAGGGGACTAAGGATAGAAGTCAGGAGAAATCTATGTCTTTTACATTCAGTTGAATCTTTTTCCTGCTCTGTGTAGGCAGTGCTATTTAAAGAAAAAATTATAAAAAATATTTCAAAAGTTTTATTATTAGAGATGTAATTGTAGAAGATGTATATGACATCAAGTTAAAAAGATCAAATAAAGTGAAGGGATTAAATAGCATGTATGTATATTCAATATTTTAACTATTGGTATTGACAACTACCCCCTCACACTGAACAGCTCCTCCACACAACTTCCCACCCCAACAACTCTGGACTGATGGGGAGCCCCCATTCCCACCCTGGGAGTTGGAATACGTGGTTGAGAAACCCAGGGCTTTGGCTGAAATAAAGAAGAAGAAATGTCACTCACTTTGCCAGCTATGCTCAGACTGCCTTTGAATCCTAGCTTTACCATTAACAGTATGACCTTGAGTAAATTACTTAGCTTCTTCCTCATCTGTAAAATGGGGATGGCAGTATTATCTCATAGGGTTGCTCTGTGAAGCAAATGGGATTAGTGGTGGAGGTAGTAGTAGTGTTAAGAGTACTAAATGATACTTCCCAAAGCCTTTACTCAAAAGACAGTCCTGGGCTGCTGTTTGCATTGGAATGGACACTAAGATTGAGCAAGAGATTAAGCATGGGAAGTGACCTCTACACGGGCTTGCTGTTGTTCAGTTGCATCTGACTCTTTGCAACACCATGGACTGCAGCACACCAGGCTTCCCTGTCCTTCACTATCTCCCAGAGTTTGTTCAGACTCATGTCCGTTGAGTTGATGATATCAGCCAAGGATGGAAGACCTGTGTTGCCTGTTTTGAAATGCTGATCTGTATGAATTTTTATGCTCTTTTTAAATCTGAACAGAATTACAAGTGAGACTGGCAGTGATAGAAGGGCAATTTCGTGTCACGTCTTACAGATGAATCACAGGAATCAAGAGGAAGTAGAGAGCAGAGACTAAAGCACATGCTCAGAGAAAATCAGAGCGTGCATACAAGTGCAATCCTGCTGCCTCTATAGAAAGTAGCCCAGGCTCCTGTCCACTTTCCAGTCCTCACTTCCAGTTTCCAGGAGTTCCGGCTGTACTTTGATTTGCTGCACTTTGATTCCAATAAATGTTTCCTTTGTATGACTTTATGATAAATGTCTGCATTTTAAAGCTACAATGACAGATTCTCTGTTCTAGTCATCCAGTAGTTTCCAAATACAAATTTGTTGCAGGTATGTCACCCTCTACCTCTAAACTGTTGACTATGGACAACTTTAAGTAAAGAGCTAAATCATTTTTTTACTTAAATATATTTCAAATATATTAAAAAATTAGAAATAATGTGAATTTGTGAACATAGAATTAGTTTTAATAATTGTTGTAATAATTGCCATGCTTGCCTCATAACTTTTTAAAAGAGAGAAAATATTTCAGTACAGGTGAAATCTCTTGGATACTCATCCTCAAATCTATATTCTATCCTTCTCAAAAATAGCCACTATCTTGAATTTGGTATTTATCATTCACATATGATATATATATGTGTGTATACATATATGCATATGTATACATGTATACATATATACTGGAGAAGGAAATGACAACCCACTCCAGTATTCTTGCCTGGAGAATCCCATGGACAGAGGAGCTTGGCAGGATTCAGTCCACAGGATCGCAAAGTTTGGACACGACTGAAGTGACTTAGCATGTACACATACATATATACATAAATATATATACATATATAAGTATCACATATATATGATATTTATATGTATGTATATAAATACGCTTAAATTTACAAAAAGATGTAATTCTGCTACTCCAATATGGTTTCAAAAGTTATCCATATAGATACACAATGATTTCATTGCATGGTTAAATCATAATTTGTTTGTTTTGTCAATCATTTGGGTATTTCTTAGATTTTTTACTGTTATAGTCAATTCTTCAATGGACATTCTTACATATATCTTCTCATAGACACACTGATACTTTCCCTAGGATAATTGTTTAAAAGTGGATATTGAGTCCTACCATTCATGAACATGGTATAAATCTATTTTGTTAAATATATTTCATAGCCTCCAGAAGTATTTTTCCAGTGTTGGGTTACAGGCTTGTTGGATGAGGAATATAGAATATTAAAAGAGGCAGTTACAGATGCCAAGGTTTATGTCTTGAGTCAATGGAAGGAGGGAGTCATAACTTACTAGGATGTGTAAAGCTCTCAGGAGAGTCAATTGCAGTCTAGGGGTTTGGGGTTAAAGGTTTGCTTTTGAACACATTGAGTTGTGTCTTAGACATCTAAGTAGAGAAGTTAAATAGAAAATTGGTTTTATAAAGTTTAAAAGAGAAAAGATCTACAATTGATATGTAAATTTGAGATTCATAAACATATGATTGGTATTTATAGCCACCGTGCCAGAATACATCAGTTAGAGCCAGAGTGTAGACAGAGAAAAAAGAAGTTCCAGGATTAAGTGCTACATTATTAAAAGAATGAGGGGATGTGAAAGAACCAGCAAGGAAATTAGAATTGGCCAATGAGATGGGAGGAAAGGCAAGACAGTAGTGTGTCCTAGAGGTAAGGTGAAGAAAGTATCTCCAGGAAGATAGAGTACTTGTGTCAAAAGCTATTACTAGAAGAAATACAGTAAGAATGGAGAGGAGACCATGGGATTTAGCAATAAGGAAATTACTGGTGAGGTTGACATGAGCAGTTTGGTGGAGTGGTGTCGGCAGAAGTCTGATTTATATAAATTCAAGGAAAAAAAAAACAAGAGGTGAGAAATTGGAGAGAGTGAGTAGAGACAACTCTTTTAAGATGTTTTGTTGAAAAAGTTCGCAGATCAATGACCATAGGGTAGCTCAAAAGGGATGTGAGTTCAAGAGAGAATCCTTTTGGATGTGGTAGAACTCGGAGCACATTTATATGCCAGTGAAGATGATCCAGGAGCGAGTGGGAGGTGATGATAAAGATATTACAGAGGGTAGTGGGATGACTGCTGGAGCAGGGATAGAGGGATGGAGTCCAGGCTACAGACAGAGTGGCTAGCTTGAGTGGGAAGCATGAGCAGAAGCATCAGGAGAGGTAGATAGTACAGGCACGGATGTAGAAGGTGAGTAGGAGTGGAGAGGTGAAGATTCTCTTTTGATTGTTTCTGTTTCCTCTGAAATAGGAAGTAAGGTCAGCAATTAAGAGCATGAAGGATGGTGGTAGGTTAGAATTCTGAGAAATGAGCACATCTACTGGTTTTGATAACTGATCTAAAATGAATTAATGCCCTTTTATTTTAATCTGATAAACTTTTGAAAATGGGAGGCTAAAGGGAACTAAGAAGAATGTTCTTATTTTCTGACATGACCTGTGGTTTAGGATGTTGGAAAGGTTAAATCAACTTCTACATTAATTGAGAAGAATTGTTTTATTCCCATAAGGCATCCCTATAATGCATCATTCATCTTCTTTCTAAAGATTTCATTCTTATACCTCCATTTTCCATTTCTTACTCTGGTTAGTTTTTTTCAACACATATAATCATTTCATTCCCCATATTTACTGGATGTTGAACACCTCTTTACCTATGATACTATTTCATACCTATTAGATACATTTTCTAGTAAGAACTTTATCCCCTCCAACTAATGCCTCTTGTCTTTACTGCCACCAAATTAGTCACCTAAGTATATTGTAATTAACTGTCTGCATATGTATCTCACTCACTGTTGAAATCTTGGAACAGAAATCAGCAAACTTTTCTTTAAGGGCAAGATAGTAAATATTTTAAGCTTTGTGGGCCATTAAGTCTCTGCCATAACCACTCAGCTCTGCTGTTGTAATGGAAAAGCAGCCATAGACAGTACCTTAAAAATGGGAATGGCTGTGTTCCAATAAAACTTTACTTATCAACACTGAAATCTAAATTTTATATATTCCTCTTTTGATTTTTTTTTCCAACTCTTTAAATACATGAAAACAATCCTTAGCTCACAGGTTGTACAAAAGCAGACAGTGAACTGGATTTGCTCCACAGGTCATAGTTTGCCAACTCCTATTCTGGACAACTGTGATTATACCTTTTGAGCTTTGCATCTCTCTTACCCATCGTGGTGCCTAACATGTATATGCTCATTCAACTTTATCAAATAAATGAATGAAGAGAGAGGGCAGTAGGAGTAAACAACCTTGCCTATTCTCTCCATGCACATGGTTTAGGGCCCAGGACTTTCAGCTGTGGGATTCTTAGAATATGAACAGAGCATATGCAGAGCCTAGCCAGCATTTTCTAGGGTTCTCTTCTCAGCAGGGCCAATGGAATCACTGAAAACAGTTCAGAGTCATGTTAACATTCCCAAAGAAGTCAGAATAACAAGGCAATGACAGCCTGTGGAGCTAAGCTGGATGGAGAAAGAGAGAAGCCCATGGGAGTGGAACATGAGCAGACTCAGAGCAGTCCAATGTAAGGTGAAGTCAGGGAGGTTCATCTGCTGCTGCACCAGCAGCTGTTACAGCCTTGACTTCTCTCCTACAGCTGCAGGCAAGGGTGTCCTGAGTCCTTGAGAGAACAGCTTGGGAAATGAGGCTTATGTGACATGACAGGAAGAGTCATTGTAACAGAGGGATGGGATAGAGTAGGAAAAAGAAGTGAGAGGCTGACATAGTGCCAGACTGACAGGAGTTTTATAAACCAGGCAGAGGGTGTTAGACATGAAATATGATCAGAAATTTAGAGCCATGAAATTCTTGTTGGGGGTGAAGACAGGATTTAAGAAATTTTTTTTTTTTTTTTTTTTTTTTGCTATTTACAAGCTTGGGAGAGACAGAAGTAAAAAAAGAAAGCTGGGAGTTTCTTGCATAAATTCAGGTATGACATGATGAAGTTTGGCAAAGGAAATGGGGAAAAATGGTGGTTTTACAAGCAACTTCAAAGGAACAACCATTAAGAGTGCATACCCTCAGTGTGTGTAAAGAGATAAAACAAAGATAATACCAAGATTTTACACATAGCTGACTGAAAAATATGTAGTTCCTTTCTCAAAAGAGACAAGGGATAGAGAAGGGGAGGGGAAACACATCTGAGACTCATGTTTTAGTTTTGGCCAGCAGAGTTTGAAATGATCATGATAAATTCAAATAGCTGTATCCATCAGGCTGAACATTAGAACTGAGTTTGAGAGACATGTAGTGGTGTACTGATAAATGTTTAACAATTGGCTTTCCAGGAATAAAAGCACTCTGACATTGTATTTGCCCATTTCTATGATGCAAATGCTCCTGCTATGACTGATTCCAAGCTACCAATCTAATGTTACCAAATGCAGAGCTGGAAAGAGCCGCCAGTGGGGACAAGTGGGAGCTGATCCCAGCATGCCACAGAAGCATGGCAGCGGTGGGGACTTGAAAATCAAGGGAAAAAAAACTGGAGCTGGCTGAGTCCTTCGTTTTACAGAGATGAAACTGAGACTACAAACAGGACACAGAGGAGATCTGAACTCTTGAAAGTAGTGGCAGAGTGGTTTTAGAGATAGAAGAGCAAAGTATAATGAGTGTAGTCTTTACACAGAGAACGAGGTTATAGAAACATCCCATTGAAAGATTAAGAAAATTATGACATCTACAATAAAAGAAATATAATTCCCAATGATTACCAGTGGACAGGAAAAGAATAATGCTCTAGTTTCTGCTCTAAGTTCTGATTTGCCTATTGTCTGTTTTCTTTAGCTACCAGCATATATAACTTCAGGTGCTAAGGCTCTAATTTTGCATGCACATTCAATTTCACTAATTCATATAATATAGCAAAAGAAGGAAATGATTTTCGTAGGTGTTTACCGGGGCATTCTAAAGAGAAGGCTATGAACCCACTACTCAGATTCCATTGAGAGCACTGGAATGTCCAAGAGCATGGTGGGAATTCATCTATTGTCTCTGGGGAGGTGGAGGTGGGTCATCTTCTTAGTTCTTCATCATGACTCATAAAACCTTACTTCTAAGGAGACTGCTCTAGGAACACTGTTATTACACTGTAATAGGAACACTAAAATTACCCTGTTATTATGCCACTTCATTTGGTATAGTTTCTCTGCCAAGGAAAGTTAAGGGGCTCCTTAGAATGCAGGGGTTACAGGTTTTATCAAACCCTCAAGCTCAAGGGAAGTTCAGTGAATATTTTTCTTTTGATAACTTGAACTTCAATGATGTGAAAGTTCTCAACAATCTTAACATTTGAGTATACCCAGTTTTTCTATGTTAGGAAACATAGGTTGGTTCAACTTCATGGTGTATTGTGGAATTTTCCCCCGAAAGTCATTGAAATGCTGCTTCAGCCTCCCTTCTAATGCTAAGTTTTCTTAGTCAATTGAGGTCTTGTGAGAACCTACTTTTATAGAGTGGGGAGTATCCTGCTATGTGGAAATATTCTACAGGTTTCTTTAAATTTCATGAAAATGAAAAAAATCATGTTTCTCTTAAGACTTTGAACTAGGTGAGATCAGACTCCGTATCAGACCACTGATAGATCTCAGAAGCCAACTGAATTCATAAAGTTCCAAAGCCATGTGAAAAATTTAAACATATAAGGACCACCTGGTTCACCAGGCCCACTGGGATCTTGCGGAGAAAGATCCAGCCCCGGTGGATCCAGGGTAATTTGAAGAGGAGACAGAATCGGCGTCCTAGGAAAAAGCTATTTAATTAGAAGTATAAAGAGAGATTAGAAAGGAATAGTGTAGTAGAAAAATTAGTGGAGAAAAAGAGGCTGAATAACTTGGTTTATGTGGAATACCAATAAAGCTTCGAGACAAGAAGCTTGCACCACCTACGTAGGCCACAGGCATCTTTCCATTCTCCCAAAGGAGAGGAGGCACTGAGGCCTCCCGGGTCCAATCTTAGAAGCCCAGGCAAAATTAGCAGGCTTGGTGAGTACCCACGCTCTAGATGGGAATTCAGCCAGAAGGGGAAAGAAAGAACGACACAGGGGAATCAGTCTTTCCAGAAACTGATCTGATTTCATTTTCAGGTTTGCTTATATACTTTTTGTTACACATAGGGATGAATACAAAGTCACGTGGGGTCAGCAGACCTGACCCTTGTCAAAATCAGGTGCTTCATATAAAATCATGTAAAGGTCTTAGGGGTTTTACATCATCTTCTGGCCATGAGGCCTGTTGACATTTTATGGCCCTTTCTGATAACGGTCCGTCAACCAGAAAACTTATTTTTTCCAAGGGTGATTTTTTCTTAAACTAGGTGCCACCCTCCAAATAAAGTTGCATTCCTATAGGGTGAGGTTGTAGTGGGTTACAATCAAGAAAGGAATTTACTTAGCCTAAAGTTTAACATGATTAATCTTAAAGGTTAATACTTATTTCTCCAATATGCTAGTTACATTCATTATAAGGGCAGGGAATATGGAGATTTAGCAGCAAATATTGGCCCCCAAATGAAAAACTCTTCATCAATATAATTTCTAATCAACCCACTATACTATACTAATTTTCTAACTTCTCAAAAGAGTCTGTATTTAGAAAGTTTTAAAGCATCTCGTGCCTCTCAGGGTTGGGAGGCTGTAAACAATCACATGTGGCTGGACGAACCTGCTTAGGCAGGCTAGAGAACCTTCAGAGGAGTTTGTAAGTTGAAACACTCTTGTCGCTCCCAGGAATTTTTATTGACTTGGAGCTATAAGTTAACTCCTTCTCCAAAAGAGGTGGTGGGGGTCAGCCCCCCGTAAAGTCAGAGGTATAGATGAGAGCATAAAACAGTAAAGTAGGCACTCTGGTTTTGGGGGTAGATGCTCGGGAACAGGGGTCTCCTGAGGCTCGATCTCACCTTTGCGTAAGGCCGAGCCTCCTTCCTCATGACCTTTGCCAAGGGCAGAGTTCCTCATGCTGGTTCCCGGCAGTCTTGCAAGCAAATACTTACGAGTGCAAATAACACTCATTCTTCCTCAACTGCTCAGTCAGTAAAGATTCAATTTATCAGTTTTCACTGTTGTTTCAGTTTACTGCTGTAATCCAAATTAAACTGGCCCCCTGTGGCCTTCAGGCTCATCTCATCACACACAAAATATACATACTCTGACACACACACACATATACGACGTCTACAAAAGCTTTAAGGGGTAATATAACCCTTTTCTAAGAGCTTCCCTCATAGCTCAGTAGGTAAAGAATCTGCCTGCAATGTGGGAGACCCGAGTTCAATTCCTGGGTCATGAAGATCCCCTCAAGAAGGAAATGGCAATCCATTCCAGTATTCTTGCCTGGAAAATCCCATGGACAGAGGAGCCTGGCAGGCTACAGTCCATGGGGTCACAAGAGTTGGACATGACTTAGCGACTAAACCAATCCTTCTAAAGGTATTCTTAGAACTGGGTAGTATGTGAAGGGAGGGCTTATATTTGATACATCCAAATTTTATGGAAAAACCTTCTTAACTGCATGGCAAGTTTCCCAGCCTGCTTTCTTTCTTAAACTTCCACTGTCAACTCTTTCTCCTCTCCTTCCTCTTGTCGGTCCTTTGGTCTCCTTTCTGTTCATTTTCTTCTCTGTCTGCTGTGGTCTGAATGTTTGCACCCCCCCATATACACATGTTGGAATCCTACTGCCTAATATAATGGTGTTAGGGGGTGGGGCCTTTGGGAGGATATTAGGTCATAAGCGTGGAGTCCTCGTGAATGGGATTAGTAACCTTATAAAAGAGACCCCACAGAACTCCCTCATTCCTTTCAGTGGTGAGTACACAACAGGAAGTCTGCACCCTTGTAGAGACCCTCACCCAACCACGCTGGCACCTTGATCTTGGACTTATAGCTTCCAAAACTGTCAAAAACAAATTTCCATTGTTTATAAGCCATGCAGGCTGTGGTATTTTGTTATAGCAGCCCAAATGGACTTAGACAGTGACCATCTTTTTTGTTAAGGAAAGCAATCTGGTCCTTTCTTAAATCCTCTCAAAATCTTCTTCATATAAAGCCCATGTGAAAGAAAATGTGGTAAATATTTTTACTTTAATTTTTTGTTCTGTTGTAAAAATACTTTGTCACCATTGTTGTGCAAACAAATAGTTTGTTTTTATACCAAATCACTGACGTAATCTGTTGCCGCTGCTCCTTCTCATTTCTTTTTCCCCGCAGAATGAATCTTCCATGTCCTTAAGAGAGAGGAGAGTAGCATCACTCTAGTACCTGTGGGCTCTTGTCTACAGGTCAGTCAAGTGTCTGCACTGAGGATAGGTAATCCCGACCTCACTGAAGACCAGAGATACCCTTTTTCAACTTTGTTCCTAATATCACCCACTCCCTTTCCTCTGAGTGAAAGCAGAATACACTAGTGAATTTCCCACTGTGAGTCATGACTCACTGTGGATAATGAAATCATGTTAGTAGGTCACACTTTTTTCTAATGGAATATGGTAGAAAAGAGTAAAATATAATGAGATCTACAGGAAGGGTGAGTAGAGTTTCATGAAATTCAGTTAAAACTAATGCAAAACATATTTCTTACTGTGAATAAGTAAAAAATGTTTGGAAGTTTGAAAGACACTACTACTTTAGTAATGTCTTTACAATTCAAAGATTGGTACCAACTCTGCAGAGTAGCCTAGGGAAGGGAATTAGCCATGCTACTGCTCTGGCTCTTGTGTGCCTTGTACCAAAACAAAGCTTTTCCCAAAGCTTTTGGGGAAAAGTAGAGAGATCATATCAGACCTTGAAACAGGCCTTAGTCAAGCTGTGTCAGGAAACTGAAGAACATTGGATTAAATTGCTTCTGACTGCCCTGCTCCCTATATGATCAGCCTCAAGGGATAAGGTAAAGTTATGTGCACTTGAACTCAGGTATGATAGACCCATTCTCCAGGCCTGAGAGAAGATACAGTTTATCTCCCTTGGAATAGAACAACTGGAGTATGCCCTTCAGATAGGAGAAACCACGAATGCTTTCATGGAATATGGTAACCAGGTGCTGCCCACACTCACCACCTGGCCCTTTGCTGCTTCCAACCAGATACTGGGTGAACCTAAAAACCTGGAAAACCAGCAGCCTAAAAGATGGCTCCTTTTGAAGTGGAATGGACCCCACTTGGTGATCCTAACCATCCATCCTGTCCTGAAGTTGCAGGGGATCACTCCATGGACACAACACACTCTAGCGATAAGGGCCCCAAGCCTCAAACTCTGGAGAGACAACCTGAGGCAACACCCACCATGACCACTCGTGTGAACATCTATCTGACCTGAAGCTTCTCTTCTGAAAAACCAATGTATGACCAGGGATATTCAGGCCACAGTGTTGGTGTTGAGCCTTGACCTAAGGGCACGCTTTTGCCTATAGACAAAAGACCTAGATACCTTCATTGTTAGGAAAATTTGACACATAACTATTTTTCTCTTGCTAATATTTGGGCTATGTACCTTAAACTGTCTGGTACCCTTTGTCTCCTAAAGGTTAGGCTAATTGTGGTTACTCAGGGATGCAAAGGCCTGAACCACATACATCTAAAGGCAGCTGAGGAGAAGCTCTGCTTCTTGCTGGCTGAGGTCATGATGATGCCCAAAACTCAGCAGGAAGTAATTACAGATGGACCATCACCCCTCAGCACCTCTCTTGAATGAGGAGCAGGACATGAGAGAAGGATGTGTGACTGGCAAATGTTAGTCACTTAGTCATGTCTGACTCTTTGTGACCCCACGGACTATAGTCCGCCAGGCTCCTCTGTCCATGGGATTCTCCAGGCAAGAGTACTGGAGTGGGTAGTCATTCCCTTCTCCAGGGGATCTTCCTGACCCAGGGATCGAACCTGGATCTCCAACACTGCAGGCAGATTCTTTACTGTCTGAGCTATCAGGGAAGCCTGGTGTGACCAGCAAAGCTCATAATAGTTACAAGAAATTAAACCAGAATCTGGGTAATAAAGTCTGACAATTTTTCTCCTTTCCTTTGTGCTTAGTGTAGTCCCACTTGCTCATAGGGTGCCATGTGCAGAGGCCTTGCAATGTCAGATTAGAGTTCCCAACATAGACACTTCAGCTCCGGGGCCCTGTGCAGGAGCGCTGAGCAGGACACTCAACTCAAGATGGTGGTGGCAGGCCATGTGCAAAGACACTCCTGGCACTGCAATCTGAGCCTGAGCATCACAGCTGCACCTTGCCCCGCCCCACCTCCCCACTGTGAGCCCTCCACCCTCTCCTCTGCTGACCCTTCATGCACCCCTCCCATAGCCTGTTGGGAGAGTGGGAGAGCTTGTGCTCTAGAGCCTGAGCACATACTTCTCCATTCTCTGATCACAGAATAGCTTTCCAGGCTTCCCTGGTGGCTCAGTGGTAAAGAACACATCTGCCAATGCAGGACACATGGATTTGATCCCTGGTCTGGGAGGACCCCACATGCCGTGCAGGGAAACTAAGCCTGTGGGCCACAACTAAGGAGCCTGTGCTCTAGAGCCTGGGAGCTGCGATTATTGAAGCCTGGTGGCTCTAACAGCCTGTGCTCTGCCACAAGAGAAGCCATGGCAATGAGAAGTCTGCACACCACAACTAGAGAGTAGCCCCTGCTCCCTGAAACTAGAGAAAAGTGCACGCAGCAATGAAGACCCAGCACAGTCAAAAATAATTAAATTAAAAAATGAAAGAACAGGCTTTCCTTTGCTTTGGAACTGAATTAAGTCTTGTTCTCCTGGCTGAATGACACCAGACAGGAAGACCCCGGGGTTGGGGGTAGGGGGGCGGCCTGACTTGAAAGCGTAGAGAACAAAAGCATTTGATGGAAGACGACTGCAAGTTCTAGTAGTTGCCTGAAAACCACCAGCCAACACATTCCGGTAAGGCCAAAAAATGTTCAATGTCAAAACTTGCAGAATGGATATCAGTAAATTATGAAGAAAAAGACCACAACCAAAGTGGCACGCTCTTTCAAAGAAATGCACATCACCAGTGTTCTTGATGATACAGAAAATGCTGCTGATGGAACAGCATGAACACCAACAACACTGACTGAAAACTGACTCAGAAGACTCCAACTCTGGCTTTATTTTGCTTGAATTTTTCTGCATAGTATACCAAAAAGAAAAAAATATATGACTACTTTAGTATATCAAATAAAAATTCCAGTTGGATAAGAGTATTTTATCAGAGTTTATCAAGCAGTTTTTATTTTATCTTACTGGTACATAATACAAGGTTCATCTTACGTCCAATGGCATCTTAAATTGATGAAACAGGGAATTACAATTTGAACCCCATTTCCTCATGACCTTGGACATGTCACAAATGACTAACCCAGAGCCATAATCCACCTTTCCTAACTCTTGGCTTACTTCATCCTCTTCTATATACCAGAGTGCTGATGCTAAGCCACCAGGCTCTTAGAGGCAGACTGTCTTTTATTAGAATCCAGCAGAATGTCTGACATGTAATGTCATTCAATGTATATTTTCTTTTTTAATAAAAAATGAATGAAGGACATGATGGACATTTTAGCATTCAAAGAGACCTGCTTTTTGCTTTATGAGATGTGATGACCAGTAAGTACCAAACTCAGTTTCAGAAACAGGCTAGCATTTCCCTTCTTCTGAAACAATGGAATGATTTCAGAATGCAGATCAAGAGGCAGAGCAACTTACCTTTCATGAGGACATCATTGTTTCAGGCCATTTGAGTAGTAAGGGTGAAGAAGAAAAAAATACCCATCATTCACCAAACTCATCTCAATTTAATTAGCAAAGCAAAAAGAAAGAAACTTCATTTATGAAGGGTTACTATTTCTTTTCACATGGAGGAAGGCATTTTTCCTTTAATTTGTGCATGGAATCTCTAAAGATAACAGGATGTACAAGCCCAGATCTAGATAAATTTAAGCCAGTACCCAAGACACTTTGAGTCTTTTCGGAGGCTCATCAGTGATGGAAATGTGTCATTTTTGCCTAAGGCAATGTCATTGCTCAGGGGAAAGTAAAGCACAAGTGTTAGGTCAAGGGAGTTGTATACACAGAGCACCCACGGGCATAAGAGCTTTCTTCAAAGAAAAATGTAGGGAGCACTATGAGTGAAAGTATGCAAATTGCCTCAAAAATGAGATGAGAAAGTCTTTGAGAACTATGTGAAGTCCTTGATGAACCCATAGCTCTGACGCCTCATTTACATGCCAATTAATTAGAGAACCCTTCTAAGGAAGACAGAAAACTCAGACTGAAATAAAATTGCAATGGTACTTGGGCCCTAACTTGCAAACAATCAATAAGATGTCTGATAGACCAACATTACGTAGAAAAGATTTTTGGCTTCAGATTTGGGGAAAATCCTTTTTATGGAAATAGAGAAAACACTGCAAGTCATCAGTTGAGGAAAATGGAACACCCAGCTCAAGAGGAAAATAGAACCAAGAGGAAAATATTTAATAGAAAACTCAGGAAAAGACATTTGATCAAAAACCTAGCTTCCTACCAAAAGTAGTCAGCTTACCATTCACTTAACCAAATTGGATAACTGTTTTGTCCTTAAGTCTTGAAATGGGAGTGGGGGACAATTTTTATCTCTATTATTCCTTCTTCCCAAATGGCTGAATCATCACTTAAGGTGAAAGTAAGAAACTGACAAAGGAGAGGGTAGGGGTAGGGATACGACCAATAGTTTAGTGATCTACAGTAATGACATGACCTAAGGAAGACTTCACAACTCAGCACCAATATGTATTCAACACTCCTGGAGCTCTTATTTCAAATCCCAAATTGCTGCCCTAATGGTTTCTGTAATAAGGAGAGCCCTGGGCAGAGTCAAAAGGAAAAAAGCCTGCAGCAATTCATTCACTTCCAGCAGGATGAACCAATAGTAAAAGTAATCAGAAAATCCAATCCCAGTCCTGGCTCTGCCTCCAACTACAACATAAGACACTGGAGTACTAGTTCACATCACTGAGCCTCAGTTTCTTCATACTTAAAGTGAAGATACAGCAGTAGATTACAAGCCCTTACAGATTCACTGTACTATAGGTCACTTCTGCTCTCAAGGAATTTAATTTTAGGCATTAAAAAAAAAATAAATCCAAATCCAAATGGTAAATTAGAAATTAATGAGTTCCAAAAGGGAGGAATAAATAAGTTCTATAAATGCTCAATAGAAGAACAAACACTTCAGGGAGGTGTTTCAAGTGAAATTTCATGGCCTGAGTGTCATTTAGAATGAATAGAACTTGAGCTTTCAGAGAATTAGGGGAAAGAATTTCAGGAAGAAGATAATAGCAAGAGTAATTCTCAGAAATAGAGAGATTCCTGTGGAAAATAGGAAGAAGAAGGAAAAGGGAGGAAGAAGAAAGAAGAAAACTACGATTTATTAATTTCCTCCTGTGTAACAGATTCTATGTTAGGAACTTTAAATGTGTTAATCACTTAATCCACAGAACCATAGCAAGTGTCAATTTTGAGGCTTACTTTGTATATGAAGAAATTAAGTCTCAGAAAATTTAATAATATGTTTAGAGTCATTTGGCAAGTAAATGTGAAAGTAATTATATGAACTCATGTCTGTCTAACTTCAAGGATGAGTTGGAAGCTAACTAGAATCTTAAAGAGCACCCAGGAATTAGCCTCACGACTAAGATCTTAGGGCTTCCCTGCTGGCTTGGATGGTAAAGATTCTGCCTGCAATGCTGGACACATGGGTTTGATCCCTGGGTTGGGAAGATCCCCTGGAGAAGGAAATGGCTACCCACTCCAACATTCTTGCCTGGAGAATTCCATGGACAGTGGAGCCTGGTGGGCTATAGTCCATGGCGTTGCAAAGAGTCGGACATGAGTGAGTGACTAACACACACTAAGATCTTGATGTTGGTAATATGTTGATTAGGAGACTGGGTTAGGGAGTTAGGGCTCATTGGAGAAGGACCAAGTCTGCATTGATATGACATCAACCCATGACAGCATCACAAGTCCCCAGTGGGTGCCATCACGTGAGGGCATGGAGGATGCAGGGTGAGGAAGAATATCCCAGTGTAGAAATAATACATTTCTGAATATACACTGTGCTTTTTCACATGTCAATGGTGCTTAAATTTTTCACCTCACTTCTTCCTAACTACTCTGGTAGACAGTACAGGAAGCTGTCATAATTCCTTTGATGAAGGAGAGTCTTTGTGGCTGACCAGGACTATTGGTGTAATTAGAGAGAGAGCTGGGAATGTTCAGGTCACCTCTTTTCCCTCTTTTTTCCATTCTCACTGGTAATCCTCTCATGAACAACTACTCTTTCAAATTTGTATGGTATTTAGATTATAAAAGTCATTTACGTACAGTATTCCACTAAATGTAGCCCTCCCAACAATTTATTCCCATTTTGCACGTGAGAAAACTGAAGTTTAGAAAGTCTAATTACAGAACAAATGATGCATAGTGCAGAAGCCTGTCTATTAAGAACTGTGAAAGAGATACACATGATTTTTCTCCTTGGGAATCTGAAAGGCAGAGGGATATGGAATCACAGGTAAAGCTAAAACTCTTAGCTGGCATCTCTCTTCAAATACTTGAAGGCTGTCACAGATAAAAGAAGTTAGATTTGCTCACCTGGAACAATAAGAACTAGTTGATTTCATAAGAGTGAGACAGATTTCAATTCAATTAAAAAAAGATTTTTTTCCTGTTTTCTGCTTATAGAGGAAATACATAATGATAACGGGAAAATTTTTAAAACTAAGAAAAATATGGCTATTCATAATACTATAATCTACAGGTTGTATTAACATGTTAACATTTCTTTCCAGCACTTTTCAATGAGTATGAATGGTTCAGTTCAGTTCAGTTCAGTCGCTCAGTTGTGTCTGACTCTTTGAGACCCCATGAATCGCAGCATGCCAGGCCTCCCTGTCCATCACCAACTCCCAGAGTTTACTCAAACTCATGTCCGTCAAGTTGGTGATGCCATCCAGCCATCTCATCCTCCGTCATCCCCTTTTCTTCCTGCCCCCAATCCCTCCCAGCATCAGGGTCTTTTCTAATGAGTCAAATCTTCGCATGAGGTGGCCAAAGTATTGGAGTTTCAGCTTTAGCATCATTCCTTCCAATGAACACCCAGGATTGATCTCCTTTAGAATGGACTGGCTGGATCTCCTTGCAATCCAAGGGACTCTCAAGAGTCTTCTATGAATGGTTACTTCATGGCAAATAGATGGGGAAAAGTGGAAACAGTGACAGATTTTACTTTCTTGGGCTCCAAAATCATTGCAGATGGTGACTGCAGCCATGAAATTAAAAGATGCTTGCCCCTTGGAAGAAAAGCTATGACAAACCTAGACAGCTATTTAAAAGCAGAGACATCACTTTGCCGACAAAGGTGAATATAATCAAAGTTATGGTTTTGCCAGTAGTCATGTATGGATTTGAGAGTTGGACCATAAAGAAGGCTGAGTGCTGAAGAACTGATGCTTTTGAACTATGGTACTGGAGGAGACTCTTGAGCATCTCTTGGACAGCAAGGAGATCAAATCACTGAATCCTAAAGGAAATCAGTCCTGAATATTCATTGGAGGGACTGGTGCTGAAGGTGAAACTCCAATACTTTGGCCACCTGATGCAAAAGGCTGACTCATTGGAAAACACCCTTATGCTAGGAAAGATTAAGGGCAGGATGAGAAGGGGTCAACAGGAGATAAGATGGTTAGATGGCACCATTGACTCAATGGAGATGAGTGTGAGCAAATTCCAGGAGATAGTGAAGGACTGGGAAGCCGGGCGTGCTGCAGTCGATGGGATCACAAGAGTTGGACACGACTTAGTGAATGAACAGCAACATGTATGATTAAATAATAGAGATGATATTATACATAAAATTTTGTATGCTATTTTTTCACTCAACATTATATCATCTTATAAGCATTTTTTCAGCTCATTAAAATCTCTTCATAGACATAATTTAATGGATACATAAGTTTCAATTGTATGGCTGTATCACAATCTATTTAACTAATGTCTCATTTTTGGACAGTTATGTTCTACATAATTTTTGGCTATTATAAAATAATGCTTCAGAGAAAATCTCTAGTGTATAAATCTTGTTTCACAGTTTTTAGAATTTTATAGACTATTTTTATAAGTTGAATTACTTAATAAAAAGTGTGATTATCTTTAAGATGCACATATTGCCATTTTCCCTCTGAAATTAATAATAACTAATGCTGCATTCTCAATTTTTTCCTCTATATATTCAAGATTTTACATGCTTCTGTTTGTATTTTCCTTCTTCACTGACTATTCCTTCTCAATCCATTTGTTTCTTTTTCTCTTCTGATTGACCTCCAAATGCTGGAGTCATAGGACCTCTTTCTGACTCTCCCTTCTTTTCACTACTAATATGTATTTCCCTATGTGAATTAAAACAGCCCCTTGATTTTGAAAATGATATAAAACACCCAAATTTATATATCCACCATGAACTTTCCCTAAAACTTGAACCTAGTATACTTAAGTGCTCACATGGCAATTGCACTTAGATGTATAACAGATATTCAAACACATGCCCAAACTCTTGATTTTCCTCCTAACCCATCCCAACCTGAAGCCTTTCCCAGCCCAGGAACTGGGAAGTCCATCCCCACCATTCACAGTGAGTGTTACCCTGGACTCCTCTCTCCTTTAACTACCAAATCTAATCCATCTGTAAGCCCTATCAACCCATTCTCCAAAACCTATCCTCATATGATTCCCTCTGATCCCATTTCTCCAACCTTTGAGACTGACCTTCTTAGTGAGACAAGAAATAGTGCTTGGAGTGAGACAGTTGGAATTTGAAGTGCCTGGTGTTTATTGAAAATATCTGGGCATCTTGGATTCCAGGAGAAATTTTACCCCCTCCTGCCAAGGGAAGGAAGCCATTAGTCCATGTGAAGCAAGTGCTGAGACAGAATCTCCTGCCCAGAACTTGTGTGCTCAGTTGTGTCTGACTCTTTGTAACCTGTTGGACTGTAGCCCACCAGGCTCCTCTGTCCATGGGCTTTTTCAGGCAAGAATACTGGTGTGGGTTGCCATTTCCTTCTCCAGGGGCTCTTCTCCAGCCAGGGATTGAACCCATGTCTCCTGCATCTCCTCTGTTGCAGGCCAGTTCTTTAACTGCTGAGCCAGGAAAGTCCAGGAGAGCTGCAATTAATTTGTTGTCCAGGTAACTCCAAGTGAGCATCCAGAGTAATTTTTTTAAAAACATTCCTGCTTATCAAACTATATCAAAAAATGGTAAGGAGGCCAATGGTTTTGGAGCAGGAATGGTAGGGGGAAAGTAGTATAAGATGAGGAGAAAATGATAGCAGGGGTGGGGGCGATCCTGCAGAGCTTGTATGCCATTGTTAAGATTCTGTGCCCACATATACTGCCTTTAGTCTTGTCACTATGGATAACAAGTCCATGAATCCTCTCTAAGCCTTTCACAGATGTGTTCCATCTCTCCTCCATTATCAGTTCTCTCTCTCTCTCTGCAAGATCATGCAAACATGTGATCATTTTCCAACTTTTCAGAATCTCTCCTCTAACTCCAGATCCCCTGTCAATTCCTGACTCCCTGCCCTGAAAATTGTATGGACTGAAACTCTCACTACCCCTGCTTTCTGACTTCTAGTTAAGTTTTCCCAAGGAGATAAGGTAGCTGGATTTAATAACAACAATAATAACACAGCACACCCAATTAGAATTTCAGATAACAAAGAATAATAATAGAAACACCTCCTACCATTGCACTTATGCTACAAAGAAATTCATTTTTTTTCTGTAATTCAAGTTTAGCTGGGTGTCCTATGTTTCATCTGGAAATCTTACACGGGAATTCCTAAGGAGACTGAAGGATAGGGAGGAAAAAGGGGGAGACCCTCTGCCCCATCACCCATTCCGGCAGGGCTCCAGTGTAGCCGTCTCTGGGGTCCTCTGCCTGAGACTACAGTTCCTGTCAGGCTGCCCTTCTCCCAGGTCTAGAGCAGCCGCTGTTTCTGTGACAGCTCCCCTCCCTGCCCTGTCACGCCCAGCGGTACAAGGGCTTCCAGCTTCTGCTTTTTCCTGGGTGCCTCCCATCCTTGTGGTTTTAAGATCCCTGTTCACATCTGTGTAGTCTCTCTTCCTCTTTCTTTAGTTTCCCACTTTGAGTACACTGACTGTTTTCTACTTTTTTCTCCCTCACTTAAATGTTCCTTCCTGAGGGCCAGGATGGTATCTGACTTGGGTACTGCACTTGACCCCAGCACACCCTCTAAGTATTTGTCGACTAATTGATTGCATAAATTCCTTTCTTCACATACACTGGGTCAGTGGTTTTTTTAGCGTGATCTTTGGACCTTGGCTAATTTAAGAAGGATCATCTGGAAACTTGTTAGAACTACAAATTCTCAGGTTCATGGCAGGCCTACTGAATCAAAGCCTCCGGAAGTGGCTCGGCAGTCTTTGCTTCAGTAAATCATCTTGGTCATTCTGATGTCTGCTAAATTAGAGAACCACTGGGCTAAGAAATGGGGGAAGTAGTGAACAAAAATGGCAAGGTCTCCAGACTCACAGTAATTATCAATACAGCAGATGTATCTGCACACACTCCACTTAACAAGTAATATAACTAACAGACAGCATCTGAATGTTCTACCTATTTATACCTGCAAATGGGTGCCCACAAGATTCACTCTCTGGGCTTATCCTCTGTATGAAATCCCTAGAAACTTCAAGGATTCACAAATCAGGCCCTTGTGAACCCTGTTGGCTAAACCAGGAAAGACAGGTATGGGAATGGGCATATCCCAGTTTGAAACAAGAAAACTCAAAAAAGGCCTTTCTGGGGATTTTGGTGAGAGAAGCTTTCTCATCCTTATGAGTGGATCCAGGAAGCATCCTTCACTCTTCTTTTGGGCATTGCAAAGTGAGGACCCAAGGTCTAAAACTGCAGGAGCTTGCTCACCGCCAGCTGAAAGACAAAACTAGCCTGGTAGGGGAGAGGGGAGACAAGAGAAGTGCAGACAAAATCCACAGCTTCTGGATTAATCCAACTGTGGCCACCTACTTTTGTTTCAATGTGATATGTGAGCCAATAAATGTTTGTTTTTTTTTATAATCTAAATCATCTGGAGATGAGTGTTCTGTGTGACTGGGACATCAAAGGGGAATGTCAATGAGGTAGAAACCAAGGGAGTGACCTAGCCTGAAGAAGCAAATTTGAGAGACAGTAACACAAAGTTTTTAAATGCACAGGATAGAATGAATTCATTTAAAGAAAGACAGTCACTGGAGAGCAGAAAATACTCAGGATTCAAATCCAAGGAACCACAAACTTGAGACTGGATAGAGAGTGATAGGAGCCAGCCAGGAGCCAGGAGGACCCATGGACTTATTGCCACTGACAGCAAGGAAGACTAGTGTAAGTGCACTGGTTTCCCTAAGCTCTTGCCAACATAGTGCAATGTTTGGTTTTATTTTTCCCTACTACTGTTTATAATATCTTCCCCAGACTCAAAACTTGCCAAAGCTCTCATGCAAATGGGAATTGTTTTCATGTAAAAATCAATTAATATGCATGAAATGGATTATTTTAGTGTTTGAATTGTATCCCCCTAAAACACATTTTAAAACTCGACAAAGCAGTGTGAATACAAATTTCTTTTTCTTTTTCTCACATGGGGAAAGTCCTTGCTAAAAGAAAAACTCAAATAAATTCATGTAGTACTATGAGCTGACTAACTATGAGGGCAGGGTGTTTGCTCCTTTTCAGTCTACAAGCCATAAAGGTGATTGGCCAAAATGAGCTTTGTGGGCCAGGACCCAGAATGGTGAGACCATCGTGAGTTTAAGGAGTCTTCTCATATACTTCTTTAGGGAGAATGGAAAAGTGGGATGCATCACCAACAGGGAAGGTGAGAATAGCAATTGCTAGGGAGATGGTGGAAGGCAAAAAAGCCTTCAGAAACGCTGATTTTTTAAAAGCCAACCTTTACATGAACTATCCTAAACAAAAATGCCTTGTTTAACACTTGCTGATATTAGAAAAATCACCTTTAAAAGGAGTTCATCTTGACTGGTCTCTGCCTCACAGAGACTTGGTATGCTTCAGCTAGACTGTATCATCCCATCTTGTGCCCTGATGTTTTATCTGGGAGCCCCATGAAGTCCTCAGTGATGGAACCAAGGTGCCCTTTGCCACCTGCTATGGTGGCTTCCAGGCTGCTTTCTTCCCCACTTGTTCCAAGCACAGGCCTTCAACTCTCAACATTCCATCACAAAAATGTTATGTACTTTTTTTTTTTTTATCATGTCTCATTCAACCAAATAGATTTCTGATACCTTACCTGTCTACACACTCACTGAGCAACTTACATTACCTTTAGGGATAACAATTCATTCCAGGAAAGAGCTAGTCTTCATATCAGACATCTCACTGAAACTGCTTTCCTTTAACTTTCTGTGTTGTTTTTTTTCTAAGCAGCAATTTGCAAACTACTTGTGATCCTCTTGGATCTGGTTGGCATTCATGTCTCTCTTGTTCTGTAAATTATTTCTTAAAAGATCTATTTTAAAAGGTAGGACTTTCCGTCCATCAACAGAGGAATGGATAAACAAGATGTGGTACATATTTACAATGGGATATTACCAGCCACAAAAGAAACAAAACCAGGTCACTGGCAGAGATGCAGATGGACTTGGGGACTGTCATACAGAGTGTCGGAGAAGGCAATGGCACCCCACTCCAGTACTCTTGCCTGGAAACTCCCATGGATGGAGGAGCCTGGTAGGCTGCAGTCCATGGGGTTGCTAAGAGTAGGGCACGACTGAGCGACTTCACTTTCACTTTTCACTTTCATGCATTGGAGAAGGAAATGGCAACCCACTCCAGCGTTCTTGCCTGGAGAATCCCAAGGACGGAGGAGCCTGATGGGCTGCCGTCTATGGGGTCGCACAGAGTTGGACACGACTGAAGCGATTTAGCAGCAGCAGCATACAGAGTGAAGTAAGTCAGAAAAACAAGTATCACATCTTAATGCATATAGTAGAATCTAGAAAAATGATATAGATGACCTTATTTGCAAGGCAGAAATAGAGACACGATGTAGAGAACAAATGTAAGAACACTAAGGGGGAAAGTGGGGATAGAGACACGATGTAGAGAACAAATGTAAGAACACTAAGGGGGAAAGTGGGGGGTGGGATGAATTAGGAGACTGGGATTGACATATATACACTGATACTATGCATAAAACAGATAACTAATGGGAACCTACTGTTTAGCACAGGAAACTCTACTCAGTGCTCTGTGGTGACCTAAATGGGAAGGAAATCCAAAAGGGAGGGGTTATATATGTGTGGCTGATTCACTTTATTGTACAGTAGAAACTAACACAATATTGTAAAGTAACTGCACTCCAATAAAAATTAATTTTAAAAATTGTTTAAATAAATAAAATGTAGGATATTTCAACATTAAAAAAACAGGCTCATGGTTTCTCTTGCAAATTCACAAGACCTGGGAACCTTGGGTTCAATTCCCACATGGTGAAAATTGAACCCCACCTTAGTCCTCACCATCTCCTGCTGTCTCCATGACCTAAGGCCACACAGTATACGCCATTTATCATTATACTATTTCTCTGCTAAAAGAAGAGGGTCTTCATCCAAAATGATAAACAATGGGCCACATATTTAATGAAAAATTATCTTTCTTTGTAAAACTAAAAGCTATCCCAATGTGTTTTAAAGAAAATGCAACTCCACTTCACTTGTTTTTTAATTACCTCAGTATCCATTTGAATTTGAAACCCCTGTATTGTAAGACACTGACTTTCACCACTGATTATTACAAAGGAAGACATAACTTTCCTCAAAAGAAAACATTTCATTAACTTAAATAGTAAAAACACTATGCAACACATTTTCAGAGGATGGGTAAAAATAAGATTAGGGAGTCATGAAATCAAACAGTATTACTCAGGATTATCCCTGTTATTCTCAGAACCCAGGCTTTCTAGAGCAGTTAATCTTTCATCACTCCACAACTGCACATCCAAAATAACTTGTAATTTCAATTCTGAGGATATAAGAAATGTGACTCTACTTACTCTTACACAGAAAAGAAATTTTACTCTTACATAATAGTCTAATGGAATGGGAATAGATTTATTTCTAAAATAATGAATCTAAGCCTGTATCTGAATTTAAAGTGGCATTTTCTAAGTCAAAAAAGCACTGAATTCTTTTAAATGTGATAAACATATCAGGGCTTCCCTGATGTCTCAGTTGGTAAAGAATTCACCTGCAATGCAGGAGACCCCAGTTTGATTCCTAGGTCAGAAAGAACCACTGGAGAAGGGATAGGCTACCCACTCAAGTATTTTTGGGCTTCTCTTGTGGTTCACCTGGTAAAGAATCCACCTGCAATGCAGGAGACCTGGCTATGATCCCTGGGTTGGGACGATCCCCTGGAGAAGGGAAAAGCTACCCACTCCAGTATTCTGGCCTGGAGAATTCCATGGACTGTATAATCCATGGGGTCACAGAGAGTCGGACACGACTGAGTGGCTTTCGCTTCACCTGGGAAGCCCATGGGCTCACACACCGTGTGGTAAACATGTAAACATGAATGAGAAGATACACACTACCAATGAATCTATCAAGAGTAAGAAGGAGAAAAGAGAGAGGAAGGGAAGGTAATGCAAATGGAAGCAAACTAGACTTTAGCTGTATAAGTAATTATTTTGTTTTTAATCTATAGGTTAAAAAATTGGAAGCCAAAGTATTTTTTCATAAATCAATTTACCTGGAAGCTGCTCTGTTTCTCTGAAGCAATTTAAAAGTTTGGTTTCTTAAATCATTTATAGAACTATTTTGACATCACAGCATAGCAGCGCGACTAAGCTTATAGACTTTTGGTGTCCTGGCTTAGGTAAGCCATAAACTGTTCTCTACCTTATTTCTTCATCTGGAAAATGGGGAAAACAATAAACTTACCTCCTAGGGTACTGTGAGGACTGTTAGTACACATAAAAGCACTTAGAATAGTACTGGCAAATAGCACTAAGTAAATCACTACAATCATCACCATCACTAAGATTTTCATTTAAAAGAAAGTTACGAAATCATGTTAGGACCTAGCCTCACTGTGCACTCCATGGTCAAGGATCAGTCATTCATTCCCTAGAGGAAGGGGACTGATAAGAGCAGAGAGGAGTTTCTTTAGCCACACATAGAAGGTGACATTCAGAGAAGAGCTCCAAGCCTAGTGGGGACTTTGCAGGCTGGGTCAGGAAAAGAGATGAACTCCCCAAACCCTGGAGGAGGAGCTGTTGAGGCAGGTTATTGCTCAGGGAAGACTGCCACCTGGAAGGGACACGGGCCCCCAGGGTTCATCTGTGACATGATAGATCCAGTTCTGTTGGTTTTTGCCGTTCAGTCATTAAGTCCTATCCAACTGTTTGCGACCCCATGGACTGCTGCATGCCAGGCTTCCCTGTCCTTCACTATCTGCCAGTTTGCTCAGACTCAAGTCCATTGAGTGGATGATACCATCCAACCATCTCATCTGTTGTCCCCTTCTTCTCCTGCCCTCAATATTTCCCAGCATCAGAGTCTTTTCTAATGAGCCAGCTCTTTGCATCAGGTGGCCAAAATATTGGGGCTTCAGCTTCAGCATCAGTCCTTCCAATGACTATTCAGGATTGATTTCCTTTAAGATTGATTGCATTGATCTCCTTGCAGTCCAAGGGACTCTCAACAGTCTTCTCCAGCACCGCAGCTCAAAAGCATCAATTCTTCGATGCTCAGCCTTCTTTATGGTCCAGTTCTCACATCTGTACATGACTACTGGAAAAAACATAACTTTGACTATATGGACCTTAGTCAACAAAGTGATGTCTCTGCTTTTTAATACATTGTCTAGGTTTGTCATAGCTTTCCTTCCAAGGAGCAAATGTCTCTTAATTCATGGCTGCAGTCACTGTTCACAGTGATATTTGAGCCCAAGAAAATAAAATCTTTCACTGTTTCCACTTTTCCCCCTTCTATTTGCCAGGAAGTGATGGAACCAGATGCCATGATCTTAGTTTTTTGAATGTTGGATTTTAAGACAGCTTTTTCATTCTCTTCTTTCACCTTCATCAAAAGGCTCTTTAGCTCCTCTTCTCTTTCTGCCATTACCATGGTATCATTTGCATATCTGAAGTTGCTATTTCTCCTGGAAATCTTGAGTCCAGTTTGTGATTCATCCAGAATGGCATTTCACATGATGTACTCTGCACAGAAGTTAAATAAATAGGGTGACGACATATAGCTTTGTCGTATTCCTTTCCCAATTTTGAACCAGTCAGTTGTTCCATATAAGACTTAAACTGTTGCTTATTAACAACAGGTTTCTTATTAACACGTACAGGTTTCTCAGGAGACAGGAAAGGCAGTTTATTATTCCCACCTCTTTAAGAATTATCCATGATTTGTTGTGATCTACACAGTCAAAGGCTTTTGCATAGCCTTTCAATGAAGCAAAAGTAGATGTTTTACTGGAATTCCCTTGCTTTCTCATTGATCCAGTGAATGTTGACCATTTGATCTCTGCCTCCTCTGCCTTTTCTGTATCCAGCTTATGTATCTGCAAGTTCTTGGTTCAGGTCCTGCTGAAGCCTGACTTGAAGGATTTTGAGCAGAACCTTATTGGCATGTGAAATGAGCACAGTTGTATGATAGTTTGTACACTCTTTGGCACTTCCCTTCTTTGGGATTGGGAAAAAACTGACTTTTTCCAGTCCTGTGGCCATTGCTGAGCTTTCCAAATTTGCTGACAAATCAAGTGCAGCAGCTCTATTGGTAATCAAACGAATCTCAAGCCTCCCTGGATGGTGGCCCTGGGGTTTTGCTCTATTTTCTGCCCTTCTTATAGAACTGGGCTGAGCTTCCAGGGATGGGAGCCTAGTTTTACACAAAATTCTAAAATCAACAGAATAACATTTTGGATAAAAATCACATACCATAGTACCAGACAGGCGTGAGTGTGAGTCTAAGCTCTATCACTTTCTAATGGATGGCTTTTTAAATTGTTGTTGTGATGACTAAACAAGATGATCTACTGAAAGGACTTGGCCTTGCATTCGGCCTGTGGAAGTGATCATAGCTAGTGGGTAGCTGTTATCACTATTATATTAAGACAACCTGATGATGATGATGATGGTGATGACAACAAAATGAGATGATATGATGAACATGATGCTGGAGGAGAAGACCAAGGGAAGGGAGACAAAGATGAGACTATCCCTAGTGATGGAAAAAGAGATAAAGATATAACCATTCTTTTAATCAAGCAAAATGAACCCTCAAAAAAGGCCACTATACTTAAATTTTAATGGGACATTTCTAGTTGGTCTTGCATAAGCTTACTCCTTGGAAGAAAAGTTATGACCAACCTAGATAGCATGTTGAAAAGCAGAGACATTACTTTGCCAACAAAGGTCCGTCTAGTCAAGGCTATGGTTTTTCCAGTGGTCATGTATAGATGTGAGAGTTGGACTGTGACCAAAGAATTGATGCTTTTGAACTGTGGTGTTAGAGAAGACTCTTAGAGTCCCTTGGGCTGCAAGGAGATCCAACCAGTCCATTCTGAAGGAGATCAGCCCTGGGATTTCTTTGGAAGGAATGACGCTAAAGCTGAAACTCCAGTACTTTGGCCATCTCATGCGAAGAGTTGATTCATTGGAAAAGACTCTGATGCTGGGAGGGATTGGGGGCAGGAGGAGAAGGGGACAACAGAGGATGAGATGGCTGGATGGCATCACGGACTCGATGGATGTGAGTCTGAGTGAACTGTGGGAGATGGTGATGGACAGGGAGGCCTGGCGTGCTGTGATTCATGGGGTCACAAAGAGTTGGACACAACTGAGCAGTTGAACTGAACTGAACTGAAGCCATCTCTTCCAGACACAGGAGTCTCAAGTTTCTAAACTGGTTTACAGGGCACACTTCTTCCCATAGCCTTTGAAGACCTGTTTAGCCACAACAGGATAAAAGCCCACATTAGTCTCTGCACTCAGCAAATGGAATGTAAAACCCGAGGAATAAAGATTTAAATAACAGAGCTGACAGCAGAGAGTTATATTCCCACACCTTTGGCAGCCTGTGCAGATCTTTGACATTTCACCAAAGCTAAATGTTCCGTCTCTAGAACCTGACTTGTTCTTCACTATTTTTATTGTGTTGCAGCTTAAAAAAATTGCCAATTAAGTTAAACTAAACTGTCTCACAATCAGCTTCTATAATTACCAGGAATGGTTTATGATAGGTTCAAGCAAACAGAGGGTTTGAATCTTTTTTTTTTTTTTTTGCCAGAGTTGTAGTTTCCTTTTGTAGAAACAATTATCATGGCGGTGCTTCCCAGCAAAGGGAAAATGTAGCCCGAAGCCATTGCATATTTCATTTTCAGTCCAGCAGTTTTAGAGTTCTCGCTTTTCCCAGTGACTATTCAGTGCAAGGAAAAGACAACCAAAGACTGGGTAAAGCATGGTCTTTCACAAAGCAGGCAGCGAGGCAACCAGATGCTGGACGAAAGGAATGCTACCCTGACCCAGTGCTCCTAGCCTCCCATGCATATTCATCCTCAGGATGGACTCATGACAGGACTGAGATCACATATCACAGCCAGGTGAATGCAATCTCTTTCCAGCAAATATCATGACACATAAGGATACAGAGCTATATTTATTGACAATCAATAAATGGCAAAAACTTGAAACAGCTAGTTGGGTGGCACAAGGAACGTGTCTGGGGTTGGACCACTGTTCCTTCGCCTCCCGGTTGAGCAAGTAACTTAATCTTATTAAGCCTCAGTTTTCTCATGTGTAAAACATGGTGGTTGCCTGTGTGCTCAGCCGCCAAGTTGTTTCCATCCCCATGGACTATAGCCCGCTAGGCTCTTCTGTCCATAGGATTCTCCAGGCAAGAATACTGGAGCGGGTTACCATTTCCTTCTCCAGGGGATCTTCCTGACTCAGGGATCAAACCCACGTCTCTTATGTCTTCTGCACTGGAGGTGGATTCTTTACTACTGAGCCACAAGGAAAGCACAAAATAGGGTTACTAGTAACATTTAGCCCAGAGAGCTGCTTTGAAGGTTAGGTAAGACTGAACTCATAATAATGGGTTCATTTATTTGACAAATATTTCTCAAGTAGTTACTATGTGTCCAACACTGTCCTGGGTGCAGGAGATACAGGAATGAACAAAACAAAACAGTTCATAGGAGCTTAGAGGAAAACTGCCTAGCACATAATAGGCACATCCAAGAGATGAGGCACAATTTTTATATTTGTATTATTTTGTTATATGTAGGAATTATTTTTGTCATTGTTAGCTATCATATTTTATACTCACAATGATATGATATTTTGTTATTCCCATGTCACCCATGGTATAACTGAAGTTCAGAGAATCTAAGTAAGGTCATTGATTGGACTAGTATGTTAAAGAGTCAAGTTTCAAATCTAAGTTTATGGGACTTGTGTCCATGTTCTACCCAAACACAGAGCACAGTGTTGTTTCCTAAGCCTCTCATACAGGATCAGGCCATGGATTCAACACTGCCCTTGTCTCTCGATCATAGTATGACCTTAAATCTTTATTATGCCCCATGATCGACAGCTGAATGTTGTGGGCATAGTCCTTTTCCTAGAGAGGAAATATGGACAGTGGGTAAAAGTGAAACAAAGATAAGATTCAGTTAGTCATGTGGAAAAACTTTTCAATAATTGAAGTAATTAGACTTTGGTATGGATTATAATGGGAGATGGCAATGGCACCCCACTCCAGTACTCTTGTCTGGAAAATCCCATGGATGGAGGAGCCTGGTGGGCTGCAGTCCATGGGGTCGCACAGAGCCAGACACGACTGAGCGACTTCACTTTCACTTTTCACTTTCATGCATTGGAGAAGGAAATGGCAACCCACTCTAGTGTTCTTGCCTGGAGAATCCCAGGGACAGAGGAGCCTGATGGGCTACTGTCTATGGGGTCGCACAGAGTTGGACACGACTGAAGCGACTTACCAGCATGGATTATGATAGGGCGCACCGTAAGAGATGAATCCTTGTCTTCAAATAGAAGTGAAAAAAACACTGAACTACCATGCTGCCTGGGGGATTGAAATATCCATTGATCCTGAATTTCTACTTTCCCAATCTAAGAATCTCTCAAAGAGCTTCATAAAAATACTGATTCTGTGGACTCACTCCAAGATTTTTAGAGTATGTAGAGTATTTAATATGTAGCTCAGATATCTGTCTTAAAAATTAGATAAACTAATAATGTGTGTCCAACTCTTTGCAACCCCATGGACCAGGCTCCTCCAACCATGGGATTTTCTAGGCAAGAGTACTGGAGTGGGTTGCCATTTCTTTCTCCAGGGAATCTTCCCGACCCAGGGATCAAACCCAGGTCTCCCACATTGTAGACAGATGCTTTACCACCTGAGCCACCAGGGAATGCAGAATAATGTGTGCTAGTCACTTAGTCATGTCTGACTCTTTGCATCCCCATAGAATATAGCCAGCTAGGCTCCTCTGTCCAGTCAAGAATACTAGAATGGGTTTCCATTCCCTTCTCCAGGGTATCTTCCTGACCCAGGAATTAAACCCAGATCTTCTGCATTGCAGGCAGATTCTTTACCATCTGAGCCACTAGGGAAGCTATTTATTGAACAGTTATCATGTACCAGGACCTGTCCTGAAAGCCGGGGATATAACAATGAACAAAGTAAACAAAACTCTTAACGAAAGGACCCTAGAGGAAAGTTACCAAGCTCAGCTAATAATAAGCACATGATAAATGTCAACTATGATTCAATTAACTTTTGGCTGCACTAAGTCTTCATTGCTGCACACAGGCTTTCTCTAGTTACAGTAAGTGGGGACTACTTTAGTTGCAATAGTTGCAATTCATGGGCCTCTCATTGATGTGGCTTCTCTTATTGCCCAGCACCAGCTCTAGTGTGCACAGGCTCAGTAGTTCGGGCACACGGGCTTAGATCCCCCACGGCATGTTGGATCTTCCTGGACCAGGGATCCAACCAGTGTCCCCTGCATTAGCAGGTGGATTCTTAACCACTGGACCACCAGGGAAGTCCAGCGGTGATTTTCATAACTGTGTTATCTTTTTCTGCAGACTCATGGGACATCTCTGTCCTCAGAAAGGCTGAACCAAAGGGCTGGCTCTAAGATATGACCATTTCAGGCCCCAGGAATGGTGTAGTATCTTGCACAAACATTGCATGAATGTTTCTTGACTAGATGATAATTGAATTGACCACTAGTGCTGATTCACCTGCAGCACCAAATTGTAGAAAAGCAGAACACAAAAGGAGGAACTGCCAGCTTTCTGGAAGTACCACAAACTCTTCTAGACTATAAACTCCTGGAGGGCAGATTCCCTGCTTATTTCTGCTGTATCCCATGGTTACCTTGTGCAAAATTGGTTATCAATTGGAATTTAAAAGAATACATTTGAATCAGTTCTAATGAGGTGGATGAAACTGGAGCCTATTATACAGAGTGAAGTAAGCCAGAAATAAAAACTCCAATACAGTATACTAATGCATATATATGGAATTTAGAAAGATGGTAACGATAACCCTGTATGCGAGACAGCAAAAAGACACAGATGTATAGAACAGTATTTTGGACTCTGTGGGAGAGGGCGAGGGTGGGATGATTTGGGAGAATGGCATTGAAACATGTATAATATCATATATGAAATGAATAGCCAGTCCAGGTTCAATCCATGATACTGGATGCTTGGGGCTGGTGCACTGAGACGACCCAGAGGGACAGTATAGGGAGGGAGGAGGGAGGAGGGTTCAGGATGGGATACACGTGTGTACCTGTGGCGGATTCATGTTGATGTATGGCAAAACCAATACAATATTGTAAAGTAATTAACCTCCAATTAAAATAAATAAATTTATATTTAAAATTTAGAGAATGGATAGATAAATAAATAAAGGCAGAGTTTTCTAACTTGCCTGATCATATGGATTCACATTGCTTACCCCAGGTTGACTAAGTCAGAATTTTTAGTGATGAATATCTGGGAATAAATGTCAACCTACCTTCCCTAGTGGAGGTGATGTCAGGAAAGTGAGGCTAGTCTTCCCTGACCATACAAGACTTAAGACTTTCCCTTGACTCAATGGACTCTCAGTTGGTTGAACATCAGGCTTACTGACTTGGAGATGACTTCCCATGCTTGGTTTTCCCCGGTTCCTTTCTGAAACATGTGGAGACGTTGGGGGGGGGGTGCAGGGGGGTGGCAGTGGCTTGTGCTGGATTAGGCACTTGAGGTTAATTCACTTCACTTTTCTGCCTCCTTCTCCCCTGTGCTAAGCACCTATTTCAGACAAATTTCCAAAGAAGCTTCCTAAATGCTCACTTTAAGGGGGAAAGAAAAGCTACAAGAAGTGCTTTTTTTTTTTTTTTTTTTTGCTTGCTGAAATCAAAACCTGTGTTTTCTTCTTCTCCCACTGATTAGAATCTCAGCATTCCACTAAGACAATCTCCAAAAAAGGAAAAGCAAATTAGCAGGGCTGTTTCTGAGGATATGAAATACTTTACAATTAAATAAGGTACGGTCGGGCTCCGGGCTGATCACTGGTGATGGGTAGGTTTCTGCAAGGCTGCAAATGAATTCAGCACGGGACAGCGTTCCAAATGGCTCCTACAAGCTTTCCCTTTATTATTTTTATTTGGTTATGTGCTGACTCTCATCCAGAATTGCACTTAATGCCCTAGTCTGAAGTTGTTGAAATGGCCCCCCATGGCATAGTGTGACAGTGAAAGGGATATTGCCTTTGGAAGCTGCTAATGGTCCATGAAAAGGAAACAGCAGCAAACAGGAAAGCAATGCTCCAAAATAATGTCAGATAAAAATATTCACGTCTTCACTTTCATGTCCATTTACTGGGAGAGAGGTGTGATCACAAGGAAGGCAATGATTTCCAAAACAGGCAAAGGTAGAAAGAATGCAGGCATCCAAGGTTAAAAATACACCCACATTCACACATATATTTTTCCACAGTTCATAATTAAAAGATGGAATTTACATTTGAAAACCTAATTGAGCTCCAGACTCTAAACACAGAAGGGAAAGTGCTCTGGAGCTATAACGGTACGAATGGCGGTCAGATGTGGGCAGGGTTGTTAACTCATCTATCAAACCAGTCTGCATAAGCACTTATTATGTGCCAGGCCATGTGTTAGGAGATGGGGATATGGAAGTGAGTAAGACAAGTCCCTGGCCAGAAGGAGCCCATTGTTGGCAGAGAAGAGAGACATAACACACATCTTATGGTAACATGACAAGTCAAAACGAGATGCTGGAGGAGCTCAGCATTCAGAATTCAGGGAGGAGCTGGCATCCGAGTTCATATACTACCAAGAGAAGGTGAAGAGAGCTGTTGGGTGGCAGGAGAGGGAAGTGGTAAGACTGCTCCAAGCAGAGGGAAAGTTAGGTGCAAGGACATGGCATGGATAAGAGGTTGTTGAGTTGGAAAAATGTTGAGAAGTTGAGCATGGAGGAAAGAAGAGGTCCTCGTGGAAGAAGGTCCAGGTAAAGCTGAGAGGAGATGGGAGGAGTTGGACATCAGGGAGGTTCAGAGAGGCTGCCTGGTCAGACACCATACAGGTCTGACTGGCTTGTAGTGACAGTGAACCCCTCGCTATTGACAAAAACCCCCGCATATTCTCCTATATGCTGAGGGAGTGTTTGGCTCTCAGTGCCTTAAGTGGGAATATAAGAAAAAGCATTACTACATATTTATATTAATTAATCAAATTCATTCATTCAGATCCCTCCCTTCCTGTTTTCTACTTCTCCCCATGTGTGATTTACATATGTTGTGTGGGTGGCTCAGAGGATAAAGCATCTGCCTGCAATGCAGGAGACCTGGGTTCGATCCCTGGGTTGGGAAGATCCCCTGGAGAAGGAAATGGCAACCCACTCCAGTACTCTTGCCTGGAGAATCCCATGGACAGAGGAGCTTGACGGGCTACAGTCCACAGGGTCGCAAAGAATCAGACACGACTGAGTGACTTCACTTCACTTCATGGCTACTTTGGTAAAGTTTACAAAGGCCTTCTGACCCCAATTCAGAAATGCCAAGGTTTAGTAAAGATCAGTGTATAGACAGCTGGAAGATTTGGGTCTTGGTCCTAGTTCTGCTGGGAATTACCTATGTGATTTGACCAAACTGATTGCTGTCCTTTTCTGGATTCAGTCTCAAGTGTGAAAGGGGGTGGGGCGTGTGGCAGCTAAGATGCTATCTAGCTTGGACACTGAGGGATTCTACGACCATCCTTGGCTGCTGTTGCTGCTGCTGCTACTAAGTCGCGTCAGTTGTGTCCAACTTTGTGCGACCCCATAGATGCCAGCCTACCAGGTTCCTCCGTCCCTGGGGTTCTCCAGGCAAGAACAACGGAGTGGGTTGCCATTTTCTTCTCCAATGCATGAAAGTGAAAAGTGAAAGTGAAGTCGCTCAATCGTGTCCATCCTTGGCTGATTACATGCAAAAACAGCTCTGAACTCTCCAGTGCTACTTGAAGGTTCTCTGGGAAGGGTTGGCACAGAGGCAGATGTTAGTCAAGACAGAGGTCTGGGACCCAAAGCCACAAACCGGGAGGGGTCTCATGTCTATTCTTTCCCTTCCCCATCCCAGAAGCCAGAATTTTTGTGAACCAACCTTCTGTCCTAATTCCATACCCACAGACACGGACCCCATGACCTCAGGAAGACATGACAGGAGAATACTAATAGCTAACATTTATGAAGTTATTACCAGGTGCCAGACATTGTGCTAAAATATGCCCATTACACAAATGAGAAAACTTCACTCGGGGAGTTGTACTGATAACTTGCCCAGGGTATTATAGCTAAAAACTGATAGACTCAGCAGCTGGACCCAGGGTGCCTGGTGCACTGGTGTGCTTAACTCCACACAATGCTGCAAGGTTTGCCCACATCACTCAGAACTACCATAACCATCAGGTATCAGAGTCTATTAAGAAGCCGGGAATCAGTTAATTAACAATTTATTAAAACGATTATGATGCATTTGGTACAGGGCTGAGTGCCAAGAGAGTAATAGAAGTATGAAATGTGGTACCTGATTCCCAGGAACTATCTATAATAAAAAGAGCAAACACTTACGGAGTGCTTATGAGATGAAAAACTTTATTCTAAACACTGCATATGTATTAATTTATGAAATCCTCACAGTAACTCTATGAGATAAATGCTATTATTTTCTTTTCCCTTTTAGTCATAGACTACATTAGATAGTTTGAGAGTATCTATTTAAGAAGATTTAAGAATTTATTGGCTGATCTCTCAAATATTCTCTTATAGAGGTGGTAGACTTATTCCATGTTGCTTTTGCATAGGAAAATAATTTAAACCAGTCTAAACCTGAACTGTCCAATATGCTAGCCACTAGCTAAGATGTGGTTATTAGTAGCCAAAATGTGATTAACCTGAATTAAGATGTGCTGAAAATGTAAAATTTTCAAACCAGAGTTTGAAAGTTTAACAGGATAAAAGAATGTAAAATATCTCAATAATGTTTATATTGACTTCATGTTGAAATTATATTGGCTACCTTGCATTAAAAAAGAATATATTATCAAAATCAGTTCTATCTTTTCCTTATTTTAAAATGGCTACTAGAAAAAATTTTAAGATATATTTTTTATCTATTTTTTTAGTCTATCTATTTTTAAAAAGATCTATTTTTATTGGCAAGTGCTGGCTAAATGTGGACCTTCGCAAACCCTCAAGTCTCAGACAGATTTTTTTTCCAGTTCTGAAGAGACAAAAATATGCATTCAGTGAATCAATAAACAGAAGTAATCGAGGAAAAGTACACACAGATATTCACGTGCACACAGTTCAGAGGGTTGAAAGCACAGAAGTCTTTATGGTCTTTAGCAGGTGTGTGTGTGTGTGTGTGTGTGTGTGTGTGTGTGTGTGTGTGTGTGTGTGTGCGCGCGTGCGCACACGCAGGCATGCACGAGGACAGTCGTGTCCCACCTTTGTGATGCCATGGATTGTAGCCTTCCAGGCTTCTCTGTCCATGGGATTTTCCCGGCAAGAATACTGGAGTGGGTTGCCATTTCCTCCTCCAGGGGATCTTCCCAACCCAGGGATCTAACCCTTGTTTCCTACGTCTCCCGCACTGGCAGTCAGATTCTTTACCACTGAGACAGAACATGAGTAAATACAAAACTGTCTTTCAATTTAAATTTGAAAGTAAACTCTATTCAGTGTCATAGTCTGTCCAGGTTGCATAACATAGCACCATAGACTAGGCAGCTTAAACAATAAAAATTTATTTCTCAGATTTCCAAAGGCTACAAGTGCAAGATCCAGGTGTAAGCCAGTTTCACCGCTGGCAAAGGCACTCTTCCTGGTTTGCAATTGGCCACCTTCTTGCTGTATCTTTACATGGCCTTTCCTCTATACTCACAGAGCAGAGAAAGTAATATGCCTCTTCTTCTTCTTTTAAGGACACAAGTCCTATTCCATGAAGCCCCCATCTCATGTCCTCATTTAACTTTACTTACTTCCCGAGGACCCATTCTCTAAATACATTCATGCTTCAGGTTAGGGCTTTGGCACAGAATTTTGACTGCACAATTAAGCCCATAACACCAGTTTGGCTATCCTTTGTTGAAAAATATGGAAAAAATTACTTTGTAACATTACATGTTGCCTACAAATAAAAAAAAATGTGGTTTCCCAGTGTAAGTATAATCCGGCAGTTTTCAATCTTGAGTATTTTTTCATCTTATTTCTTCCTCATATAACAACAATTATTATTATAACAACAATAATAATACAATAATAATATTTTAGAGGAAAAAAATATTAACCTAAGAGACAGCTATGTTTACTGTGCAGTGATTTCCCAACAGAAATAAATTCCAAGCAAATTTACATTCTACATTTAAAGAAGATATAAATAATTCATATTTTCATATAATCAGCACTGTGCGTTTCCTACACTAGGGTACCTGTAATTTTTTTCAGTTTATCTATTCTAAATTTTGGTTCCATAGCTCATTATCACATTGTTTGTGCTTCTGTTCCAAGGTGGTAATTTAATAGTCTTCCATAGAATTATGTTCAATTAAAATGTATTCAGTTCTACTATTCAAAACGTTTTTAGTTTTTAATTTAATTGCTGTAGGCTTCATTTTTATGTACCATTGACATGTTTTATTTGCTCACAACACTCACACAAATACCAGACCTCCTAAGGTAAATGAAAACCTTGACAGCTCTAGGTATGCCTGAGTGTCTTCTCCCTCCACACAACGTGACTCATTCACGTCAACCTCTTAGAAGGAACTGACTCAGCAAAATTTTCTTTCCAGGATCTTCAACATTTTGACTCCACAGTCTCTTTAATGGTCTGCACAGCGTAGAATTTTTTTTTTTTTTTTACCAACTCCTGTTGCTTTTTCGAAAAGCCTGCATAGCCTATTTATATTGTGCAGTGCTACATTCAGCATGGGTTTGCATATTACATATTCATGGCATATATCTAGATAGATTTACAAGCAAGAACCCAGGGAATTCCAAGCTGTAAACTGCAGACACCTCATTGGTTTTTTCACAAAAGTTTGCAAATTACAGATCATGCTTTTTGTCAGGGAAGCTATCTAAGTGTTGCAAAACCGTTCTATCTACCACCTACAATATTTACACTGGAAAGAGGATATGACATGCCTCAAGTTATAAGAATGTCAAACAGGGGATATAAAAGGTAAGATGGAGAATTTTAAGTCAAACCTCACTTATTGCACCTAAGATATGATGAAACTTTTAGTACTATCCACAGTAGTCTATGTTTCAAATGATTCCTGCAAGAGTAATATACTTGTGTTTTGGGGAAGCAAACAAGTCAGTTCCCTGGTTCTTTGCAGCCTGGTAAAGCCACTAACCTTACCACAAGGTCTCCAAGAGAACAATACAAGAGACACTTCAGAGAAGATCACTGACTGAGGAATTCTTCTATTACACTAAAGATGCTCTAATTGCCTCTAAACCACTTGGATTTTGTTCACCCCTGTTGATGGGTAAAGATGAGTGAGGAAAACAGAGCTCAGATGTGTAGTAGGACAATTCTAGGGAAACAGCTGAAAGTTAAGGGAGGAATGTGATGGTGGCTGTAGCCCCTTGACTTGGGAACAAGAGATGCACCCCACCTGTTTGCTGAAGGCAGCAAAACCCATAGCCTTGGCCTCCTTGACATCCCCACATACCTCACTGTTAATGCAGTGATGTCCTGACTCTTTGTTGCAACTGCTTGAGCAAGGATGAGTCCCTCTCCATGAAATGCCTGAATCAAGTTGCTCACAGGTACTATAGAAGTCCTTTGATTCTTGATAAGTTGCCTTTTTATTTGAAATGATCAAGAGCCTACAATTTACATGAATATAAATACAGACCTTTGAAAACAGTGGTGTGGGTAGGCTTAAGGCACTGTAATAATTCCATTTTCTTAATCCAAAAAGGAAAATGACTATAATTAGGCTAAGATGTCTGCCAAGTTGCAGCCTGGAGGGACTATTTTGGCCAAGATATAAACCCCTGAGAATAGAGACTCATAATGGATGCATCAAATCACACTTAACTATGGCAGAACAAGTAGCTACTTTGTAATGCAATCACTCAATGATCATGCCTTATGTTAGCATTTTAATTAAAATAAAGGATACTTATTCCTTTTTACTGCCTATCACCCTCTTCTCAGATATTATTACCAGATAAGACATTTAGATTAGCAAAAATAGAAGAAATCTGTAAAATACAAAAGCAGAAATGAAATGTCAGCTTCATCATATCCCCACTCACAAGCTACCTTCATCAAGACAGATTGAGAGGCAAAAAAAAAGTAAAGTGAGACTTTAGAAAGACCCAAGTTTTGGTGTATTTCTGTCTTGTTCTATTTAGTGTGAACTTTATGTTCACTCGGGATACAGGAAATTTAATTTTTAGGAAAGTTGAGTATAGTTTAATTAATTATAGTTGCAGAGCACTAACTGGAACCTTAATGATTTGAAACAATGAATTCATCTCCCTAAGAGCCTAACCTCCTCTCCGGGAAAAGTTACACAGAGGGAAAATAAAAATGATTATTAAATGAAGTTACTCAGTTGCAGTGAAAAACTGTAGCTATGCCATGAATTTCATATCCCATCCCATGGAGACTTGGAAAGCAAAGTGGCACCTGGTTTACAGCTCCAAGTCCAACTTCAGTGAAAAGTCATGACACCAGCAAAGCTTAAACTAAAAAGGAATCACAGCTTGGTATCTAGTAGAAATGACATGGGTGATAAGCAGGGTCTTATTAAAAAGTATTTCTCATCCATACATCACAGATGCTGACCACAAACAACTTTAATGGTCATAGTGGAGGGTGCTGGCTAAACATCAGCCTCAGTGATACAGATGGAATAAGGTTGAGAGGAACCTACCCAACTTTAGTAAATGAGATTTTATGATACCATGATTTAAAAAAAAAAGAAGAAGAAAAAATGTCTCTCCCCACCAATCTGTTCCCTGACTTGGAAATGTGGGACCTACATCTGCGGAAGGATGAGACATCCATTCATCTACTATACTTCTTGAAGCACTCCAGAAGATGGCTGAAAGATGGCACCCTGATCCTTTCCCTATCTCAACCTCCCCACATCCATGGGTGCTGAAAATTCCAGAAAACTGCAAGGCAGAGAAAGAGCTGAGGGTGGTACATTCATTGCCTTCTACGAAACATCCCTCAAAATAAAGCACTTACGTTAGAGACTTAAGCAAGAAGAAATCTAAGAATAGCAATTTTGAAAAAGAGAAAGTTGAAGGACTCATATTTACTGATTTCAAAATCTATTATAAAACTCTAGAAATTGAGATAACATGATAACAGTAACAACAGACAAATAGACATATTCCATAATGATGAAATAGAGAATTCAGAAATGAACCCTCTTATGGTCAACTGATCTTCAACAAATGTGCCAAGATAATGCAACTGGGAAAAAATAGTTTTTTCAACAAATGGTGCTAAGACAATGGACTATCCCCATGCAAAAGAATGAATTTGGACACCTCCCTAATACCATACACAAAGGTTAACTCAAAATGGGTTATAGACCTCAATGTAAGAGCTAAAACAACAAAAGTAAAACAGAATCAAATCTTTGTCGCCTTGGGCTAGACAACAGTTTTCTTGTTACAATACCCAATGCTTAAGTTACAGAACAAAAAAGGCAATATAAACTTCATCAAAATTATAAATTTTTGTGCATCAAATGACACCATCAAGAAATTGAAAAGACAACAGAATAGGATAAAATACCCACAAATTATGTATCTAACAAGAGACTTGTATCCAATATACATGTACACCTCTCATACAACTCAACAACCAATCAAATGTGGGCAAAGTCTCTGAATAGACATTTCTCCAACGAAGAGATACAAATGCCAAATAAACACTTACAAAGATACTCAACATTATCAGTCATTAAGGAAATACAACATAAAATTGCAATGATATTCCTCATACCTTTTTAAATGGCTATGATTTAAAAAAAAAAAGGCAATATAAAGTATTGACAAGGGTGTGAAGGAATTGAAACTCTCATATTCTGCTGGTGGGTGTATGAAATGGTGCAGCCAGTCTGTCTAAAGTTTGACAGTTTCTCAAAAAATTACACATAGAGTTACCCTAATAGCCAATAATTCTACTCCTGGTTTTATACTCAACAGAAATGAAAACATACATTCAAACAAAACTTAGACATTAAGGTTCATAGCAGCATAATTCATAATAGGCCCAAAGCAGACACAATTCAAATATCCATCAACAGTATGGTAATTGTATGGAATAAACAAAATGCGGTATATCCAAAAAAGGGAATATTATTCAGAAACAAATGGAATGAAGTACTTATACAAGCTGCAACATGGACAAACCTTGAAAGCATTTCACTAGGTGAAAAAAACCAGTGACACAAGGCCGTGTATTGTAAGATTTCATTTATAGGAAATGTCTAGAATAGGAAAATCCATTGAGGTAGATAGTAGTTTTGTGGTTTCAAGCAGCCAGGAAGAGAGGAGAATGAAGTGTGACTGTTAGTGTGAATGGAGTTTTCTTAGGTTCATGACCATGTTCTAAAATAGATTGTAGTGATGGGTACATAAATCCATCAATAAGCTAAAAATCACTATACTATTCACTTTAAATGGGTGAATTTATGGTATGTAAAATGTATCTCAATAAAGCTTTAATAAATAAATACAAGATTTTGAGTGGAAAGTTTATGATCCAAGGCAAATCTGAGTTTTCACAAATAAAAGTGTGGAAGTATACTTTCAAATTAAAAAATGTATTATTTAAAAAATCTTATTTGGTGATATATTTCAACTAACCCCTAAAAGAAGACTGTGGAAAGACTATAATTACCTATCCAATATCAGTTTTCTCTCTGTAGTTTACTAACAGAATCCCAACTGTGTTAGAGCTGGCATTGTGTTCATCCAGATAGCTTTCATAGTGCTATCCATTGTTGGCATATTACTCATGCTACTCGTGTTACTCATGGTTACAGCGCTAGACAGAAAAAGTCTTAAAGTAATACATTGTGTGAGAACAAGCAATAGTATTAACACAAAAGAACATATTCCTATGTTAATATAAGACAACACAGATAAAGGGAAAAGGTCTAAATAAAGAGGGTCTTGGGCTTCCCTGGTGGCTCAGAGAGTAAAGTGTCTGCCTGCAATGCAGGAGACCTGGGTTTGATCCCTGGGTCAGGAAGGTCTCCTGGAGAAGGAAATGGCAACCCACTCCAGTACTCTTGCCTGGAAAATCCTGTGGACAGAGAAGCCTGGTAGACTACAGTCCATGGGATCGCAAAGAGTCAGACACGACTGAGTGACTTCACTTGTTATACTGATAAAACATAAATGTTACAGTAGTGATACAATAAATAAAAGTAAGAAATAAAAGTATATTGAAATATGGGACAAATTGAAAACAATAGAGAAATATTTTATAGAAACATAGTAGCTTTTTAAAATCTGTACCTGAATAACATAAAAAATAAGTTTCCTATAATTAATAAATGAACAAAACAATTGATTCTTTGAAAAGACCAGTGAAATAGGCAATTCTAAAGAGGGTAAAAATGATAAGAAAGAAAAAAACAAATATGCAACATTTAGAATTATAGAATATAAATGAGAACGTGACAATCATAAGTGAATACTGGCTGTAACTCTTTGAAACTTAATTTGAAAATACAGATAAAATGAATTATTTTCTAAGAAAGTGCAAATTACCAAAATCTAACTGAAGAGGAAGAACATTTCAATATATTAATAACTATGAACAAAATCTAAAATATATTTCAAAACTTACTTAGCCCAGATGGTTTTATAGGCAGAAATATAGACCCTTTAAAAAAAAATCAGATAAATTTTATACAATTCCAGAGCATAGCAAGGGATGGAAGTTTCTCAAATGATGTAAGTTAGCCAAACGCTGATACTTAAAGGATGGTTTTAAAATAGGGTGCCACAAAATTGAAGGTAAATATCACTTGCTAATGTAGTTACCAAAAAATTAAATAAAATGTTAAATATATATATATAAGTATATATAACACAGCCAAGAAACAGTTCAGCCAGAAACTTAGGAACAATTTAACATTTTGAAATTAATGTAATTCATTGTAATAATAGACAAGAAAGGAAAAGTATATAATCATCTTGGAAATGCCGAAAATATTCAATCTTGGTTTTAAAAAAATCAAATAAATTCACAAGTAAATATGGGATGGCAGAGAACACCTTCCACGCACAGAAAAATTCGAGAGTGTGAATGGCAAATGATCTTCTCTCTGCTGATTCCTACCAGTTGACCGTAGCTTATGGGAATAGCCATGGGGTATACAAGTGTAGTATATCAACAGAGTCCAAATTCTGCAGAAAAAGTTCTGCGATTGAGTCCCATTTTAGATTATTAGTGAACACTTATGGGGAGACAACACATACTTCATTAGTGCCTTGAAATCAAGAAGACCAAAATGTTCATCTTCATATTAATATTCAACATTTTCTAAAAGCTTTAGCAAGCACAAAATAACAACTCTTGGAAAAGAGGGGAAAAAATGGTACTTTCATTTTCAATGCTGCTACTTAGCATGAATTGAATCAGTTCAGTTCAGTTCAGTCGTTCAGTCGCTCATTTGTGTCCGACTCTTTGCCACCCCATGAATCGCAGCATGCCAGGCCTCCCTGTCCATCACCAACTCCTGGAGTTCACGCAAACTCATGTCCATTGAGTTGGTGATGCCATCCAGCCATCTCATCCTCTGTTGTCCCTTTTTCCTCCTGCCCCCAATCCCTCCCAGCATCAGAGTCTTTTCCAATGAGTCAACTCTTCGCATGAGGTGGCCAAAGTATTGGAGTTTCAGCTTTAGCATCATTCCTTCCAAAGAACACCCAGGATTGATCTCCTTTAGAATGGACTGGTTGGATCTCCTTGCAGTCCAAGGGACTCTCAAGAGTCTTCTCCAACACCGTAGTTCAAAAGCATTGGTTCTTTGGCACTCAGGTTTCTTCCCAGTCCAACTCTCACATCCATACATGACCACTGGAAAAACCATAGCCTTGACTCAGGACCACTTTAAGAGAAGACTGCCATTATGGCAGTTCGTATAGCAGGGGAAGGTGGTGAAAATGACATCACTGACCTGAGCCTGAGAGGTGAGCCACCCACATAGCATCAGGACAGACCACTGATAAACAGCAGAAGAAGGAGTCCAACCCTTTGTTTTTTCCAGGCTTGATCCTACTTTGGGAATGAAGCACCTCTAGCACCTATCTGGCCATAGAGTGTCTCTACTGGAGGATATATCCGAGGAATTATGGATTTAATTCCTTAATTATCTTCAAAAAACAATGAGGCAATTTATTGTTATAGGAAGAAAAAGAAACAGCAAGGCAGGAGTCCTGGATTCCGACCCTGTGTTTGCTGTATAGCCTTGCAAATATCAGTTGACTTTTGTGATCATCACCTGCAACATAAGGCATCTTTTAAAAAAAACTCTAACCTATTATCCTTTTTCACTATAGAATTATATCCTTTACTGGCAGAAATAAACACAGTTTCTAGGGAACTGAACCCAGAAATAATTCATACCAAAGATAGTCAAATTATTATTATCACATTGTCTTTGAGAAAATAAAAGTAGGACAACAATCCCGATCTCAGCTTTTTCTAAATAAAGACTTTTCATGTAATCTGTGCTAAAATGTGTTGAACATTAAGTTATTATCTGAATGGAGTTCTATTTGGCAACTGATTTAATCAACTGTTTTACAATTTGTCAAACGTTTATGTCAGTTAATTTGGTTGTCTGACAATGAGAAATTTGTTTTTAAAGATTTTGATTACTACATTGATGGTAATACTCTTCTGACTCCTCAATTAAATATCAGAAATCTGAACAAAAATGCCCATTATGATTATAAATGAACAAACAAATAAGTAAATAAATATCTTTAACTCTCAGGAGGAAGGGAAAAGAAATGTTTCCCTCATCAGTACCATTCAATCACTATATCATAATCAGGAGATAGTAATTTCATAATAATTTTATTATGGGTGACCTTTATACTTATGTATATGACCTGTTTTTATTTTTCAATGTTTATTTATTTTGTCTGTGCCAGGTCTTATTTGCAGCATGTGGGAGCTTTTAGTTGTGGCATATGAACTCTTGCATGTGGAATCTAGTTCCCTGACCAGGTATCAAACCCGGGCCCCTGCACTGGGAGCATGGAGTTTTAGCCACTGAACCACCAGGGAAGTCCTGACTTATGTTTAGATGTCCTCCTAAATGCACTGCAAGCACAAACTGACTTTCGACGTCACTCATTCTCGTTTTGTAAGAATTTCAAAAGACACCTTGAGAAGACAGAAAACTTTAGAATGAAAGAAACCTAAGGAATAATAATAATATTTCTAGTTCACCTTAAGTAGCAGTTTATTGTGTTCAAGTTGATGCTCCAAATAAAAAGAGTGTTTAAGAATGCAGACTTGGGAAACAAATTTCAGCTCTGATACTCATTAGCTTACCTGTGCCTCCATTTCCTCATCTGCTAAGGGACAAAATTAGCACTTAACCTCCTTGTTATTAATAGGATAATATGTAAAGTGCCTAGAGTAGTGTCTAGTCCACAAACGTGGGCTGCTATTTTTGTGTGTATTATCTAATTTCACCCCTTCTTGGATCACTCCTTGTCGTGGAGAAGGGCTTTGCATAACTCAGTGAAGCTGTGAGCCACAGCATGCAGGACCACCTAAGATGGATGGGTCATAGTGAAGCGTTCTGACAAAATGTGGTCCACTGGAGTAGGAAATCGTAACCCACTCCAATATTCTTACCTGGAGAACTCCAGGGGCAGTATGAAAAGGCAAAAAGATATGACGCTTGAAGATGAGCCACCACCCCCTCCCCTGAGGAAGAGCAGAGGGCAATTATGAAATGCTCCAGAAAGAAAGAAGTGGCTGGGCTGAAGCAGAGATGATGCTTGCTTGTGGTTGTGTCTGGTGATGAAAGTAAAGTCTGATGCTATAAAGAACAATATTGCATAGGAACCTATAATGTTAGGTCCAAGAATCAAGGTAAATTGGACATGGTCAAGCAGGAAATGGCAAGATTGAACAGTGACATCTTAGGAATTAGTGATGTAAAATAGATGGGAATGGCAAATTTAATTCAGATGACCATTATATCTACTACTATGGGCAAGAATCCCTTAGAAGAAATGGAGTAGCCCTCTGGGTGCAATCTCAAAAATGACAGAATGATCGCGGTTCATTTCCAAGGCAAACCATTCAACACCACAGTAATCCAAGTGTATATCCCAGCCACTGATGCCAAAGAAGCTGAAGTGGATCAGTTCTGTGAAGAGCTACAACAGCTTCTAGAGTTAACACCTCCAAAAGATGTTATTTTTATTAGAGGGGATTGGAATGCAAAAGTAGGAAATCAAAAGATATCTGGAAAAACAGGCAAATTTGGCCTTGCAGTACAAAATGAAGCAGGGCAAAGGCTGAGAGAGTTTTGTCAAGGGAACACATTGGTCATAGCAAACACCCTTTTCCAACAACCCAAGAGATAACTCTACATAGGGACATCACCCAATGGTCAATAACAAAATCAGATTGATTAAGTTCCTTGGAGCCAAAGATGGAAAAATTTATACAGTCAGTAAAAACAAGACCTGGAGCTAACTAAGTCTCAGATCATGAGCTGCTTGTTGCCAGATTCAGGTTTAAATTGAAGAAAATAGGAAAAATCACTAGGCCATTCAGGTATGACCTAAATCAAATCCCTATGATTTATACAGTGGAGAAGATGAGTGAATTCAAGGGATTAGATCTGATAGGCACAGTGCCTGAAGAACTATGGACAGAGGTCCATAACATTGCACAGGAGGCAGTGAACAAAATCATCCTCAAGAAAAATAAATGCAATCAGGCAAAGTGATTATCTGAGGAGGCTTTACAAATAGCTGAGGAAAGAAGAGAAGCGAAAGGCAAGGGAGAACAGGAAAGATATACCCATACCCAACTGAATGCACAGTTCCACAAAACAGCAAGGAGAGATAAGAAGGCCTTTTTAAATGAACATTACAAAGAAATAGAGGAAAATGATAGAATTGGAAAGACAAGATCTCTTCAAGAAAATCGGAGATATCAAGAGAACATTTCATGCAAGGATGAGCATGATAAAAGACAGAAACAGTAAGAACCTAAAAGAAACGGAAGAGATTAAGAAGAGGTGGCAAGAAACACAGAGAAACTATACAAGAAAGTTCCTAATGACCCAGATAACCAGAATGGAATAGTCACTCACCTAGACATAAGACAGCAAATGAAGTTATGAGCTCAAACCATTGTTATATATTGTTCTACTCTGTTTTCTTGTTTTCATTGTGTTTCATGGCCAACCACACCTCTACTCTGCAACAAAACTCTTTTGCCTAAACCATTTCCTTTGGCCACAATGCCACAAGATAGAGTAAATAATCACAAAACCTACCCTCATTTAGAAAAATAACTCAGCACAAATCCTTGAGGCAGAAGCATCTGTTATCTTGTTTGAAAAGACATTTCTTTCTTATAGGACTGCCGAATGTAAACATTGTTTTAGAGTTACATTTGAAAATACAGAAATGGAAGTCAAATGTTTCACTTTCTAGAGCCAAATACAGTGCCTTGGCACATGAAAACTCCTAGAGAAGTGAATGGCAACCCACTCCAGTATTCTTGCCTGGAGAATTCCATGGACAGAGGAGTGTGGCAGGCTACAGCCCATGCAGTCACAAAGACTTGGCTGTGACTGAGCAACTAAGTATCCCCACATGGCACATAATAACTATTCAAAAAGAATGGTTACTGAATTCCTAAGGCATAGTCATGGAGCTGTTTACATGACTTTTAGAATGTTTCTGTGTTGCAACTTGTGCTTGTAAATTCCTTTGAGAAAGACTATGAAAGTGATGTGATTTCAAATAAAAGTGTTTACTTATACACGATAGTCCGTCCCAACCTCCTTCCCTCCCTTTCTTCCTTCTTGCTACCTTTCTCTCATTCTTTATTCATGTTATTTTATAAATTTTTAATAAATAAAAAGCTACTAATTTTGAAATACAATGTGTGCCCAATCTCATTCTAGATTTGAAAACAAGAGTTTCCAGTTTTCTAAACATGTTCCTTTTGATTGTTATTATGGATACACCAAATTTCACTTTCCTGGTAAAGACACTGTTGAAGTCTTCTATATGTCTGTTGGGCTTCCCTGATGGTTCAAAAAGTAAAGGGTCTGCCCGAAGTGCAGGAGAACCAGGTTTGATCCCTGGGTTGAGAAGATCCTCTGGAGAAGGAAATGGCAAACCATTCCAATTCTTACCTGGAAAATCCCATGGATGGAGGAGCATGGCAGGCTATAGTTCAAGGGGTTGCAAAGAGTTGGGCCACGTGTGCTCAGCCGCTTCAGTCATGTCCGACTCTCTGCAAACCTATGAACTGTAGCCTACCAGGCTCCTCTGTCCATGGGCTTCTCCAGGCAAGATTTCTGGAGTAGGAAGCCCTTCTCCAGGGGATCTTCCCAACCCAGCGGTCAAACCCACGTCTCCTGTATCTTCTACATTGCAGGCAGATTCTTTAGCGCTGAGACAATGGGGGAGCCCAACTAACACCATACTGGGCCCTTAAACTTTCTCCTGTCCTTCTGTGGACCCTACCCAGGGTCACTATACTGTACACTGTATAGTCAAGGGCTTTGTGGTTAATAGATATTGTTTAATGATCATTAGGATCAGGCAGCCTCTACACTCTGTTGGTCCCAAAACAATGATGAAAACCTTCCCTGACATATTGCCACTAGCCACAAAACTAGTTACCCACTTCATAAATCCTGACTTAGAATCAATGTCTCATTTCTAAGTTCCTACTTCCATGCCCTAGGTTAAATATAAATTCGTCCTAATAGCCCCTTCGTATTGCAGAATTCAGCTTCTGGATTGTTGTCCATCAGATTTAGCTCTCTCCCAGGGAGTAAGTTACTGTATAATAAACTAATCCATTGATTATATGGAGCTGCATGCTGTTTTTTGGTCTTAAAATGCCATCTCAGTTTGATGGGTGCTTTTCATTCCTTTGGTTCTCCAACAAAATCATTTAGTATTAAAAATACCAAGGATTGTTTTTTTTTTTTTAAATATGTTCCTGAAAGCAATTATCCTTCAGTTAAAATGAAATAAATTTTAAAAATATGTTCAACATTTTAACTAACAAAAATCTCATTAAAAGCGAAAATCTTTAAAAAGCACTTTGGTAAACACAATGTAAAACATATATGAGAATAATTTTCAAATCTTCCTCAGCAGAGGACAGAAGTGAACAACTGATACATAAGTCTGCTTGCATGGATGCTGTTAGATCTGCAAAAGCATCTTTACAAGAGCAAATAATGGATGATAAAGCATGTACCCACAAAGAGTGGGTGATAAAAGCTGTAGGAAAATGAAAGTATTAAGGGAGAACCAAAAATACCCAGAGAGAGGGGTTGGAGGAATAGGAGAGAAAAAAGTGTGACTGGATGAAAGCCATATTCCACATTCTATATATTAATACTATAAAGGTTGGGCAAAATCCAACTAATAATATGTCCAAAGAAATGATGCGTGGTTAATCATATCCTAAGAATGATGTAAATGATACATAGACAAACACAGAAAAGGAAAAAGAAAAAAATTGATGGCAAGCAACCAGAGAGGAACTAGAACTTGATATCTGGGCTGCAGAGCTCCATGGGGTATCACCCAGGATGGGAAGGTAACCTGGGTGGCACAGCCAGACCAGCTTGGAAAGAGCACATTTGTCTTTGGCTCCACCCTTCCCTATTTCTTAGTGGAAACTTGAGCACTGCCTTGTATACCTCCATACTGGTTCCGAGGACGGGTCCTTCTGGTGAGTCCACACATGAATCAAACTTGTTTCCATCCTGCTCAAGCAGCCGTGGGATGTCTGCTATGACAGGGTTCAAAGTTCCTTAAGTGAGGTATCCCCAAGTCTCCCCCAGCTCATTATCACGCCCATGATTTGTGCCATCACTCAGCCCATGTGTGAACAGCGGCCGGCAACTACTTGTACCACATATGACACACGGGTTGCAACACGGTGCTTCTTCTTGCAGCATCTTAATGCCCTTGGCTCCACTTTTGACTTGTTCGTACTGCACTGCTCCTCTTGAGATTTAGGCAGATGTCATGAGGCTTGGGCTCATCCACTACAGTACAGCCCATGTGATGGACACTACACTTAGCCAGAATCACCCCTTGGACAATAATCTTGAAACTACCCTTAACATCTCAGCCATCTTGGTGTAAATTCCTCCTGGGAGGCCTCTGCACAGACCCTCCTGGTAAGTCTCTGAATGGCAATGACTTCTAGATTTCAACTTCTCCGCTTGTACTGGTTTTTACATGAGTTTTCTTAGTCATTCAACAATTGTTTGGATGGAAACCATCCCCCATATTATGCATGAATAAAACAGCCTCAGAAAATCAGATTCCTTGCCTAACAACTGTCAGCAGGTATATTACAAAGTCAAGATTTACGCTCTACTGTTCTGCACTCCAAGAACAAAACCCTTCACAGGTAGACAAAATTCTTTCCATGGGTAATGCCATTCTTACAGGGTCCCCATGCACTGGACTCAAGATGCAGGACTGCCTCTTGCCTATGTTTAAAGCCACGATGTTCCTTTCAACTGAATATCCAAGGAAAGGGGCATAATAACATAATTTATTCTGCCTCAAGTTTACAGCATCCATTAATAACTTTTGATTTTTATAGATCAGTCTCCATCACGTTAGACAGGACAGGTAAAAAGGCTTCAGGCTAACAAAAACTTATTAAAGATAACTGGCATTTTTCAAGTTTGAAAAAAATCCCAAAGATCTGCATTAACACAAGGCATGCATACTTGCTATATGTACTTTAACAGAGTAATGGTGTACAATCCTATAAGAAATGTTTATTTCAGCTTTACAAGACAATTAGCAACAAAAGACACAGCCATAGGAAATTAGGTGTCATTGTTTGATACTGCCTTATGAAGTGGAAACATTGTAAATTTTAATTCTAAGACCCAAATGATTCTAAGACAGCAGTGAACCGTCATTCCACTGGATGTTCAGAAGCAAATAGGTAAGTGTAGGACTGTATCTGAGTTTTTAAGAAACTAAAAATGACAATCAAAGCATGTACAAATGTTTGTCATAGATGTATAGGGAAAAATAGCTGGCTATGTAGATTCTAGGTATAAACATCAGGGCAGACACAGGAAATAATAAAATCAATCTATCGTGACCCCTTCCCTGGGTTCTCTTTCCTTCCCAGGCCCACCCCCGTGATATTCTCACTCAGGAAGTTCTGTTTCTAGCTATCCGCACAGCGCCAAGGCTAAAAAGTCTTTAAGGAACATATCTCAATATGCACAATTCTAGGTACTGTTACAGGCAAGGTGGGAGCCATTTGGCACTGCTATGTTCACACCTTAGGGACATTTGCCTCTAATTCATCATAGTGCATACTCTCTACATGAATATGTTAAGATTATTCAATGACTAGCTTAACTTCATTCTTCCCTGATTAACTTTATTTCTATCACTTTTGCTTTGAATCTATAAAAATACAGAATTACCTCATCTTTCTAAATGGGTTGCTCCTTTATTTTTTTATGAAAGTTTGCACTAGAATATATCTTTTTTCATCCCTTTATTTCTACTTTCAGCATCACTATTTTAAAGTTGTTTCTCTTGTAAGTAGCATATGGTTGTTGCTTTTCAATCTACTTGGATAATTCTCATAATATTTTAATTGGAGTATAATAGTACCATTGTATTTTATAGTATAGGCTTTGTGTATCTTGTGCCACATGCTCCAGGACCATCTCTGACTTAATGGGCAGCTTGGATAAGCAATTCCCAAACAGTCTGACAGTGTCTTACCTCAAGCACCCATTTTTGTCTCCTATTTTTTTTTTAATGTTGTTGGGGCTCTTTTCCTGGTGATTTTCATCTATTTTTCTCCCTGTGTTTTAGTGCGGATATTTTCTATTGACCTAATTTTCAGTTCATTAATCTTTTCTTTAGCTGTATCTAATCTATGAGCTTATCTATTTCAAAATTTAAGTTATTGATGTTAAATTGTAGAATTCCCATATAATTGTGTGTGTGCATGTGTGTGCCTGTGTGCACACAATTGCTTGGTGAAATTCATCTATATATTTTCTTGAATTTATTACTTACTTAAAAGTCTGCACATAATTACTCCAATATCAGGATTACTTATAAGTTTGTTTCTTTTTTCTCTTAGTTTTTCATTCTTTATTCTTGTTTTCTGATAAGCACGAAAGTTTTTATTAAATGCTGGACATTGTGCATTTAAAAAAAAAATCAAGGCTCAGAGTGATGTTATTTTCGTCCAGAGATAATTTATTATGCTTCTAAATATCAGTATTTAGCTGATTTGAAGCTGAGTTTCATTATTGTAAAGGCTGGTTAAATTCTGCTAACTCGTAGTTCTTGAAGATAGTTCTTATGTTGATTGCCCCATGTGGGGCTTCCTCACCATGCTTTTGGTACACTTGGGACTCTTCATTGCGGTGGTGCAGGCACAGGATTTCAAGTCTTTGTGGATATCTTCCTTCTTTCCCAACGCAAACTTTTTTGCCCCTTCACCAGACTAGTGTATGGAGACTTTCCGGATGATGAAGATTTTGATGCTAGAAACTTCATATGTAGAGCTCTGGTCTTTCTTTCCTGTCCTGCAGGTGCTGTATGTAGCCCATCTTCTGTCCTGGGTAGACGTTCAAACTCCATTCCCCACCTTAAGATCTTCTATCATGAAAACCAAGGGTTGTCCCAGTTCAGCTTCTCTTCATATTCATGGTTCACTTCTCTTTTCATTCTTGCTCCTTCCCTTTTTCTTTCAATATCTTGCACGTTAATTAATTTGCACTGCCTTGTAGTATTTCATTATATGAGCATGCCACATTTTATTTATCAAGTCTCCTTTTAATGGACATTTCGGCTCCTTTGCAGACATACGCTGTGTGTGTGTGTGCGTGTGTGTGTGTATGAAGTTTCTCTGCAGTGTTTACTGAGAAGTAAAATTGCTGGGCCCTAAAGTATGTATATCTTCATCTTTACTAGATTTTGCTGTTTTGTTTTTCAAAAAGTAGTTATAACAGTGACAATCCCACCAGCAGCATACGAGAATATCTCTAACCCCATTTCCTTGCCAATAGTTTGTACCTCAGTTTTTTTCTTAACTTTTGTCAATTTGATATGTATAAAATGTAAGTTTTTATTTACATTTGTCACGATCACAGAAGAATTTGAGCATCTTTTCCTGTGTTTCTCTGTTCTTTCATTTCTTTACTCATTTTTCTACTTTTTGATTTTCTTCTTATTGTTTTATAAATGTAATACATTCAGAATGCTAATGCTATCTTGGTTATACAAGTTAGAAATCTCTCTCTAGTCTGTGGGTTGTCTTCTTAGATTTTTTTTTTTTTTTGCCTTTTGATGAAAAGAAAATTTCAATTTTAATGTTGTTAAAATTATCTCTTTTCCATCTGGTCTTGCATTTTTTTGGGAGGATTGATTAAGATTTTTTTCCCTACTCCAACTTCCTAAAACATCATCCTATATTTTCTTCTAAATGTTTAACATTTGGCTTCTTACATTTAATCTTTAAATCCATCTTTATGCTTAATATGAGGAAAGAATCCAATTTTATCTTTTACTCTATGGTTAATCATCAGACTCTCCTTGGTAAGAATGGGGATCCAATTTTGTGAATGGCCCATTGAGGAAAAATGGGGTAAGGCTGGGTAACCCTTAGCAATTTGAAAGATTTGGAGCAAAGACTTTTTAAAACTTGGTTTTAAACCACTCAAATTTCACTCTTCTATTGAACCTTTGCCTGAAATTCTTTCCCTAAGACAAAGAGGTAAGTAGTCTTTCACTCTGCAACCCAACAGTGAATTTTCCTACTTTAGCAATAGTTTATTCTGGGAATATCCATGTGCCCATCTTTTTCCTCCACTAACCTGTGGGACATTGAGGTTTGGTGCAGTGCCTTCTGATCTTTACATCCTTAGCACCTGATTTGTAATAGACATTAATGTTTGGCAGATTAAAGAATTAATGAACATTTTTGCAGCACTCAGAGGGGAGCTTGGATGAGCCCCAGCCAGCTTGCTTAATGCTGAATGGAATTCTGTATAAATACTTTACTCTTCTTATCCTGATATCTAAAAATTGAGGAAGAGAAAGATATTCTAAGCTATGCAATAATTAGTTCTAGAAGTATCTTGTCCTAGGCTTTTATGAATTAATTTGGGAAGCAGCACAATGCCCCATTTACTTTCATTTTTCTTTTAAAAAGAGGCAGAGAAACATCATGCATACAAAAAGCTGCATTAGGCTGAACCCAGCTCCAAGCGGTTAAAGAGTTACAATCTAATCCTGTGCACATGATTATAATCTTTTTTCATTTGTTTTATCCCAATAATTAGTTATTTCGTACCTCAGTTTTTTTACCTGCCTTAACACATTTGAACTCTGTAAAATTCTGTTTTGCACATGAATTAGTGTGAAATTTATTACCATATTCTTTCCACTTATTAAAAGGGATGTACTTTACAAGTATGACTGCAGTGCAAATTTATTATTTACATCCCGAGCCCTAGCCTTCATAACTACTTAATATGGATAAGGTGTTTCATTTTCCAATGGAGTCCAGCTGCATCACTGGAATCAAACTTGTAATTGCCTCTTTGGGATTTAAAACCATTATAGTTGTGCTTTTATGTTCTCTTTTGTTTTGCTTGAATCACTTTTTCAGGTCTATGAAGTACAGCTGGCACAATAAAAGTTTGATCAATGCATAACCAATGCAGTGTATATTTCTTCCAGAAATATAAACCCAGGTGAAAAATGTTAATCTATGAAAATTATCTCTGTCAGCTACTTATTCTTGGAATTTAAATGGGTTTCAGTCTTGAGGTAGGGGCTGAGCTTGGATTTCTGTGTTAAAGTTTATTGAAAAACAGGTCATTTTATTGTCTATAAAATACTATGTATTTAGACTGGTTAAATCATGTACACTTGGATTGTCTTAAATATTCTCTTGATTAGAAAATGGGGAAAACAAAATGAACTATTTTATTTAATTCCTTTAACGGGACAAATATCACAAACCCAAATATTAAAAAATATAAACATTATACTTATAAAGAAATATATTTCAAAACCCTGGCAATTTAAAACTGACTACTAGCATTTTTTTTTTTTTGAGACCAAGATCCCAGAACGGCTAGTTTCACTTGAAGATAACATATAGTGCAATTGTCTAATCTTTAAGTGCGAGTGGGGTTAATCATAGACAGATGTTCACCATTAGCTCTAAATTTCTTTGTTCTTGCCCATTAAAATTAGCTGTATTTTGAAGGAAATACAAAGCTATGTCCTTGACTCCTCACAGAAGAAAAAATTCTTTATACTTTATGTGGAAAATATGAACGTGAGAGCTGCTACCTCAAAAGTTCTGATTCTACCATTTCTACCACTTGGGATCGACCTGGACTCAGATCCCAGACTTAACATATCAGTGACAAGATAGAAGGGTGATTTTCATATATACTCCTAAGGAGTTGCCTCATATAAATTCTTTCCAAGGATCAGATTTAGGATAAAGAGGAAGAGCAAAGACTCCAGATAAACACTGGGAAGCCTCATGAGGCAACAGATGTGGGTATAAAATACATAGGCAGGAAAGTCTGGGGACAAATAAGACAGAGGCCTCTGTGTTACTTATCGTGTTTTTATCTTTTTTCCATCTGGAAAGCCGCCTGGGAAGTCCCATAAGGCAATAGAAGTGGGTGTAAAACCTAAGGCAGCACCGAACACACAAACCAACACCACCACCAACTAAACCCTTAAGTAATCAAGATAAGGGTTTCCCTGGTGGGTCACTGGTAAAGAATCCGCCTGCCGATGTGGGAGATGTGGGTTCGACCCCTGGGTCAGGAAGATCCCCTGGAGAAGGAAATGGCAACCCACACCAGTATTCTTGCCTGGGAACTCCCATAGCCAGAGGAGCCTGGCAGGCTATAGTCCATGAGGTCACAGATCCAGACATGACTCCGTAACCAAAAAACCACAATTAAGATAAGTATTTTGGTGCAAAACTTAAGAAATAAAAATTTGAGGACTCACTGGTGGTCCAGCAGTTAAATGGAGAAGGAAATGAAGAGCCAGTATTCTTTCCTGAAGAATTCCATGGATGGAGAAGCCTGGGGGGCTGTAGTCCATGCGGGTCACCAAGAGTCGGGCATGACTGAAGAAGTAAACATCCCCACCCCACCACCTGTGGTTAAGAATCCACCTGCTGATGCAGGGACATGGGTTCCACCTGGTCAAGGAAAGACTCATGCCACAGGGCAACAAAGCTTGTGTGCCGCAACTACAGAGCCCATGTTCAAGAGCCTGAAAGCTGCAACTAGAGCGTAGCCTGTGCTCAGCAATGAAGACAAAGCAGAGCCAAAAGTAAATTTTAAAAAAATTGGAGGGGGGCCAGATTTTGTTCATCCCTGATGATGATGCACCTCTTAAAACTGAGGTGAATGCTTCACTTTAGAACTGGCCCTTCTCAGTCATTCTATTCTTTGGAATATCATCTATAGAAATTACTTCTGCCTAGTATCTCGAGCATCAGGATAGTCTGAACAAAGCACTTCTCATGGAGGGTAGATAATCAACTCATCATATGGCCTCTGAGAAGTTCATTATCACAGCATGCCTGGCATAAAAAAAATAATAACTGTTCAGTAAACATTTTGAAATATGATTAAATGAATTTGTGAATGAATGAGTCAATACATATTTGGTATTATTAGTATACTGATGAAGAGGAGACTGTTTAAACATGATCGCTAAATAAAGGCTACTTCCACATGGGTTGGCTACCTCTCTGGAAAGCAACTTACTAACAATAAACCTTAATACAAGATTTTCTGTTTTAAGCCACCACAATGTAAGTTAAATCTGCAACTGTAGCATAAATTATACATTTTTTTAAAAGGGGGGGTCTTAAAAAGTCTTCAATTTCTCATATAAGGCAAATATAGTAAGCAAGTTATTTTAATAACCATAGTCCTGTTTAATCTTGGGATGAATTAGGATAATTTCACTTCTTTGGTGAGAAAAGGGACTTTTTTGATGGGAAATTGTAGACTTGTTGATTTTTTAAACCTATGAAATTATAACAGCTTAGCTTTAGGATATCTCATTCAACCAAAATCAGGTCCATTTTCCACTGTACTTTGAAAAAAATATGTCAAGTCTTATTGTACTGAATAGCAAGGATTCAGTGTCTGTGTCAGTTAGTTTCGTAGAGCACAAACGCATCCATTATAGATAGACAATCAGATTTCATTCTCTATAACAAAGGGTATTGGATCATTTAAAATGGTGAAAACCCAAGAATCACATAACATAGCATTTGCTTAAACTTTCAAATTTTTGTATATTTAAATGTTTGCACAGGTCTAGTGCTCCTAGAAGTCAGTTTAAAAAAATTATTTAAACACATAGTGAACACACTTTAGGAAGAGTTGGGAATTATATCACTTCTTTATCTTCCTGTGCCTAGAACTTTCTCCCGCCTCTCTGTGCCCTGGTAGAGCTTGACCAAATCACCTTTTTAGAAAGAAGCAGGCTTCTTTTATTTCATCTGTGGTTCAGGCGAGCACATTCAGAACCACTGAGCAGAGATGAATATGGAGGGAGGAGCAGGCAGAGGTGCCGTGGCAGGTTAGGGCAGAGGGAACATTTCCAGCTAAGACACAGACCTGGAGTGCAGTGTTTCAGCCACTGCAGTCTGGAATTACAGAACCGTGTGGGGACTGGAGTGGACCGAAAAGGAGGGGACGCACTATCATGTAAGGTCGAAGTATTCACCTTGTTCTGAAAAATAAGGAGCTGCTGAAAGATTTCAAACAAAGGAATGGCATATACGACAAGATTTGCCATTTGTAAGGATCCTTTTGGGGGCAGGAGGGGTTTGGATTGAAACAGAGACAAGACCGGAAGCCGAGAGGCAGACGCGGGTACAGCAAAGGTTATGATAATTTGACAGCTGAGAGTGGCTTGAACCGAGGTAGAGGCTCTGAGGACATTTTGGCTTACAGGCTGTCAAGACTTTCACTAAAAATATCTTTTGTTGTTTGCAAGCTCCGAAATAAGTAAGCTAAACAAGAGATGGCAAATGATCAGACTTTGGTAAACTCTCTGGGAAATTACACTAAAAATTTCAAGCAGTTCATCGCAGATAAATTGGAGTACAGCCAATCCTAAGCAGAAATATGGCTTCCCTGGTGGTCAGTGGTGAAGAATTCACCTGCTCACGCAGGAGAGGCAGCTTTGATCTCTGGGTTGGGAAGATCCTCTGGAGAAGGAAATGGCAACCCATTCCAGTGTTCTTGCCTGGGAAATCCCATGGACAGAGGAGCTTGGAGGGCTACAGTTCATAGGTTCAAAAAAAAGTCAGACATGACTTAGTGACTAAATAAAACAAGTGGAAGTATAACTGTGTGCAGTCTAGGTATAGTCATGCCCTAATGAATAAACACATTGGTCATTATTCACTACAATGAAGCTATGCCAGCCACCAACTTAAAACTTTGCTCTGCGAATGGGCCCATAACATATTCCATTAGATAAAAAACTTAAAAAAAAATTTTTGACAAGTATGTTATCAAATTACTATTTATTTGAGTTCAGTTCACTCAGTTGTGTCCAACTCTTTGCGACCCTGAGGACTATAGCATGCTAGGCTTCCCTGTCCAACACCAACTACAGGAGCTTGCTCAAACTCATGTCTATCGAGTCGGTGATGTCATCCAACCATCTAATCCTCTGTCACCCCCTTCTTCTCCTGCCTTCAACCTTTTCTAGCATTAGAGTCTTTTTCCAAAGAGTCAGTTCTTTGCATCAGGTGGCCAAAGTATTGGAGTTTCAGCTTCAGCATGAGTCCTTCCAATGAATATTTGTTTAACACAGATTATATTTGTTTAACACAGATTTATTTATGTAGATTTGAAAATGTATCATTTTGTAGAATGTAGTAATAATTACATTAAAAACCTCTAATATCCACATGCACACAAATGCAGTGCCAGGCACATTCCATGGATGTTTTCCATGATGGTGAAGGTTTTCAGCTAACTGGTGTTTCAACTGATTATCTCAAAAATATCCAGGATCCTGCAAATACTCAGGTCAGCAAAGAGAAATCCCATAGTTACATTCATTCATTTAACAAGCGCCCACTGAGGATGGTCTTAGCAGCTATAGGAATAGCTGAATGGCTCCCAAAAGATTCATTGGTGGGCGGTCCCTTTCTTTCTAACACTCCCTCCTCCCCCAAAGCACAGTGGTCCCCAGGGGAGAGGACTGTGCTTTGCTATAGGACGTAGTCCTATAAGTTCCAAAAAGCGCTGAGCTCTATTTGTTAAATCCTCCCCTGCATCAGGCGCAATCATAATAATGATAATTTATACCATAATAATGATATATGTATATTATAATATATATATGTGTGTATATATATATACATATAATTGAGCATTATTAGATCCTTGCAAGTGCCAAATGGATTGACAGGCCACACATATGTATGTCATTGAACACTATAGGCCAGGTTCCTGTATGACATCTTTTGGCTTCTGTCTGATTTAGAGGCAGCTCGCCTGATTTCAGACTCACCACTGTTAAGTGGCTCCATGTGTCTCCACCTTCTGTCTCAGAGCCTTCTCTGCTCTGTGGGAGAGCATATCACCCTCAGAAACAATCCTCAACCCACATGGGATGGGAGCCAGTGGGGAAATGAGGCAACCTTTCCAGACATTTCTAGACACATCTGGGAGCACACTCTGGACCCTTCGACAAGGTCTCATTGGAATCAGGACCTTGAGGTCCTCAGCAACCCCTCCATAACATACCCGTGTATTGGCTTTTCCTTGTCATACACCCTCTGACCCTCACTCCTGCTTGCTGTGATCCATGCTTCCCAGATAAGCGGCTATATCCAAGTGCTTATCTTGGACTTTGTTTTTGGAGTAATTCCAACTAAAACAAAAGCAGTATCTGGCACATAGTAGGTCCTCAAACAATGAACTCTCTCGACCATCCCATTTTAAACATGAGAAATCAGAGGTTCAGGGGCGCTGAGTATCTTGCCTGAAACCACACAGCCTAAAACCAGTAGAGGATTCAAATAAAAGTTTCCTTCTGGTGGTTTCTATATTAGAAACTGGCTTTGGCTCTGTCCAGAGCAAATCAAGGAGGACCCCTAGTGGCGTGAACAAGATGGACATACAGCCACCTTTAAATAACCTGACACCATTCAGAAAAGAGGTGTGAGGTTTGAGTCTGCATGGGGATTCTTGGGAGAAGTTCAACTTAGCAGGTTACACACTGGCTTCAAACCATCAAGGGTGGTTCCACACCATGGAGCTGCCCCAAAGATGACACTTCTCTTTCCTGTAGAGGAAAGATGAGCATCTTATTCCCAGGTTTCCAAAGGAGCTTTCTCTCTGGATCTTAAACCTCCCTTTACTGGTTTGGATAATTTCCAGTCTTTCCTGTATTGGCTAATTACTTTATTCATCAATTTCTGAAGTAAGGGAAACCCATGTCCCTAGATGAAGCATCAATAAGGATGGGAGATCAGGGGACAAAGTCTACATCAAAACAGGGGCAGATCATCAGACTTCCTTGTGTTGGAGCATCTTCTCACCAGGCTGGGCACAGATGCCCACAGGCCTCCTACACTGTAGCAATTTGAGAAGCAGGAGTTTTATTCCTGCTCCTTTCCAAAGCCCTTGCAGCCTACAAGTGTTCATTCCAGAGATGTTTGGTGGGTGTCTGTCTGACAAGCACACACCCTTCAGCCCCCATGAAGCCAAGCAGACTGTTCTACATCCTATTTTAACATGGTTTCTTTATTGGGTGTGCCCTGTGCCAACTGTGTCACTTGGAAACTTGGGTATATGCAGTCACTGTTCTGGGCAGATTCAATCAGGAGCTATGGGAGGCTGCTCAGTGATGAGGAAGCAGACAGAGCAGAGATGCTGTGGCAAAGCACAAACCTGAGAACAGAGATGCTGGGTGCCAAACCAGCCTGGGACAGGATAGGGGAGTAAGGAGGAGACGGCATTTGGCTTTACTTATCTTTTTATCCCAGTTGGTGAAGCCACGCCCTTCTCCTTTACCTACTCCTTACGTACATAAGGTACAGAGGAAGTGTCAGGCATCCAGGATCCCCCTAAATGCAGAGCAATCTCCCCAAGTCTTCTTCCCTGAGGACTGCATGCGTGGAAGCAAGACTGATTACAGGCAGATAACATGGGGGGAAGTGTAAAACAAAATAAGCTAAGTGCAAAGGGCAGATATGAAACAGATTTTTTTCCAGGGCTCCAACTGTGGTAGATATTATAAGCAGAACAGATTTCATATGGAAGACATTGACAAGGAATAAACATAGCACCCAAAGCTAGTGTTTTCAAGGATTTGCTTCTTTGAATGTAAGTGTTTAAAGAAAAAGAAAAAACTCACATTCTTAACAAACAATAGGCAGAAAAATCTCCCCCAAAATGGCAAAGGCAGATCAAACCTAGGTATGGGTTACCTGTATTTGCAAGACCTGCTTCAAAAATCCCATTTCAATTTGCTATGAAAGCATGTGCTGCCCTAGCTTTCTAATCTATGTTGAACACTCAAAGGTTAAAGAGACTTGGCTGAATTTGTCTTAAGATATATCCTTTGTTCTGATTCAATCATTTATTTGAATTTAATATTTTAAAGGACACTTCAAACAGACTTCACAAAGCCCTGTTACCAACAGGGCCATATTTATTATTTAATATTTAACTGGGGAGATTTGTCAAAACCCTTAAGAATTAATGGTTGCAAACTTGCGAGTTAAAAGGTTTGTGGAGGAAACCGTTTTTAAACAACAGGGGGACAATGCCCCTTATTTAGGGTGGCTCCCTGCAGACTGGGCTACCACCATAATGTGAATAAAATTTGGGAATCTAGTAACATATTGATCCCATCTCTCCAGAAAAAGCAGGAAGCACAACTGCCTTTAAATAAATATTCTAAACTTTAAATAAATATTCTAAATATTATGAACTGTGAAGCTCAACTTGTGCCTTAAGAAGGGAGGTGAGAGTGAGAGCAAAGCAACTTGAAAGGAAATTGTAAACAAACTGTTACTTCAGGTCTTCTACAAACACTCAAGAGAGAGTCCCACGGGTCAGGATCAATCCAACTACATTAAAATGTACCTTTGCCTGAAAGATCTTCAGACTTTGGGGAAAATGTTTTTTGATCTTCAGGATCCATAGGTGGCAGCTATAGTCTTATGAAGCGAAATATCAAGAAAAAAATTCAAAGCTTGAATTTGGGGGTCACATCTTAGAGATGGTAGATCACAATGATTAATGAATTGCTCATTCAAATAGTCTTGTGTCCTGTAGACCAACAAGGTTGCTAGGTGGAATCTGTAATAGTTCTCAATGTCCTTACAGTTGTTCAATAATTTTGAAAACTACTCCAACTATGCAAATACACTGAAAATAAAAATAGGTGAGGATCTGTCAGCTGCAGGCCAAGAATGTCACAGAATACATGCCAGACATAATGCCAATGAGGTCCAGACTGAGAAATGGGATACCAGGCTGCAATTTCTGGCTGTAAAATGATGCACTTTCCTATGAAGAAGGTGAATTATCAGCAGATCCTCACAAACACCCCCAGACTGACAAGAGCAGGGCTGGGATAAAGGGTAGGCTGTGGGAACAAATCTCAATTTTATGAATGATGTCACAAAGCAGCGCAGCTTACAGGCCACATGCCTCTGTCTTAGCTTATGCTTGACTAGTTGGAGGGCTAAGCCAATCTGGAGTAGTAGTAAATGACACATATGAAACCATGATGGCTTAGGAATCTGTCTTCTGCCTCCAATATGGAGTAACCAGGATCTCTAGGAAAGACTGAATGACATAGCAGCCTCCAAAGGGTGAAAAGATAGCTCCTCCCAGTGGCTTCAGAAAGTCTGAATGGGACCAACATGGATGTCACTCTGCAGCCTGGACCACACATGGCAGTCCAGGTATTAACGGACAAGGGAAGAAAGTCATGGGCTCCAGAATGCAGAATTGCTTCTGGCTATATGTCCTACTCTTTCTTCTTAAGCATCTGGAACCTTTATCTACCAAAATAAAACTGCAGAAAATATAAGCTGTTTTTATTTTATTTTTTGTCTGAAACTAAAATACATGTGAAGAGGGATCTATAAAATCGCCAAAGAAACCATCATAATACTTACACAAACATCTATCTCTGCTCCTACTCCCAAAGGTGCAGATTCACCAGACATATGCAAAGATTCACCAGACCAATAGAAGCAGCAGAGTCAAACCCCCCAAATGCTATACGTTCATGACAAGAAACTTAAAAAATCTCTATATTTGAAGCTCTGTATTAAGCATACATGACAATATATACTGTCACAAATTCAGTATCTTTCAGAGGTGCATCTTTGCAAAGAAATAACAATTTGCTTCCAAAAGAGAATGCTTTCAGATGAAAAACAGGATTTTCAAATGTAAAGTACAAGTGAAGTGGTGAATAGCAGAATAGAGAGTGCAGAAAAGAGAATCTGTGAGTTACAAGACTAGAGCTTCACCCAGAGAACTCAGTGCAAGATGATAAATAGAACAAGCAATAAGTGGAAAGATAAGTAACATAGATGATTGATCCACAAGTTGTAATATGAATACGATGGGAGAATACAGAAAATAGAAACATGCAGGAGGCTTAATTATTTAAGACTGAAATAACAATAGAAAGATTCCTGTGATTAAAAAAAAAAAAAAGCTAGCTAAAACTGGAATTCACTGGTACACTACACAAGGTAATGAAGGAAGGTAAATACACATACACAAACTCACAAACTCTAGTGATGGTTTTCCATTTGAAAGACAAAGAAAACTATATATCTGCATTTTATATACATTTATATATATGTGTGTGTGTGTGTATATATGTGTGTGTGTGTGTGTGTGTATTTTTAAAGGTAATGTAAGAAAAAAATCAGATTAGAAGTCAAAGCCAGAAAATAATTGAGGGGAATGTGTAAAGAAATTTTAAGAATAACAGAAATAAATTGCATGCCATTTGTATTTGAAGACAAGAAAAAGACTTTTTCTCCTGATTAGCAAGGGCAAAATATGTTTATCACCCAATGCTTTTTCTGGAAAATGTCCTCAAAAAAGTATTTCAGTTCACCGAGAGAGGTAACAAAATAATGAATTTAAGTACATATAAAATGTTGTTTAAAAGAAATGGCAGTGAGCAATTAAGGCAGTAAAGTTAAGAGCTAAACAATTGCTAATATGATTATAAACAATGCAAATGTCAAAAATAATTCTTGAAAGAAGAGATACAAATTGTATTTTGAGAAACGAATTTAAAAGCCCCAAATTATTTAAAGTCAACTGAGAATAGGAAGATGGGAGGAGACAATAAAAGCAGAAATATTGATATCTGCTCTCACAGGAAAGTGGAGTTGGGGAAATTAGCAGAAACTGAAACCCTAATGCCAATAAAGATTGATTGAAATATTTTCAATAAAAAGATAATGACTATTTGAGAATAAGAAGCGTAGAAATCTCAAACCACTACTGGAAAGAAGTGTAAGAACAAAGATAACAAAGGGAAAAGGAAGATTGACACAAAATAGTATGACATATAAATATAAAAAAGATTGAATTGAAAGCAATTCAAAATATCCCATAACATGGAACAAGTTGCAATAAATCATGGCATAACCATGCCCACAACTAAGTGCTCTGAAGTCATAAAAATAACACTGTATGTTTTGAAAAACCAACACTAATAAGTGGCAAATACACACACACCCCCTAGTATGGAGAGGTGGACTCCACTTTTGTTAGACAGATACCAGGTGACACTCAAAGTATTTATCAATCTATATAGTACTGATTCTAACCAATCAGAATGAGCTTTAAGCAAATGGTCCAGTTGCAGCATCAGTGCAAACCCCAGTAATGTCAGAGATGTATCTGTGGAGAACTATGAATGTACATAGACACTACCAGTTCTAGATGTAGCTATACATAAAAGTCGGGAAGGGTTATACCCTAAATATTTACAGTGGTCATCTTTGGATTGTAAGATTAAGGGTGATTTTCTTTTTCTTTATGCTAAATTCATTAGAAAAGACCCTGATGCTGGGAAAGATTGAATACAGGAGATGAAGGGGACAACAGAGGAGGGGGATGGTTGGATGGCATCACCAACTCAATGGACATGAGTTTGAGTAAGCTCTGGGAGTTGGTGACGGACAGGGAGGCCTGGCGTGCTGCAGTCCACGGGGTCGCAGAGTCGGACAGGACAAGCAGCTGAACAACAACAAACCATGAATATAAAATAATAGTTTTAAAGGGATAAGGATTTTAAATTCCTTTTCCTGGAAACCTAATGTATGTCTTCTCATATCCAGTGGCATGTGTTTTCAGAGGAGATGGCTACAGTGCAGGCATACAGAGGGCAAAGTTTCTAACAATAGGTCAATTGGTCATTTGGGGACATGAAATATTCAATCCCACTTCATTAGTATCATTCTTTAACTACAGCTGATTGTTAAAAAATAATGTGAGACCAAAAACAAAAAACAAAACTGAATAATTTCTTATCTAAAACAGGGGTTAGAGAAAAACAATCTATTGAAAAAATTTTCTTTTTTTCTAAAAAAGCCCGACAAATACAAAATATATCTAGTATGTGCCTAAGGTTTTTAATTTAATTATCTGAGGAAATATATTTATGCTTTTCTCCATTTCACCTCCATAAAGCATTTATTAATAATATTTTTTTTCAGATGGGATTTTGAAGGTTCAGTTCTTCAGATTTGAGCCATATCCTTTCATATTCTTAAAATCTGCATCACAATTCATTTTTATCAGTCTCATTATGTTCTAAGATAGTGCACTCAGGCTCTCACATAAAATAAATAATTAGCCCAGCTCTCCCCTTTGGGCCCTGTAGAGCACAGCTATATGCCCTGCAGAATGGAAGGGTTTGAATTCTCCCATCCATGTAAACACACTTGGTAAGTGGCTCAACTGGCCTTTCCCAAGGCTGTTCTGAGACCAGCAGATTGAAGGCTTCTGCTGAAGAATTTTTAATCATCCAGCACATGCCATGAAACATTCAAAAGACTGTCTCATCTTTGAGAAAGTAATCTCCAAATTGTGTTCATATCAAAATAGAAAATAAGAGAAGTGAGCTGTGCTGGGGAAGATGGGGGCTGTCACAAGCATGGGAAACACTTGGGATTCACCCATCATCAACGGACAAGCAGTTGTTATGTACAGACTACTGCACAATGCTGTCCTTGCTGATGGGGCACATGCAAAGACATAAGTTATTTACAGTTGATTAACATCCATGGAAATATAATAAGAAGAAAAAGGCATTTCAGAGAGAGGATGAGATTGATTGCAGGTAAGTTGCGCCTGAAATGAACAAATCATTTAAGGATGACTTTTCAGTGCTTTGTTGGTGACCTAAAACATGGCACTAAGGTGCCCAGCTAGACAGTCACCTACTAGTGGACACTGAAACTTTGGGAAGAGATTGAAAACAGCGGGGAAAGTTCAAGGATAGAAGAGGAGGGGATAAAGTAGAAGTCCTGGAATCAACTTGTGCATGGAGTGGAAAGAAGAGGCAGGAAGGAGGCCCACTGCTCGGCAAAGAATGGCAGTATGGTCCAGAAGAGCAGTGAGGATTTGTGCATGCTCTAGGTAATCAAATGCTCAGATCATCCATTCAACCATCCCCTCTGCTGGCAGCTCTATGGGTCCTGGACTTTGGCTACACCTTCCCCTTTGGTGCCCTGCAATCCAACTGATCAACTACCCAGGTTCCTTCCTATTCCCTTTTCTCCATCCCTGGTTCTTTTCTTCACTTCCTGTCTCCCTCATTTAGTTCCTTGGTTTGCATTCTCGTTTACCATCACTCACGTTTTTAACTTTTTCTTGTTCTGAACCTTAGGCACGTGACTAATTTCAGGGAATGAATTTAGTATTAGTCTTATTTTTGTTAAGCATGTTACATGTACAGAAATGTCTGAAGCTTTAGAAAAACCTTCAAAAGCACTCACAAAATATTTCTATGAACTGAATCAATGTGAAGGCTTAGCATAAAAGGCCACCATGGCACAAAAACCTGAGAAAACAGGGTAGGAAAAGCAAAACAGGTTCCTATTGATGACAACATAGGACTAACATTGGCATCGCTCTATATTCACAATACTTTCACAACTATGGTCTCCTTTGCCCTCGAAATAAAGCCATGAGGTGGTGAAGGCAAAACTAATAATGCTGATGTTGAGAATAAGAATAACACATAACAATACTAAGGACTTTCCGTTAAGTATCTCAGTTGTTTCTCACCACCATGTCTGAGAAAAGGAGCACTGTTATCACCACTTTGTCGATAAAAAACTGAGGAACTGAGATTTTGAGAAGCATGTATCCTTTGATCCAGCAGTTGTATTCTGAGGTATCACCCTGCGGATCTACCTCCATATGGGCGATATGTTGTACAAGAATATTAATTGCAGCCTTATCTATAGTAGTTGAAAACTGGAAACTGAAATGTGCATCAGTTGGTGGCTAATACAAGTAAATTTCCGTACTCTTATACAATGGAAAGCATCCAGCTTAGAGGTTATGAGTAAGATGCAGATGAGGATCATGGTATGCTATCATTCATTCATTCGTGTGTGGGGAAATACACACAAGTGACGACACCTGGAAGGACACACGGGAATTAGTTGTTGCCCCTGGGGAAGGGACAGAGAGGCTAGGGGTCACGGAAAAAGACTATACTTTTTGAATTCTATATCATATATGTATGTCCTACATTTCAAATTTTTTCAAAAATATTAAAAGTTAATAATTTTTGTAAATAATAAAAAGTAAAGTCACATAGAGAGCAACTGAGGGGGTGAGGACTGGGTGCTGAGCCTCCTGACTATAAAGCTGATGAGGAATCTACCACTTCCGTTTTCAAAGGTAAAGAAACTGACTTCATGAGGTTTAATGGCTTGCCCAAGATTACAAAACCAGTAACGGGTGAGCTAGGGTTCCAGTGCCAATTGCCCAGCTGTAATGACAAGAGTTCCCTTTTTATTGTTCAAATAAAATAGAGCAATCCCATGTGGAGTAGGCACAATAGAGAAGAAAGAGCATGGGGAATTAAAATAGAAATTTCTGGTTGAGAAGAAGGAAATGAAGGGACATTTAATACATGAGGATTTAAATCTCAACCTCCATGGCTCCTCCTCTCATTTCCTAATCAGTGAGTTTCACTTGGCACTTACCTAATAACAAAGGCAAGACTGTACATGAATAACAGTTACTGTCACTTGACAATAACCTTCAATAGACTTGAGGTTCTTGAAGGCTGCAGCCATTCATTCATTCAATCATTCAGCAAATACTTACTGAATGTTCTCTCTGAGCAGAGAACAGGGAGATAAATCCGACACAGCTTCTTATCCTCAAAGAATGCACAGGCTAATTGGGAGAGACTGTTTCTCATGTGTCACTTACATATCACACTATCCCCTAAGATGTGTAGTTGGAAACATAGTAGGTCACCAGCAAGATTTATGAAATAATTAAGTCTGAGTGGACACAATATGCCTCCTAAATATTGTGAAAGATGGTTTCCTTTCCAGGAGCTTGTCCTGAACCCCCTTCTCCACCACACAGTCCTTCACTGAGTCTCTACACCTGAAAGAAAACTTTTCATTCAAGGGCATGGAAAACAAGGTGGTAACTTTGGCTTAAACCAACGACAATCATGACAAAAACGCTGAAAATGTTGGATTCCAAGCTATAGTTTCTCAGCAAAGAAATGTGATTCCATCTCTATATTCTCATTTTACTTATAAGTGTTTTGCTGCAAAGTGGGTGAACTGCCGAGCTCCATGTCACAGCCTGCAGCACAGCAAACTGGCTTTTTCTGAAGCTCATAATGTGATAATTAAATTGCTAACAGGCACCTTAGTGATGGCATTTGCTGAAGATGTGAAAACCCTCTCACAATTGCACCTTTTCTGGAGGGGACTCATCAGTGGAAGCACAGTGATCAACTCAGGGTGTCTTTTTTTATATATATTTTGCCATGAGTACATTAAATTTTTATGTGGAGCGAAATGGGACAGGACTTGTTTCCCTTCCACTGCACAATGATTTATTACCCAAAAAAGACCGCAGAACTAATTAGCAGAGTAATTAATTAATATAAATTTGCATATTTGCATTTGCAATTAGTGCAGCCGACTGATTAGTCTGAAAATGAGAAGTTTGACTCATTAGATGTTAGTGTCTGCTGGACCAGAAAGCGGCTGCCAGATGAGGCGGAAAAGGGTGGAATAAGCATGTGTGTTTCTTTTGTTAGAAGAATGGAGAATATGCTCAAATATCTGAGGCCAGACATCAGGGTTCACAATTTAAAAAAAAATAGTAAATTATTTGCTTCCATTTCTGCTACTCAATGTTCCTTGCCCTTTTGCCTACAGCAAGTTATTCCAACCAACCCTGGAAGTCAGCACGCCCCTCAGACCAGGCTCCTCCTATTCCCTAAAGGCAAAGGGGTCTATGTTGTTTGTGGATGAACGGGAAATCTGTCCTGGTTTGATGTCCCAGGAATCTGACTCCTGCACCCAATTCAGTGGTTCTGTCAAAACAGTTCTCTAGTGTTGATGAAGCCCCTCAGGGGACTGCAGGCTACACTACCTTCCCTTCAGGGGGCTCTGATTGCAGTTTCTTTGTTCCTCCAGCTGATAGCTGAGCTCAAAGCTCTCCTAGCTAGTTGACTGAGTGAATCCATTTCTGCAAGATGACATGGGGCAAATAAACTAGAAACATGCTCACAGACATGCAGACACACATTCAAATAATAGACATTAAGCACCCATAGTAAAATAAGGGATCTGCTAAAAAAATTTCCAGGAAGGTTGAGGAATCAGGACCACTGATAAACAGCATCTTGACTGATTTGACTTCACTAAACCTATTTTCAGGGTAAGGATGCACATCGCAATTGGAGAGAGCCTGACTTGGTGAGAATGCCTTTAGGGTTCTGTTGCTGTTTTCAGTCGCTAAGTCATGTTCTACTCTCTTGTGACCCCATGGACTGCAGCCTGCCAGGCTCCTCTGTCCATGGGATTCTCTGGGCAAGAACACTGGAGTGGGTTGCCATTTCTTTCTCCAGGGGATCTTCCTGACCCAGGGATCGAACCTGTGTTGCCTTCATTGACAGGTAGGTTCTTTACCACTGAGCCAGCTGGGAAGTTTCTTTAGTAGTAAGAGATACATTTAGCCTCAAGTCAAACCAAAAGGAGAATAAAAATTACTTCATTTGTTTTCTTAACATACATTCTAACACTGAAATGAATTGTATATACTTTCCTTGATGTCATCTACCTTTTACAAAAGCTAAAAGAAATTTCCCTGATAGCTCAGTTGGTAAAGAATCCTCCTGCAATGCAGAAGAGCCCGGTTTGATCTCTGGGTTGGGAAGATCCCCTGGAGAAGGGAAAGGCTACCTACTCCAGTATTCTGGCCTGGAGAATTCCATGGACCATATAGTCCATGGAGTCACAAAGAGTTGGACACAACTGAGCGACTTTTACTTTCAAAAGAAATTTCTGAAAATATGTCACTTTAGTTCAATTCTACCCATTTTTTTGTAGATGAAAATTACCACTGAGCTTTGTTAATTTATTAGATAACTTTCTAAACCACACAATTAGTAATGTTGAGGGTCAACTCCTGTCCTTGTGAACTAGAGAGATTCTAGGGAGGAAATATACACGCATATTACAATAGAGTTGTACTTTTATTCATCTCATCTCTTTTTGCATTATATTTTCCATGTTCAAATAACATCAGATGCCTCTCTGACCACAAACCCTAAGCCAGAGCCTCTGCCTGGCACATTCCAGGGGACAGCCATCCCACAGTGGCCCCACTTGCCCTTCAAAACTCCCTCAGACTCCACCTCCCCAACTCTGCCCGCAGGCAAACTTATCTTTTGTCCTCCAGCGCACTTGGCCCTTGCCCCAACACACTGCTTGACAGACAGTATTCTAACTATCTCTTATATCTTCACCTCACTTCTTAGACCAATCACTTTTTTAGACATAGCTGTCTTATATTTATATCTTAGAGCCTGGCACACTACCTGATATACAGTAAAAAATAAATGCTTGTTAAATCACTAGCATGGATTTAATCATGGATGAATTAATGAAGCCATTTACGGTTTGATGGGCTTCCCTGGTGGCTCAGACGATAAAGAATCCAGCTGAAATGCAGGAGACCTAGGATCGATCCCTGGGTTGGGAAGATCCTCTGGAGAAGGGACGGTCTACCCACTCCAGTATTCTGGCCTGGAAAATTCCATGACAGAGGAGCCTGGCAGGCTACAGTCCATGGGGTCACAAAGAGTCAGTCATGACTAAGTGACTTTTACTTTTACTTTATAGAAAACATTCATCAAGAGATTTGCCTTGATGAATGTTTGCTGCTCCAAAACATATGCAAAGAAATAAGTAACTTGAAATGCAGTCAAATAAGACAAAAGAAAACAAAATGAGCAGTGGATCGGTACAGTCCCCAGTTCAAACTTTTACTTGGGGTCTGCACTTCCCTTGCCTTGGTTTCTCCCTTTCTCAGTGCTTAAACAAAAACTTCTGGTACTTAACTCTTTGGCATTTTACCTCCCCAGAATTACTTATTTTTCACATAGACATTCAAAATAAGACTAAAGAAGTAGCTTGAATATTATTTTCAACCACAACCTAAAGCTAACATATGACCAGTAGTCCTAAAGAATTGGAGCCGGTGAGTTGGATTAAAAACAAATGCAGGGATTTCCCTGGCTGTCCAGTGGTTAAGACCTCACCTTCTAGTGCAGGGGGTGCGAGCTGGATCCCTGTTTTGGGGAGTTAGGAGCTCACATGCCTCGTGGCCCCAAAGCCAAAACATGGAACAGAAGCAATATTGTAGCAAATTCAGTAAATAAGTTAAAAAAAAAACATAAAAAATACTAGTGGTGAGGCAAAGGCTTCATGTGGTGTGAATCCGTGATGAAAGGCAACAAGTCTGTTTTGATCCATTATCAGTTTTTGTTGTTGCTGTTTGTGTGTTTTGCTGTCAGTTATACAGTCTTTCCCGGTATACCCTACCCAGGTCTTTTGCAACAATGTACTCTCCTGTTCCTAGGGCAAGCATTGAGCACAATGGCTGTAATATAAAGGCATTTGATCAAGGTGAAATGGGTCTTCATAAGCTCCCCTGGAACTTAACTAGATGGTACTTTGTAATATCTATACAGATGTCACCAGAGATCCTAAGACACACTGAGAGCAAGTTGTTGGTTATAAACTTTCTTCACCTACACATTTTTATACACAAATACTAAACTAGTAGGCACTCAGTTACTCATGTATTTGTTGGTCTGTGTGCTTTAAATTTATTCTCCATATACCTCCAAGATTTGAGGTAGCTATTGAGTTGAATGTTTTTATATCCTTTGTAGAGCAATTCACCATTTAAAAAAATTCCTTGTTTCCTAACAGTGCCATAATACATATGATGAAATATATCTTTCTATTTGTTTCTATAAACTGCATGGTTTATTTTCTGGAAATGTATCACAGATATATTGAGAGGATACCAGCAACGATAATGGATGGCAATACCTTCTGTCTTTATCACTGGAATAGAGGGAAAATCAAGTTGTATCTCAGAAAATGTACGGCAGGAATAGCTATAATTGTCCATTCCATATTTGCTTGTTGAGAAAACGAGGAGTGATTTTTAAACTTGTCGGAAGACATAAATTAAGATTTGCTTATCCATTTAGCCATCTCCAAATGAGACATGAAAATACAGACTCATGCAAGACTACAGTCCAAACATGGCTTTTCTTTTGTACTAAGGCTTTGATTTTTTGTTTTTGTGATTTAATTTCCTATTCAGACAGTGATCAGAAACAAAAGAGGTTTCATGGTGAGGGCTGATCTTTATATTTAGAAAGTTACAACCCAAAAGGGACACACAGCTCTGCTAACAGCAGAAACTTTTTTGTGTGCCTTGCTAACTTAAACTGATTTTTTTAAAAGAATCATTCCAGTCCATTAGGTGAATTAAACACTTTGGCTATTTTAGTAAAACACACTGCAGGCTTTTAACATTTTTTCTGAAAAGGGAAGCACTTATGCCCCATGCAGGGCCCAAGTCTTCAGCAACTGCACTTCTCTGTGGGTTTTGCCTCCCTGGAATCCTCACTGACTGGCAGGCTCCTTCTGACCACCGACCTCTAACATTTCAAATAGTATTTTGTGAATTCATCCTCTATCTTTCACAAACTATAAGGTTTAATAGCGATTAACACTAGACCACAGCACTTTCAAATTAACGATAGCCCTGCCAGTTCTAATTGGTATTCTAATTAGCCCAACCAATTCAACTAATTAAGCACATTAAACTTTTTAACAAAGGCTATCTTGCTTTGTGTGTTATAAAATGGAATCTAAGAGGGGTGGAGATGCTGGGGCGGAGGGAGGGGGATAAGAACAAGTGTGCATTTCCATTACAGACCTAGAGCAGGGGGGATGGGCTGATGCGCCATTTGATGGGGTGATGGGTCAGAGCAGCCTTGTATTCAGTGGGGTGAAAACAGGTTCATGCAGCCATGGTACCCTGAGACTTTATATGTGGTATTAAGGACAAGCCAGCTCTGTGTTGGTTCATAATGAAGTGGAACCATAAACCGTCCAGCTTTACATACAGTGTGATCATTGTTACAATGAAGGAGATTGAGGCTGTGTAATTTCAAAATGTGTTTAGTTGAAATTCCTGTTTTCAAAAGTACTCTGTGCTCTGGTAAACTTGGCAACGGAGCAGGAAGAGCAGTGCAGGCTACCCTGGGGGCTGGCCAGATTTACACTGAAAATCAAAAATGTGGGGTCATCTTCAGTCCCCTATTGTTCTCACACTTCATATCCAGTTTGCCAGTAGATTCTATGATCCCTTCCTTTAAAATAGATTCAAATTCTGGTGACCTCCCTCACTTCCTATATCCAAGCCATCATAGGGCCAAAATGTAAGGGGATGCCCACGCCTAGGATTGGACACCAGTGCTCACATGACCCTAAGGGTGAGTGCCTCCTCCAACTTAGAATCTCAGGTACCCCACTCACTTTCCCACCATCACAGCTCTGTACCCACCATGTCTCTCACCAGACACCCGCTTCTGCCTAAAGACTTCCTCCACCATACATGCATGCATGCTAGGTCGCTTCAGTGTGTCTTACTTTTCATGACCTTGTGGGCTATAGCCTGCCAAGCTCCTCTGTCCATGGTATTCTCCAGGCAAGAATACTGGAGTGAGTTGCCAAGGGCTTCCCCGGTGGCTCAAATGGTAAAGAACCTGCTGTTACAATGCAGGATATCCAGGTTCAGTCCCTGGGTTCAGAAGATGCCCTGCTAAAGGGAATGGCAACCCACTCCAGTATTCTTTCCTGGAGAATTCCATGGATCGAGGAGCCTGGTGAGCTACAGTATACGGGACCACAAAGAGTTGGACACGATGGAGTGACTAACACTTTCACCACCATACTTCTGCCCTCTTATAAATTTTGTTCTCCATCAGCAGCTCAAGGCCCTCCAGGGACTGCTTGTCACACTTAAGAGAAAGTCTGAAATCCTCACCAAGGCTTGCCAGGCCATACATGATCCACAACTAGATACCTCTTTGGCAATCTCTCATATTTTTCTCTTCCTTGGTCACTACATTCCAAGCCTGAGTACAGGCAAGAGGGGATACATTGTCTGTAGAGAATTACTTTTTATTTATTTGTTTTTGACAACTTTTTGATGTAGACAATTTGTAAAGCCTTTATTGAATTTGTTATAATGTTGCTTCTGTTTCATGTTTTGTTTTTTTGGCTGAGAGGCATGAGGGATCTTAGCTTCCTGACCAGGGATCGAACCATGCCACCTGCATTGGAAGGCAAAGTTTCAGCCACTGAACCACCAGGGAGGTCCTGGCAGAGAATTTTAAAAGGCTTAAAACACTGACGTATTCAATCTGCTTTCTATAATCTCCATTTTACTAGCAATTCTAAACTATGCCAGTGAAAATACTCTCATCAAACAAACAAACAAACAAACTCTTGTACTTAGTCTGTGCTGTTCAATATAATATCTATGGAATCCTTAAAACATGACTGGAGTAATTAGGAAACTAAATTGCGCATGTTTAAATTTTAATTTAAAGTTAATTAACTTAAATTTTAAAAGTTTCAACTCCAGAAAACTTTTAAGAATGTTTTCTAACAACTTGTGTATGTGAAAGTACTTTTTAGCTGTAAATTTTATGAAATCTAAACACAGAACAAGTATTCCTGGTAAAAACTTAGCATACTAATGGGAAAGTGCTATAATGTAAAATATACACCAAATATCAAACAACACAAAAATAAAGAATGCAAAGCCCCTCATTAATGAATTTATATATTGAATAATACAAATTTAAATGGTAATAGTTTGGTTATATTGGAAGAATTCAAATATCTTGTTAAAATCCATTTCACTTGTTTCTTTTTTTAAAATTTAAATTTACTTATTTAAATTAGAGGCTAATTACTTTACAATATTGTATTGGTTTTGCCCATGATTTCACTTGTTTCTTAATGCCTTTTTTAAACTATGGGTACCAGAAAATTTTAAGTGACATGTGTGTGTCACATTATGTTTCTATTAGAAACTGTTGGTCTAAGTTTTAAACCATGCAAATTTCTGCCTATAGGCAAAATTCAGTCCACCACCTGTTTCTGTACAGGCCAAGAGTTAAGAATGGTTTTGCTTTTTTAAATAGTTGAAAAATATGAAGAGGAAAATTGATATTTTATAATGTGAAAACTGTATGAAATTCAAATTCCATAAATAGAATTTTGTTGGAGCACAGTCATGCCCATTTGTTTATATATTGTATAAGGCTGCTTTCATATTACAACAGTAAAAGAGACCCTATAGCCTTTATAAATTTTTACCATCTGGCCTTTGAGAGAAAAGTTTATTCACCTCCATTCTAAAGAAATGATTCGGTTGTTTTGAGTTTTAATATGCATTCTAAAGAAAATTAAGTACAGAAAACTCCAAGTTACATAGTTGATAGTTGACCTCTGACACACAGCATTACAAGCCAGGTAAAAGGATACAATTTTTTTTTAAGGCACAGATACTTTAGTACAAGATTTAGTATAGGATTGTAGTGACAACTGGATAATGGAATAAAGCACCCAATAGAGCCTAGCAGTAAGCCTCAAATGAAAACCCCTGAGCCCAGAAACAGTCTCCAGAGGATCTATCACAGGCTTTCCTGGTGGTCCAGTGGTTAAGATTTCACGCATCCACTGCAGGGGACGTGGTTCAGTTCTGATCGGGAAACTAAGATCCCACATGCCATGCAGCCAAAAAGCAAACAAACAAACAAATACCACAAAGGAACTCACACAGTCCAAAAGAAGAGACAGACAGGTAAGCAGGTACTTATAATTCTTTGTGAAAGCAGAGCAGTCCAGGTACTTATAGGGAGGGATCTAACATAGTCTAAGGAAGATATCAATTAATGAGCCTTCAGACTGACTGATATTTATAAAAGGCCACTTTTGCAATATAATCATCACATCTCCAATTCTGAAATTTTTGTGCATTAAATTTTGTCAGTATTGGTGGTGGTATGTGACAGAAACTTAAACCAGATTTTTTTTTTTACATTTTTTTATTAAAGTAGAGTTGATTTTCAATGTGTCAATCTCTACTGTAAAGCAAAAGTGACTCACTGATACATACACATACATGCACATATATATATTCTTTTTTATATTCTTTTCCTTTATAGTTTATCATAAGATATTGAGTATAGTTCCCTGTGCTACACATTAGAAGCTTGTTATTTATCCATTCTAAGTGTAATAGTTTGCATCTACCAACCCCAGACTCCCAGTCCATCCCAGAATTTTTAAATTTATTGTTACCACAACTAAAAGTCTGAGGTAGCTGGCTTCAGATATGGCTTGATCCAGGGGTTCAAAAAATGCCATTAGGGATCCTCACCATGTCTTGGCCTCTCTCCCTTGTGTGTGCCTCTTCTTTTATCAGTTTCCCCTCAGGAGTGGTCAGGATGGCACTAGCAGCTCCAGACTGATATTTGTCCAGCTCTGCAGCTTCAGTGGTTTTTTTTTTTAAAAAAAAAAAAAAGGTGTATTTTTTCCAATAGTTTTATCAGAAGCCTGGAGCTAACTCTCACTGGGCTCACTTGGGGCAAATACTGATCACCAAGCATTTGATTCAGGGAACAGAATTTGTTGACTGGCCAGAACTAGGCCCTGGATCTAACCTATCTCTGGAGGTGAATTTAGGACCACTGAAAGCATGTGGACTGAACAGAGCTCGTCTGCCAAAGAAAAGAAGAACATTTTGCCAAAATATACAGAGATGACTCTTGGCACTTGGAAACAGATGGCCACTACAAGTAAGCAAAAATTCAAAAAAAAAAAAAGAATAAATAAATAAATCAACAGTGGTCCAGAAACTTAAGAAAATAACTAAAGCTGTGATTTGTTAAATAAGAACAGCCTCTTTTGCATTATTCAGATGTTATGATTAACCAAGTAACTGCTTTCATATGGAGAAAATAAAAAAATATAGCAGATAAATTAGCAGATAAAATATGTTTGGCCACAATTATTTTTTAGGATTTGCCATTCTTAAAAAAAAACATTCATATGAAATAAGTATAATTCTAATCACAAATAGTTTAGTCTAATATTTTTCATTTCCATTTGAAGCATTCTTATAAGGATGATTCTAGATTTTTGTGCCAACTATTTACATGAAATCATATTTATTCATTGGGGTGTGTGTATGTATCTGTATAATATATATGTAGCTCTGTGTTTGACTTGTAAAACGGAAACAAAGGAAGAAAATGTTTCCCTTTTTAAACTGTGTTTTAAAGTAAATAAAATAGATCATAATTTTTCATCACCATTTGCTAGGCTAGGGTTAGGGGCATGTGAATAAGCATTCACCCCAGAACAAAATTTAAGGGGGTGCCTGTTATAAAGTGGTGGCTTCCTTGGTGGCTCAGATGGTAGATTTCACCTGCAATGCAGAAGAGCCAGGTTCAGTCACTGAGTCAGGAAGATCCCCTGGAGAAGGGAATGGCTACCCACTCCAAAATTCTTGCCTGGAGAATTTCATGGACAGAGGAGCCTGGTGGGCTGTTTGCAATCCATGGGGTTGCAAAGAGGTGGACACAACTGAGCAACAAACACTTTCACACATTTCTATTATAAACTAAATAAATATCTACACTCCAAACAATTTGTAACTGAAGCCCTGACTCTCAGTGTGATGATTTTTGGAGACAGGGCCTTTGGGATATAAATAGAGTGAGATTAGGTCATGAGGTTGTGTCCCTCATGATAGTATTAGTGGCATTATGAGATGAGGAAGAGATCTCTCTCTGTGTGTCTCCCTTGCTTCTCCACTTTGTGCTCCAAAGAAAGGTCATGTGAGGACACAGTGAGAGGTGGCCATCTGCAGGCTGGGAAGAGAGTCCTCCTTCACCAGAAACCAAATTGGCACATTGATCTTGGACTTACAGTTTCCAGAACTGTGAGAAGTAGATTTCTGTTGTTTAAGCTACCCAGGTCCGTCTAGTCAAGGCTATGGTTTTTCCAGTGGTCATGTATGGATGTGAGAGTTGGACTGGGAAGAAAGCTGAGCACTGAAGAATTGATGCTTTTGAACTGTGGTGTTGGAGAAGACTCTTGAGAGTTCCTTGGACTGCAAGGAGATCCAACCAGTCCATCCTAAAGGAGATCAGCCCTGGGATTTCTTTGGAGGGAATGATGCTAAAGCTGAAACTCCAGTACTTTGACCACCTCATGCGAAGAGTTGACTCATTGGAAAAGACTCTGATGCTGGGAGGGATTGGGGGCAGGAGGAGAAGGGGACAACAGAGGATGAGATGGCTGGATGGCATCACGGACTCGATGGACACGAGTCTGAGTGAATTCCGGGAGTTGGTGATGGACAGGGAGGCCTGGCATGCTGCAATTCATGGGGTCACAAAGAGTCGGACACGACTGAGCGACTGAACTGAACTGAAATGAACTGAACTGAAGCTACCCAGTCTAAGGTTCTTTGTGATAGCAGCCTGAGCAGACCATGACAGCATCAAAATCAATATAAATAACATTTTAATACAATGTTTTTAAAATTCAAAATTAATGAAAAAATCCACAATGAATAAAATATCAAAATTCTATATCTTCCGGGTCCTAATCTAGTTATATTGCACCTGCTTATGATGTCTTAGTAACTATGAAGATAGTTTTGACTAAGCTTTGAAAACTCTTTCTAGAGTTCCCTGGGTGAAGACTCTTAGTGTCTTCGCACTGAGGATGGTGCTCCTGCAAGGCTGACTTCATGACTGTGCCACCTGTGTGGGCACTTACTCAGAAGGACACTGTACCTAGAAGGATTTCATAGTTGGTTAATGATCTACATGTTGCCATCTTGAAAGTCTTAACAATTTCTGAACTAAGGTCCCTGCATCCTCAGTTTATTCTCGGCCCCACTAATTATGTAACTGGCCCTGTACACCTGCCTCGGGTACCCTTTATTCAATAATAAGATAAAATCCACAATGAAGACATGCTACATATATACAATGGTATACTACTCAGCCATAAAAAAGGATGAAATAATGCCATTAGCAGCAACATGGATGAACTTAAATATTATCATGCTAAATTGTCAGAAAGACAAATACCATATGACATCACTTGTATGAAGAGTCTAAAATATGACACAAATGAACATGTCTACAAAATAGAAAAAACAGAAACAGACTCAGACATAGGGAACAGACTTGTGGTTGCCAAGGAGGAGGAGGGGAGGGGGGAAATGGATTAGGAGTTTGAGATTAGCAGATAAAAACTATTACATAATGGACAAACAACAAGGTCCTACTGTATAGCACAGGGAACTATATTCAGTATTCTATGATAGACCATAATGGAAAAGAATATGAAAAAGAATGTATATATGTATAACTGAATCACTCCACTGTATAGCAGCAAGTGTAGTATAGCAGTAACGCAACATTGTAAATCAACTATATTCAATAAAATAAAACATTTTTTTAAAAGGTAAAATCCTTGATTCCACAGACCCTACACTGTGAAATCCAGCTGTACCTAAACCTTACCCCAGTCACAAAGGGAGAATATAAAACACTTGAGATAAAAGAGAAAGCTGGATTTCACCTGCAATGTACCAGTCATCACAGAAGCCAATAAGAGCAAAAAGAGAGATAAAAGTAGATCAGTGAGGCAGGTTCAAAATATCCATCAGACTCATCATAAATAAAAGCACATTGGCCCTTGGCAGGATACTGTATGTATTCCATCAGAAGTTTCAGTCTTGCAAGATACTCCAGGAGAAAGGAAGTCACTCATGGTAGTTTAACAAATTTGGGACATGTTTCTACCTCCTGCTCTTGGGAAAGTCATAATGAGCTTTGTCATATGGAAGAATTCAAGAAAAAAAAAAAACTTAGACCATGCAATTTTTTTCTTTGTGGGTCCCATCAACAGTCTACAGAGTATTCATTGGGAAACACTGTAAAAGTGCATAGCATATTAATCAGAAAGTGTAGCTTATAAGGAAAAAGCAACTTGGGTTCCAAGAATAAAAGAAGTATAGAGAGTTGCCAGGTAAAACACAGGATACCTAGTTAAATTTGAATTTCAGAAAGACAATAAATACTTTTTAGTATAAGTTTTTCCCACACATGAATTTGTCTGAAATTCAAATTCAGCTAGGCATCCTGCATTTTTATTTGCTAAATCTGGCAATCTTAGTAGTATACCCATTCTGCCATGTCCCCCAACCAGGTGTATTTCATCTGGAGAGTGGGTGGCTTATGAAAACTGGAAGATGAAGGAAATAAAAGAGGCAGACACTTCTAAAAGGTATTCCAAGGTCCTTGTAGGTTAGGGGGTAACTCCCAAAGCACAGAGATTCTCAACCACGTGGAGGTCTAAAAGTGCTGTTGGCCAGGCCCTACCTTCAATGACAGGTGGGTGGGTAGATTCATCCATTAGGTACAGTACACAAGAATCAAAATTATAAACATATATACTGTTATATATATATGCATATTTATTTTTTTCTGTATGTGTTGTGCTGTGCTGTGCTTAGTCACTCAGTCGTGTCTGACTCTTTGAGACCCCATGGACTGTAGCCTGTCAGGCTCCTCTGTCCGTGGGGATTCTCCAGGCAAGAATATTGGAGTGGGTTGCCATGCCCTCCTCCAGGGGATCTTCCCAATCCAAGGACTGAACCCAGATCTCCCACACTGCAGGCAGATTGTTTACCATCTGAGCCACCAGAGAAGCCCCAAAATACTGGAGTGAGTAGCCTACACCTTCTCCAGGGGAATTTCCCGACCCAAGAATAGAACTGAGGTCTTCTGTATTGCAGGGGGATTCTTTACCAGCTGAGCTACCAGGGAAGCCTACTCCATATATAAGCATATAAATAACATATTATTATATAATAATAATATAAATTACCTTGGATTATACTTCTTATGTAGCAACACAGTCACTAAGTATAATTTTGATAATTTGCATTATTTTTTTATTGGTGGACAGGGCCTAAAAAAAGCAAGGTGCCTAGGGCCCACAAAAGTCATAATTCCATGCCGCCCAGAATTTCTGAATCAAAGACCACACCACTTCATCCATATAATTCTCACTTTTTATTTAGTTATGACTAAAATTCCCATGGAAAATAAAAATGAGTTTTTCAGTCTCCTGAGGAATAGTTAAAAATCAAGTACTTAAAGACCTTCTGAGCTACATTTCAGAATTTCTTTTTCAATCTGCTCTTTCCTATTGTAGAAAATCATAATTCTTCCAGGTAAGCATGTTAATTTCATCCAGATTTCCAATGGGCTATTCTGTTTTTATTGCTATCACTACCAAAATGTCTAGGGTCTCTTCCAACTTAAAAGAGACAGACTTCTATGGAGTTTTATAAATGATTCTTACCCAACTACTTTATAGGAATATGTCTACATGAGTCTAAGTGTCCCTAAATATCAAGAGCCTCTTAAGAATGGGCACCATGTTCTATTGGTTTATCATACTAGACAGTCAATAATTACAGCTGTTAAGAACATGCCATCTTCAAGTGTTCTGTTTGGTCTTTAATTCCAAATGCATAATGTAATCACTTCTATTTCGTTTTCTCCACTGAGTCTCTCTCAGCCCCCTCCTGACATGGATTGTTTGTAAGAGACATGCTAAACTGGAAGGATTTCTGCTTCAGAGGAGAGGATCGTTATTAATATCGTGGATTTCCCATTCCTTATCAGTCCACCAAATGTACACGCTGCCTCAGCAGCCAAGTAACCAGCAGGGCCAGATGGAGCATGACGGAGGACAGTCCCTTCCGTTTTTTTTATGTCAACATCTCCCAAAAATGTAACAGAAGAAAAGTAGAGCTAGCATACAGAAAGTTATCATTGTCACTAACAAGCCAAACTTATCTCCTAGGAATGGTAGAAAATCCAGCCTGGAGAATGAATGCTTAACCTTTGAGTCAAAAGACTAATGATATAGTTCCTGCAGAAGATAACACTGGCCAATTAAAGAAGTCAAAGCCATGTGCCACAGTCTTAGACTGGATCTTGTACCAGTATTGATAGCCAAAATGAACAGCAAACAGCTTAGTGAAACAGTTACTCTAGCTTTTGAAAAAATAATTAGTACTGGAGCAGCCTTTGGGGATTAAAAAAAAAAAAATGCCAGGAAGGAGATACTTGGGTCCAAGTCTTTACACAGACCAAATAAAATCATGGATCAGTATTGCCACCTCAGAGCCTCTTGCTTAGCAAAAGATATCTGCTGCTTAAGGAATTATATAATCTTCCATCTAACATGTGATATGTGGGGCATGAAGCTCTTTGTCACTAACGTATTACCTCATTGCTTAGCCCTGGTGTTAATGAAGCAAAGATCATACCTTTGATTGACAGATGGGCCTCATTGCTTTCAGGTGCTCTGCAGCCAAATGTGCAAGTGATCGACTTGATTCCACTATCAATATTGTGTCCATACTAAGAACAAATCAGCGGGCTGTGTGATGTAGGGACTGCAAAACATAGTGAAACAGACAAAAATTCTCTGAATTTTTGTCCTCATGATCTAGCTGGGGAGACAGATGCATTCCCAAATAGCTCCACTACAAAGTAAATTATGCTAAGAACAATAATAGAAGCACAAAGTGTAGTGGGAAATCAGAGGAGAAAGATTAATTCCAACCCATGAGGATGTGAATGGATCGCCACGAATTTATTACCACCCCAGGAACAAAAACTCACCACATATGTTATAATAACAGTGGGTTTGGATTGCTATTTTAAAACACAAATGAAAAATATATTGTAATTAGATGAGATCTGCCAGCCAAACACAGCAAACCAACCAGAAGTCTAAAACACAAAACGACAAATAATGATTTGGGCTTTTTCATTTCATGCAGAATTAGTTTGCTGATATTTTATTGCTATAGGTAGTAAATGGTAATTTTTTTTTAGTGTGATCTAGGAGTTACAAGATCTACCTGCACATGGCAGATCTCAGGACACATGAGAACGGTCCCTGAAGTGACTGGATCGTGCCTGTGCGAGTCTGAATCCACGTCATGAACAAAGTTAGCCTTTCAACCTAATGCTTTAGTTTCAGAGTCATCTCATGGGCTTATGTCTGCAAGCATGTAAATACTAGGACTAAAAACGCTTTCTGTCTGTTTATCTTCCGGTGTGCAGTGTGTTCCTTCCATCAAAGCCACTAAGAAATTCAAAAGTAGGTGGAGACAAAGGGCAAAGCCCTGTTTCTGCAAGAATGAAATGGAGGGTTCACAGGAGAGAAGCGCAAATTCCTTAAATATCTGTAGCCTGGCTCAAGCTTCCCCCAGATGTTATTTCAACTTTAACATTCCACTATATTTCCTGGCCCAAGGAGCAAAATTTATAAATAGAAGGATATAATATTTTCAAAATAATTGGTTTCATTGACAACATAATATGTGCTCTCCTTCTATACCCTAAACACTAGGCTAACCAGAGGACAGTGCCGGAGACATGAGCCTTTCCTTCACGAAGAATGCCTTATTTTTAGCCTCCCCCCCCTTTTTATTTTAAAATAACCCATCAAATAATAATGTAAGGCCTAGCTAACATAATAGCCATGTACATCCAACAACCTATAAGACAAAAATATATTTATCCCTATTTGATGGAACAAGCTAAAGCATAGGACCTTACTCAGGGTCAAGTAGCAAGAAAGTGGCAGAACCAGGGCTTCTGGCTCCAGATACCACATACTGGTCTGCTTATTATAAAGTGGTAGTTGCTCAGTTGTGTCTGACTCTTTGCCATGCCATGAACAACTGTAACCCTCCAGGCTCCTCTGTCCATGGAATTCTCCAGGCAAGAATACTGGAGTGGGTAGCGATTCCCTTCTCCAGGGGATCTTCCCAACCCAGGGTTCGAACTCAGGTCTCTTGCATTGCAGGCAGATTCTTTACTGCCACGGGTTCAATCCCTGGGTCAGGAAGATCCCTTGGAGAAGGGAACGGCTACCCATCTGAGTATTCTTACTGGCAGAATTCCATGGACAGAGGAGCCAGACGGGATATAGTCCGTGGGTTTACGAAGAGTCAGATGCGACTGGATGACTAACTAAAAGTGTTAATATAACATAATCAAACGTTAGTCAATAATTTAGCCATCATGTTTTAAAACTTAAAATCAACTAAAGTACTCTTTAAGTGCAGCTATTCTGAAATATTTTTGGTAAGCATTTTGCAAAATCATAAATTTGCACTATGTTTCTAAAGGATATTACATAAGCAAAGCAGATATTCATTTGTTTGATACTCTATACCATGTGTTCTTGCCTGGAGAATCCCAGGGACGGGGGAGCCTGGTGGGCTGCCATCTATGGGGTCGCACAGAGTCGGATGCGACGGAAGTGACTCAGCAGCAGCAGCAGCAGCTATACCATCATCTGCCCCTCGTGCATCTCACTGCTTTAAGTCTGTTAATTTCTACTCCTCAACAGGACTCCTGACTTGAGTCACTGAGGGAAAGGATTGTGTCTTCAACTGTCTTTCTCCAACATCACAAAGGCTTGTTTGGAAGGTATCGTTCAATAAACACTTGTAGATTGGTAACAGACTGAAAAACTTTGAGCTGCCAGGAAAGCCCTAATGATCTTAGAAAGTGTGTGACTATCATGCAGGCAAGTAGTAAAGATTAACTCTTTCTAAATGTCCTATTCCAAACTTCTCTTAAAATTACACATGCAGAATATATGTATGCACATGCATTTCTGTTGGGCATATATCTAGGAATGGACTACACCTACTATATATATATATATATATATATATGTTTAATAAATTATTTGTACTAGAATAACACTACTTATAATAGCCCCAAACTGGAAATTATCCCACCTCCTGTTACAGCAGAGTGGAGAAACAAATTATACTACAGTCATATAACTGAGTACTATACAGCAATGAGAGTGAATATTCTACAGTTACGCACAACAACATGGATAAACTGCAAAACCAAGATGCTAAGATAAAGAAATCAGATCCCTCAAAAGTATATCCTGAATTATACCACTTATATAATGTACAAAAGTGAGCAAAACCAAGCAATGTTGTTAGAATTCAGGAGAGTTCTCTCTCTCGGGGAAAAGTGGTGGGTAGCTGGAAAGGGTAGGAAGGAGGCTTCTGGTAATGTTCTATTTCTTGATGAAGATCTTATTACACAGAGGTGTTCAGTTTGTCAACATTAATTGAGCTGTGTACTTATTGTCATGTATGCTTTTGTCTCTATTATACTTCAATGAAAATAATAACTCTCCACATACTCGCAAACTCTACTCAAATTCTTTCTTCACTCCCTACCTTCTTCTCATAGTAAGCTCACACGACTTTTCATTAGAATATCATGGTCATGTTTTATGTGCTAATTCAACTCTAACTTCCTTGAGAAGTGGGGCTTTCTGTTATTTATCTTTGCTTTTTGTCATAATATCTAGAGTGGTAACAGAGGAAAGTGAGTGTTTTGTTGAAGGAATGAAAAATAACGAAAGAATAAACAATTCAATCTTCGATTCTTCTAGACTAACAGAAGCTCACTGTCATGATGATGATAATCATTGCTAGAGGATTGTGTCATACACGGCAGTCTACTGACCTACCCGTCTATATACATGGATCAAAAAAAACCAAATATCTAGAATAAAAAAGCTTAAGTCACCTGATATATTAACTGGATAATTCTTCACTTCATGAATAGATTCATTGTTAAGTTCTTCTACTTCTTCTAATACTCATTATTCCGTCAGGATTTATTTTGTACTAGAAACAGTGCTAGACAATTTGTTATTTGATCACTTAATTCTCTAAGCAGTAAAGTGTGAGTTGTTAAGAAATCAAGATTTGGATTCAGACCGACTTAGGTTCTAATCATGATTCTCTCACCTAAAAACTGAGCACCTAAAAATATGAGTTCTCTGAACCACAGTTTCATAGAGTCTGTGATGGAGATAGTCACATCTACTTTATTGTAAGGATTCCATGAGACAGTTGACTCTTGAACAACACAGGTGGAATTGTATGGGTACACTTATAAATTTTTTCAATAGCAAAGACTGTAGTACTATACAATCCACTGTTGAGTGAATCCAAGGTAGCAGAACCGTAGATATAAAGGAATTGTGTGTATGGAGGGCCAAATATAAGTTATACATGTGTTTTTGACTGTGAGGAAGATTAGCACATCTACCTCCCACCCCTAAATTGTTCAAATGTTAACTGTAAATGAAGCATTTAGGCTGGTTCTTGACAGATTGTGAATGAAAGGTTTCTGTTCATTATCACCAGGACCAGATGTTGAGAAACTTCCCCACATCTATCTATGCCCATCCATCAGTAAGTTCTGTTGATTGTATCTCCAAAATATAGTTCCAAACTCCTTCTCTCCATTTCCATTGTGTGTGTGTGTGTGTGTGTGTGTGACTTAGTTGTGTCCAGCTCTTTGTGAACCCAGGGACTGTAGCCCTCCAGGCTCCGTCCATGGAATTCTCCAGGTAACAATACTGGAGTGGGTACCCGTCACCTTCTCGAGGGGATTTTCCCAACCCAGAGACTGAATGTGGGTCTTCTGCATTATAGGCAGATTTTTTTTACTGTCTAAGCCACCTCCATATCCATTATCACCTCTCTAATCTAGACTACCCTTTTGTTCTGTCCACTTTCATAGGCTTTCTAAATCCTCTCCCTCTTCTTTTTCTCTCTTCAACTCCTCTCCCCATAGCAGCCAGAATGATCTCTTCAAATTTTCAGTTCAGTTCAGTTCAGTCGCTCACCCGTGTCCAACTCTTTGCGACCCCATGAATTGCAGCACGCCAGGCTTCCCTGTCCATCACCAACTCCCCGAGTTCACTCAAACTCATGTGCATCAAGTCAGTGATGCCATCCAGCCATCTGTCATCCCCTGTCATCCTCTGTCGTCCCCGTCTTCTCCCTTCCCCAATCCCTCCCAGCATCAGAGTCTTTTCTAATGAGTCAACTCTTCGCATGAGGTGGCCAAAATATTGGAGTTTCAGCTTCAGCATCAGTCCTTCCAAAGAACACCCAGGACTGATCTCCTTTAGGATAGACTGGTTGGATCTCCTCGCAGTCCAAGGGAATCTCAACAGTCTTCTCCAACACCACAGTTTAAAATCATCAATCTTTGGTGCACAGCTTTCTTTATAGTCTGACTCTCACATCCACACGACTATTGGAAAAACCATAGCTGTGACTAGACAGACCTTTGTTGGTAAAGTAATATCTCTGTTTTTTAATATACTGTCTAGGTTAGTCATAGCTTTTCTTCCAAGGAGTAAGTGTCTTTTAATTTTGTGGCTACAGTCACCATCTGCAGTGATTTTGAGCTCCAAAAATAAAGTCTCTCACTATTTCCATTGTTTCCCTATCTATTTGCCATGAAGTGATGGGACCAAATGCCATGATCTTAGTTTTCTAAATGCTGAGTTTTAAGCCAGTTTTTGCACTCTCCTCTTTTACTTACATCAAGAGGCTCTTCAGTTCCTTTTCTCTTTCTGCTGTAAGGGTGGTGTCATCTGTGTATCTGAGGTTATTGATATTTCTCCTGGCAATCTTGATTCCAGCTTGTGCTTCATCCAGCCCAGCATTTTGCATGATGTACTCTGCATATAAGTTAAATAAGCAAGGTGACAATATACAGCCTTGACTTACTCCTTTCCCAATTTGGAACCAGTCTGTTGTTCCACTTCTGGTTCTAACTGTTGCTTCTTGACCTGCATACAGATTTCTCAGGAGGCAGGTCAGGTGGACTGGTATTCCCATCTCTTGAAGAATTTTCCACAGTTTGTTGTGATCTACACAGTCAAAGCCTTTGGCATAATCAATAAAGCAGAAGTAGATGTGTTTCTGGAAAAACATCTCCTTCACCACTATCCAGTCTCATACGAGCTGATCCTCACTACCACTGGGCTCTGAGCCTTCTGGTCCTTAGAGAACACGAGATCTTTCACATGTGCTCTTATCTCTGCTGCTCTTCCTTTATGGCTGAGCACGGAAAATGAATCAGAAAAATGTTCCCATGTCATCCAGTAGATCTTCCCATGATTTGCTGTAGCCACTAACATGTAAATTTCACAATTCTGTGTTTACCTGTTTATTGTCTGTCCCCTGTTTAGACTGGAACCTCCTCAACAACGTTGCCATGGCTATTCTACACTCCACTGAACAGCCACCACTAACTCAGTGCCTGGAACAACTATCTTCATTTAAGTATGTACTTATGGCCTTTCATGAGCAAGTGCTAGAACTGTAGATTAATACACACAATAAATAAGTCAATGTATTATGTTAGCAAGTGATAATCCCTATTGAGAAAAGCAAAACTGGTGGGAGGTAGATAGAGAGGGATGGATGGGGGTAAGGGTACAGTATACACCAGGGTGGTCAAAAGGGGCCTCTCTGACAGGAGGAGCATTTGGGCAGAGACTGGAAGAATGTGAGAATAACATGGAAGGAGATTCAGAAAGGAGTAAGGGCAATGATCTTGAGGTAGGAACATGCCTGAGAGTGTGGGAAAGCCAGTGCTGCTGGAGCTGAATAAAGGAAGGTATGGAAGGTGAGACTGGAAAGGCTAGAGAAAGCCTCTGGGCCTCTCTAAAGATTTGGCTTCAAGTGGGGGAGACGGGAAGCCACTGAAAATTTCTGAGCACAGACAAATACAGTCTAATTCAGATTTTAACCAGATGCCTCAGGATGCTGAACTGACGACTGTGTATGGAATATAAGGTATCAAGAGTGAAAGCACAGGTGTCATTTAGGCCAAGTGAGAGATGAAGGCAGTTTGGAAGTAGTGGAATTGCCAGAAAGTGGTTAGATTCTGGATATAATTTTAAGACAGTACTGAGAAAATTTGCAGGCCTTCGGTTTCTAGAGTGTGAAAAAGAGGAGTCAAGAATTACTCTGAAATAAATATTCAGTTAACCTTTGTTGAATGGATGAATAAATGAATGAGTGAGTGACACATAGCTATTAAACAGCAGGATCAGGCTCAAAGCAAGCTTAGTAGGTCCACAAAATTCTAGTTGTGATTCTCAACTTTTTAGAATCTGAGAGAGAGCCTTTCTTTAGAAAAATGTACATATGTATGTATATACCAAATTTGTACACAATCTTAGGAGGCTCGAGAACCTCTTGAAACCCATCCAGGAATCCCCTGTGTGAAGACAGCCTACATATCATCATACGAGCAACTAACATAAAACTTGATTTTCAAGATGCAGTTTGCATATACTTTTGCAAAAAATAAAAATCTCCTTATAAAGTACTCACTGCAATCTTACAAAATAGATTCATACAACAGGAAGAAGACAAATTGCACTTCTGTGTTCTATGTTTGTAAGTAATGATTACAATACATATTAGTGGGATATGGCAAAAATTTTAAATTCAATAACATAAAAAATGGTAATTGGGGACAATAAATCATTCTTAATATTATAAAAACTAAAGAAAACTACATTTTCTTACAAGAAGATCACAAAAGTTAATAAAACATCATTTCTTTACTAATGGCTGGAAATTTAATAACTCAGTCTAGTGACACTGGTTTTCTCATACTGGTAGAAGTTTTCATTGGCAGATTTAGGTGACCTTATTTGATAACAAATTATTAAAAGAATTTAGTAAATGCAATTTTTTGATTAAAATAAAGAGTATGGTTCATGGAAGAAAAATAAGAAATGTATTTCTAGAAAGGACTGCAGTGTTCTGCGCAAAGGCTAAAATCAAAGACTGTATATTGTAGTGTTTTGTGAGTGGCATAAACAACAATGTATTGCATAATAACAGTACCATTCAATCTAGTCTTCACTCTGAAAGAAATCTAAAAAACAATCCAAATGTTGCTTTATTTCCAGATTATCTGTATTCTAAGTCATCCTCACGTATATACATGTAGACAAACTATTAAGACATCTTCATTTAAGTTATATTTTAAGCCCTCTAAAGCTTCAAGGGAAATAAGACTGTTTTGTGTTTTTGTCTTATAATTTAAATACCTTTATTTAAATCCCAAGGGCTGTTTTCCAAAGTGGGATGCCCTGCCACAGCCATAAAACTCTTTCAAGGCAATGGGGATCACAGAGTTAAAACTCTAGAGATTAACACTGGCAAGCTCACAGGCTTCCAGGCTGCCCTGAAGCGTTTGTCTAAGAGCTTAAAAAAAAGAAAGAAAGAAAGAAAGAGAAGGCAATAGAGAAAATTGTCCAATATCTATCTCAGGAAGTACCCTACTTGTGAGGAAAAAAACCTCCAGTCCTGGGGTTTTGTTGTCTAATCTTAGGCAGGTCTCCATTCTGCTGCCTTACACCCTTGGAGAGCTAAGGAAAATGCTTGTCATGTTCCAAACTGATCTCTTAAGTAATGAGGGGATTGTGAAAAGGAAAGTCAACAGAATTCCCATTTGCTAAGACACAGGTACCAACTGAATGACCTAAAAATAATAACACTTCAGCCTTAATTTAGACTTTCAGTCTCTGTTGCCTTGCAACTGAGTCAAATTATATCTAAATTTCCCCTGGGTCATTTTTATAAGTGAAATATGAACATTCACCCACTAAAAGCAAGACAGAGGCAGACAGACAGACATTGGGCCCTTAAAAAAAACCTATTATAAAATGTCATGGCCCCAGAAGCAAAGATCATATCAGTTCAATTAATAACAAATTGAGTTATAGGTGTAAACTTTGGTGTGCAGTGATTGCCGGAAAATAAGAAAGTAGGATATAGAAATGGGGATGATACATGCCCCACACTCTGAGTATGTGTCTATAACTCAGAATGTATTTCTGTTTAGAGTATTAGTGTTAACATGCTTTCTTAGCAGAGAGTAGAACAGCCGTTATGGTGTATGTTATGAATGCATATTAACAGCACAGACATTTGCATATCTTAACTATAGTAGAAAATGCATAATGAAATTCCATTGGAAAGATTATTGTACAAACATACTGAATCCTTGCTAAATCTTGACATAACAACTTTTTGTTTCCTCTTTTTTGGGAAAAAATAACTAAGACTATCAAACAATAGATTAATATTCAGAAAACCTCAACACAGATTCTATTCCCCCCACCCCAGCACATCACTACCACCACCAAAGGATTTTATTTCATGTTCAAAGGCAGAAATAGAACAGCCCCAAATGTTTTCATGGAAAAGCTGTTTCTCATTTGTCTGCCCATCACAAAGATAAAATATAAAATCTATCCCTGGGATGAGCTACACCGGTGATAATTTTCTACCAACACGTCATATTATCTATTCCTTGGATTTTGATTTTCATGTCTGTGATGCCTGTAATACAATGCGGCTTCTGGAGACTTTGCAACTTTAGAATATAGTGCAACATGCAACATTCATGACAAGGCTGGCTGCTCTGCGGCTTATGATTCTACGCTCTTTCACATTTGAAAAGTAAACTATATTTGAGAACAAACAAAATCTGCACCTGGTATTCCTATAGAAACCCTCTCATGCTGATATAAAAAGTATATGTAGTTTCTGAACCACAAGCTATAGGAAATAGTCTCAAGGCACCCATTACCAGGACTATCCCCTTAAACAAGACATTTTGAAATGCCTTTGGCATATCGGATTATTTAAAAAAAAACATGAGCTAGGCCAACCTACCCACCTATTTTAAGTTACGCGTGTATAGCCTTATTTTTATTTTAAATTTGCATTTTAAAATCAAACCATTGAGAGAAAAAAATAACCCTCCTTTACTTAGCATGATTCTTCTTTTTGTCAACTTCTTCCAAATTTTCTAAAACAGTCCAAGAAAAGTCAGGTAACTTTGAGAGGAGACGGAAATGAGTGGGGTATGACAGGAGAAAAGCTGCATTTAGCTTGAGGCCCCCGATGCCAATTTGGAACTAAAATGCATTAAAGCAGCAGAATTTTAAACCTTTCAAAACTGGGATTTATAAGGGGAATGCTAACACAGATTCAACAGTTATGACTCTGCCAGGGATTACTTTAATACCAAAAGCATACTGTCTCACTTTATAGAAAGAGATTACTCAGTTGTCAAACAACAAAGGTTGTGTTCGTCTATTTTTAAACTTTTATTCTTTTTTAAAGTACACTTTTAACTTTAGTGACAGGCAATCCTGAAATAAAATGTCCTCTTATTTCAGGGGTTGGGGGTGATGGTGGCAGGGAAGTAGAGAAAAGAAGAAGGCGAGGTTTGCCTCTGGCTTCACAGTTTGTTTTATTCACAAGGCTTTGCCAGCCTTGCTTAACTGTTTCTATCCTGCTTTTGTTAAGAAACCAAAAGGGAAAAGTGGGAGAAAAAAGATAAATATGAAATAAATCTGACAGAGAAAAATAACTGGACACTGGTATAAAGATGAGAAGATATTTAAACTGATTTTGATATACAGGGGAAAAAATGTGAAGGGATGATTTTTAGGAGAAAGGGAAAAAATCTGAAAGCTCTAAAAAATAGGGAAGCTAACCTTTGATTAAAATACTCAGCAGAATGTCAGGGAGAGAACGATAAAAACCTAAGCGATCATTTTTATGTTTATTGTTTATGAAATGAAATGAGGAACGGGTCAGTGAAGGCTGTAAAGACAGGGACAAGAGAGTAAAGTTGTGACTTTGGGAAGAGGGCATGAGAATATAGTTTGAAATCTTTCATAGTGGGCTTGCAGTTGTCTGTGCATTTTATACAGATACACAAAGAATCTCTCTGAAAAGTTGTTGAAAGATACCAGCAAGTGTAGAAAGGGGAGCATCTGAGCATGTCTTTCACAGACCCCAGATGGAGAAACTGTTCTTTTATTCCAAATTCTTAAGAAGCACAGAAGTCTTACATGTTAATAAGAGAACACACAGACACACACCCATAAGTTTCATGCCATGAAACAAAACAAGGAAATCAGAAGACCTTTGTTGATCCCCGTTCGCTTACACAAATCTTAGTTTGGTTAAGCATCTCAAGACCATTTTCCTGATTTCAGCTCCTTTTCACTGCCTTTTTTCCCCTGGGTACCCAGGTGCACAAACGGGATGGTGATCTTTACAAAACATCAACAATAACAACAACAACAAAAAAAAACCTCTCTCACTCACACAAAAGCCCATCTTGTAAATGAATGGAATATTAACGACTCCCTAATAGTTGTACCGTTGGCAGGGCGAAACTGAACAGTAACACAGCTATTTCTACAGATTGCCAGTGAAGCCGAAGCAGCTCGAGGAGAAACGCACCTACTGTATGTGAAAGGCTGGTGCAGATTTTTTTCCTATCAGTCTAACCTTCTGTGTTGATGCATGAATGCTGGTACCCACTTACAGGGATGCCAGATGATCAGTGCAGAATGAAGGTCCCAAGAGAGAGGATCACATGGTTCTCTCTGCCCTGTGACGTCACTAGCAGATGGCATGGGTACCAGCTCTGGCAGTTGGCATCAATGTCACTTTTTAGAGATCAATGAGATAGTGCAGATACACACAGATCTAGAGACTCCAGGAGACGATGCGACACTCAGCCTGAAAAGATTTGGAAGATCCAAAATGAAAACTGATTATTGAATGAAATTAAAACCTAAGGTAATATAAATAAAGATATACTTCAATTGATGCTGGCTTTGCATGCAAGTATTTAAAGATACAGTGTCACTGTCTTATAGTATTTATATGCTCTTTGTCATCTATAACTTCTTATCATATTTCATTCTTATGATGTAATTATCACATACTTTCACTGCTATTATGTAACTGCAAGTATGTGGACATTACTAAGAGTTTGTGTGTGTGTGTGTGTGTGTGTGTGTGTGTTGAGGGAGCTAGAGATTGTTAAATTAAAAAGTCTCTGTTTTCATGCCTATTTGTTTGAAGACTTTAGATGAAAATACTTGCTGCTTCACCAAACAAAAGCCAAATTGCATTTGAAACACAAATTATTTTTCCCTTTCATTCAGGATTCTGAATACACGTGCACAATTGCAGTCAGAATCCTTGGACTGTTCCTGTCAGATATTAGCTAGAGGGAGACTTCTGTGGTTCGTAGAACAAAAACACTACGAGAGTGTTTTTTGTCAGGATGATTTGAATAGCAGTAAACAATTACACTGAGAAAAATTTTAAATAGAAAAGGAGTCTCACTATTTTCTTTGACTTAAATTATGCCAGTGATTTTGAAAAATTTATTTATAGAGTTTATCCCAAATTAGCCTAATCCTCTCCCCACTTTTTTTTGTTGTTGTTAAAGGTTTGGAAAATAGTGCTCTTTTACATATTTCTTTACTGATCAGAAAGAAAGCAGTTTTCTAAACTGGGTCTGATTAATCTTCTCCTTAAATTTGTATATTTCTACAGCTACTACCTAAATTCCTTGCTATACAATACAGTAAATAAAGTTAAGGCTTATTTTCTTCCTAAAAATAATCTCCACAAATTTGTCAGCTAATGGAGAAGCAGCACTTTTTCTTTTAAAAACTGGTGTCTCTTCTCATTTTGCACTCAGGGGAATTGGAATTAATGAAATTCTGCATTGCTATATCATGTTTTGCATTTGATTGAATTCCACAGTCCTTTTTGTGTATTAGAAATCAGTTTAAAATCAAAGAGAAACGGAGGTAGTGGTGGTATCACAATAAATACTTCATGTTTTATTTTCTTTTGATAGTTTGCCTGTATTCATTAATCCTATTGCATGTGTCAATTTTTTTTATAATTACTAGGCTGCACAAACTCAAAATTTTTATTTAATATTAAAAAATTAGTCCTGGAATCAGTTTTTTCTTATGTTTTCGTATTCTTATGATTAAGTCATTGAATATGTTTTACGTGTATAAACTTTAAAAATGAAAACACTTTAAATATTGTGCTGGCATTTTTTCAGGTAATTTAAGGTTAGAGAACCATGTTAACACTACCGTTTGATGAGTCTGTTATAATGCCAGAATCCCAGATGTGCAGAAAGTTTTCTAGAGAATGCGAGGACCAGAAGCAAATTAAGAAACCAGAAAGCTTTTCCAAACAGATTGTCCTTCGAGGGAAGAGCATCAAAAGGGCCCCTGGAGAAGAGACTGAGAAAGAAGAAGAGGAGGAAGACAGGGAAGAGGAAGATGAAAACGGGTTGCCCAGAAGGAGGGGTCTTAGGAAAAAAAAGACGACCAAGCTCCGACTGGAGAGGGTCAAGTTCAGGAGACAGGAAGCTAACGCGCGAGAGAGGAACAGGATGCATGGCCTCAATGACGCCCTGGACAATTTGAGAAAAGTGGTTCCCTGCTATTCTAAAACCCAAAAACTGTCCAAAATAGAAACTTTACGACTGGCCAAAAACTACATCTGGGCACTTTCTGAAATTCTGAGAATCGGCAAGAGACCTGATCTGCTCACGTTCGTCCAAAACTTATGCAAAGGTCTTTCCCAGCCAACTACAAACTTGGTGGCAGGCTGCTTGCAGCTCAATGCCAGGAGTTTCCTGGTGGGTCAGGGCGGGGAGGCTGCACACCATACAAGGTCACCCTACTCTACCTTCTACCCACCCTACCACAGCCCTGAGCTCACCACTCCCCCAGGGCATGGAACTCTTGATAATTCCAAGTCCATGAAACCCTACAATTATTGCAGTGCGTATGAATCCTTCTATGAAAGCACTTCCCCTGAGTGTGCCAGTCCTCAGTTTGAAGGTCCCTTAAGTCCTCCCCCAATTAACTATAATGGGATATTTTCCCTGAAGCAAGAAGAAACCTTGGACTATGGCAAAAATTACAATTATGGCATGCATTACTGTGCAGTGCCACCCAGGGGTCCCCTTGGGCAGGGTGCCATGTTCAGGTTGCCCACCGACAGCCACTTCCCTTACGACTTACATCTGCGCAGCCAATCTCTCACCATGCAAGATGAATTAAATGCAGTTTTTCATAATTAATGAGGAAAATGAAAATAAACAGTGGTCACTCACCTCCCCCGTCTAATTAAGACAAAGCAGATGCTTGTGGGCTGAATAATTGGCACAACTCTATCTAAGGTGTTTACTAGTTTCTGGAGTGTGTTTCAACTATTGTGAGAATTTTCTATGTAATAATAAATCTCTTTTCCTATGAGAACTTCTTTTCCTTTCCTTTTGTTCTGTAAAGCACTGTGATTTTGTTTCTACTGGAAGGATTCATTTTTCATGTTTTATTTTCTTTTAAATTCACTTAATTTGTTTGAGCAAGGTGTCTAAGAATATACTGTTGAATAAAGACATGCACACAGCATAATTCAATGTCTACTTCAGTTGTACAGTAAGTAATTATGAAAATGCATGTTATTAAAATCAAATGAATAAAATGTGTTTATAATTATTAGGAATTTATATATTATGTATCTCTGAAAAATTGAACATTTAAAAAATCAAGAATAACACTAAGCTGACAATGATATTGGAAGATGCATTTGAGGATGTACAACAGTATAAAAAGCTATGCAATTTTCTTTTTATTAAGAACAAGTCTAAATGCATTGGATTGGTAACTATTCCTCTTCAAGGATTTGCAGATGGGGCAACGTGATATTTGGGTAGGTGGTGTCATAATTTGGAACAATTATTTCAATCCTAAACAAAAAATTTTCAGCACTTGTTTTGTATTGTTCAGAAATTATCTGTACAGGTTTGTTATCACAATGTATAATTGTGTTTTTCCACCCACATTTTTAAAGCAATTAAATAGATATTTCCACTCCTAAAGGACATCTATTAGCTGTGATATTTTTGCATGATACTTATTATTTCCTGGTACACAGCTGCTTTCTGTCTCCAACCTTCCCTCCTCCCCATTTCAGAAATATTTCTGGATTTCAAAATCAGACGAGATAAATTTCTTAAACAAAATGGCCAAAGTGCTTACATGATTGTTTTTTAAGGATCTTAAATGAAAGAAGAGGTGCCCATGAGGGTTAAACATCCTGGGGAAACAATGATAAATCCTGGTAACCTTCAGCTCGAGCCGAAATTTGGTGGCAAATTTCCAGCAAACACCAGAGTGGATGTTAAAACTGGAAGGTTTTCCTCTGTGCCTTTTAAATAAGTCTGGCCGATTAGAGGCTGAAATTCTGTGTAAGTTTAAACCCTACTTGAAAAACGCAAAGCAGCTCACCCTCTTAAGCACAACTAAGCCCCTTCCAAAATAAAAATCAAGGTGGCAGTGACCTCACTCCAGATGCCCCTCTACTCAGGTTGCCTCCCGAGAGGAAGATGGGGACAGCTGCGAAGGCTGGTGAGGCCACTAGAAATGGGTCCAGGGTGGCAGGACCGCGCGGGGCTGGTTGGGCTGGGGCAGGGGTCCGCGGCCCACGGCTGCGCTCACGCTGCCCTCTTGTGTGCCCTGAAGGCCAGACGGCGCCTCGCGGGAGGCGCGGCGAGGAGTGAAGGCGGCTTTCCTTCGCCTGCGGTCACCGGAGCGCAGGGACACGGGCTGCACTGCCCGGGTGCGGCCCGCAGTGGGCGCCCTCGGGCCTGGGGCCGCGGCTCTCAGCACCGGTGTGGCCGCGGAAGAGACTTCACCATCGTCGGGGGCGGGCCCGCCAGGCCCTGCCCCGAACTGGGAGGAGGCGACCTCTTGGCGACCAGGCCCCGAAAGGTGGGAAAAGGGTTCCCCACTTCACCTGTGCAGCGGGGCACGCGCGGCGGCGACCGCTCCAGTTTGCCCAAGTTCGGCTAAAGACCTGCTTCGTCCTGCCGCCCCACGGCTGGCGGGGTTTCTTGAGTCAAGTTCGAGAGACGCAGCTTCCCCGGTCTCCAAGCTCCCCCTGCCTTAAACTCCCCGTCCCGCGGCGCGTGCGGCCGCTGCGCTCCCAGGGGCAAGGGTGCCAGTAGGCGCTGGCGCGGGACTGGACGAGTGATGAAAGCACTTGCCCCTTCAAACCCCTCGAAGGCAGGGGCAAAGGAGTCGGGAAGGGGGAAGCCGAGTGCCCCTTAGGGACAGAGAGAAGTTTGCCTTAGGTAGAGAGCCAGCCGCCTGTCCCCTGTATGTCGCGGACGCAGGAGTGACTGGCTGCTTCCTCGCATCCTCGCTCACCTGCCCTTCCCGGGGACTGTGTCCTGGACTGCCTGGCCTCGTTAAGGCCCCCTAGACGCTGAGTCTGATCATTGCTCACCCTGTCTGAGCAAAGAACACGAACGTGAGGAAGCATCTGGAACTAGAAGAATCTGTTGTGTTTGATTTTTAAAGCAGGCTGTTCTGTTTAGCCTTTAGCGGAATAGGTGCGGTCTCTCCCCCCTACCCTTGCTCTCTCCAAGGTGACCCGCCCTGCGCCTTCTAAGAGTCTTGTTGGTCCAGAAAACCTTTGAAAGCTGTATAGTGTTTCCACGGTCACAAACTCATGTTGGAAGTAGAGGCTGCAACAGGAGATGCGTTCTCTTGTCTCCCTTCTGGCAGTATGGGAGGGCTACGAAGAAAAGCAGCTGGCTGAATGTCTGGGGAAGAAGCAAACATTCAGAAAAAGCGTCTCATCTGAGAGCTTTCTTCGCATGAAATTCAAGCAAGAGTGGGACTGTAGGCAAAGACCCCAGAGATAATGAAATTTCTTCCGTAATTGGGATGCACAAATCTGATGTGTGCTCTCTCCTTCAGTGGACTGGTGGAATCCAGGATACTGTGCTGTGTGTGAGCAGGGTGTGTGGGACTGATTCCTCTGACTTAATCATCCTTCAGATCTCAGATGACTCCTGGAATCACCCAGTTGCCCCCTTTACACTCACCAAGGGCAGAATATCAGTTCTCTTCCTTAATAGGGCCGTCTCTGTTCCCTGTTGACTGCAACCCCAAGAAATCATATGATTTGTTCATTCATACACCAACATCACAGATTCAATGCCCAGCAGAATCCTTTTAAGTGATACTTTTATGGTATCACTCCAATGGAAGAGGAAATAGTATAGCACAGAGACTGCAGCTTAGGATCAGGAAGGCCTGGAAACAGACAGATTTGGGTCAAAATGCTACTTCACTGCTAACCTGTTATTGCAATCACAGTGAGATGGTACACAGCACCCAGGAGGTTTAAGGTCAGGATACCTTAGCTCCTTGCCCAATCCCTGACCTCATACTTTCCCTACCTCCCAGGATGAGAGGTCTTTACTGTCTTTCAAATTGATTAAGCATCTATTTTGAGCTGTTATGTGACTCCCACATTTAACTTCTCAAAAGTTTGTCTTTTCTCCTTCAACAGGATTAGTATATATTATATACATATATATATAATATACATACATCTATATAAGTGGTCTTAACAAAGTAAAGATGCATTTCTCTCTCATATAAGAGAAGCAGTAGGTAATGTAGGACCTGTATGGCTGTTCAAAGGCACCAGAAGTTTAGGCTCCATCTCCGTTTCTACTCCACTAAACTTAGTATGGGGCTTTCATTCTCATGTTCACCTCATGGCCCCAAATGGCTGCTAGAGTTCTAGCCATTGCATCCTCATTCCAATTAAGAAGCAGAAAAGAGGGTGGCAAAAGGATATGCCGCCTACCTCATCAGATCCCTTTAGAGAATATTTGTGAAAGCCGGCCCCCAATGACTCCACTTACATTTCACTGACCGCTTCTAGATTTAAGAGAAACTGCAAAATACATTCTTTTTATCAGAACATAGTGCCACCTGGAGTGAATTCAGGTCCTGTGAATAAGAAAAACAAAAAGGAGAAAATGGATGTTGGTTAGGCATCTAGTACCTATCAACCTCTGCCATGCGTCTCCTCTAAATTCGGAAGCCTGAAGGTTTGAACCTCACCTTATACACTGTGAAGACCTCCTCAGCAGTTTGCCTTGCACATCATAGGTATTCATCATAATTTTCAGCTGTTTTAAAAATCCTCATGATGGTTCGGGAGGGAAACATTTCAGGACATGTCTTCCATCTGTGTGCTAATGAGATACACTGCACATCAAACCTCCACCGGACCACTGATGCAGTACATCCATCCTTCATCAGTATCCCTTGAGGGACTGTCTTGAATCACACTGACCTTTATATCCCCACACTGCACTGCTCCTGGCCTCCAACATAATACTTTCGTGCCACCCATGGCATCGCCTGCCTTACTCACAAGAGTTTAGCCTGCCAGATAAGAGGCTTAGTACAGTGAGCCCCATCCCTTCCCGGCTGTATGGTTTGCTCGCCTCTTTCCAAGACCAATGTCTTTACCTCTGCTGTTCACCAGTTCCTTATCCTCCTCTCTGATATCTTACATTTTTCCTAAGTATTCTTTTTTTCTGTTTCTACCATCTCTTTCCTCTTTGACTACATACATTCATGCTACCAAATGGTTTCTTTGGCTTCCCCCGCTTATAGAGTCTAAGCAGATTTGTTTTTAAGTCCAGTCCTCCTCCTCTCTCTTTGCAAAATGCAAGACCTCCAGTCTCTTGCTGTCTGGAGTTTGAAAGCATGTAAGGAGAGGATTTCATCTACCATTCCTGGTGCCACCGATGCCTTTTCTCAGGCATGCCCCCATGCACAGGATGCTATGCCGGTGCCACCTCCAATGAAGCATTATGTGGCCGAAGTTATACTGTGTAGCCCACCTGGTGTCACCGACCCACCTTTGACCCCCATCAAATGTCTTCTGAGTGTTTGTGACCTCCCTTGAAACTGGTTTCCTTCTCTCTTACCTCTATGTGGGTCTCTGGTTTATAAGGAAAACATATGTTCATATTTTGAAGAGAGGTCAAAGTTCTTGAGTTTCCTGATAAGGGTCTCTTGCTTTAACGACCCAGCTATCTTGGTCCCAAGGCACTCAGGCACACAGGGAGATGGGTCTGGGTAGGTTGAAACATGGCCTCCTGTTTTTTCAAAGCTACTGCAGCTTGTCTCCCCTTGGCCCTGATCCTGAGCTGTCTTCAATGCATCTGAGCCATTCCATATGTGTGGGGTATCTTCCCTTTCCAACAGGGACCCTATTTATTAATCAGGCTTCCAGTGGGAACCCCAAATAGGACAAGGTTCAAGTTCTTCTTGTGAGTAGCTGTATATCAGGAGCATAGGAAGGGGAGGGTCTACACCCTGTACTCTTACACTAAAGTATATTAACATGATGCTCTAACCTAGGCAGAAACCCAGCTATGTATATGAGGCGTGCTCAATCATGTTTGACTCTGTGACCCCACAGACTATAGCCCACCAGGCTCCTCTATCCATGTGATTTTCTAGGCAAGAATAGAGGAGTGGGTTGCCATGCCCTCCTCCAGGGGATCTTCCTGACCCAAGGATTGAACCTGCGTCTCTTGCCTCTCCTACATTGGCAGACCAACTCTTTACCACTGAGCCACCTGGGAAGCACTGTGTATGTAAGGCTTTCTTTCCAAACTGGAGAATCAAACCAAAGTAGCAACAAAAGACCCTTCATCTTTGTAAAGCCCCCACCTAGACTTTTCCCCTCTTTCCTTCCTAGCCAAAGTTCTTCAATAAGTATTTGTCTCCAGAATGTCTCACCTTCTTTAGCACCTTCTCTCTTTAATCTGCTGTAGCCCTTCTTTTATCTCTACCACCTGAGGCTCCATGTATTTTAATATTTACCCCTAAAATATCCTTTTAACAAAACATATTAATGTTTCAAGGAAAGAACTGTGCCCCAGCCAACAGGAAGCTGCCGTGGGCTTAGCAGCCAGTGAACCAGCCCTGGGGCAAGCGCAGTGGCCCTGTGGCGCCTCTGGGAGGCGAAGGGCTGGGAGAAAAGGATGTGGCTCCACATGCTGGTTGGGCACTGCGGGCCAAGGAAGGAGGTGGACATCCTGGACCAGAGAGGGCTTAGACAGGTAGGTAAATAAATAAATAAGAAAAAGGAGGCGGGCAGGGAGCATGTAAAAACCACTGACAAAAAGGATTCAGATATCAAATTGGAAAAGTTGACTAGAGCTCTCAATATACAAGGCCCTGGGGGCCAGGTGGGGAATACAGAAGATCACCCAAAGGTGTAAAGGCTGAGGGCCAGCTTTTTCAGTTACTTCCATTAGCTTTGCACCCCTGGGCAAGCAACACACATGATGTTGCAGATTCTTAATTTCTGATAAAATAAGGTTCATCTGAAAAAACAGTTTACTGATATTCGATGATTTTCATCCAATCCTTATTCTCTTTGCTGTCTCTCTGGCTGCTCCTGCCCTCCCAAGCTATTGTGGGTTTCCTCTCAGTTTATTAACTATCCTTCTGTATGCCTCACAGGCCCGGCCTCCTCTTACCTTTCCTCGGCCCTTCGTACCTCTTGCTTGCCTAGCAGACCCCACTCCTCCTCCTGTCCCCTCTATATGAAAACTACGAGATCTGCACTTAAGTCCACCAAATATCTTCATGTGAATATCCCATTGTCTTCTAAAACAAACTGTCTATAATGAAACACTACCCCTAAACACTCCCCCTCCAAAACACTACCCACTCCTGCCAGCCTTATCCAGAACATTACTGAAGATTCCTGTGAATAAAGTCTCTGAGCCTTCTTTGTTTAAATGAGCACAAATGTGAAAAACATTTCATAAAAAAAATTAAATATTTCTTATATTTCCTTCTTTTTCTGGCCACTGCCCTTTGAAGTTAGTCTTCAGGTTCTGTTGACTCCCCTTAACCCTTCACATCTAGACTAATTTACCAACCTCCAAACTAATTACTTTCTGGTGACTCAGTCCGTAAAGAATATGCATGCAATTCAAGAGACCTGGATTTGATCCTTGGGTCCAAAAGGATCCCCTGGAGAAGGAAACTCACTCCAGTTTTCCTGCTGGGAAATTCTCAGGGACAGAGGAACTTGGCCGGCTACAGTCCATGGGGTCACAAGAGTTGAACATGACTTAGCAACTAAATAACCACCGTCAAGCTAAACACTCCTACTCCACCCTTCCTTCTTCCAGCCAGTTTCCCAAGGTCGGCTTAATCTTCCCAAACTACCCTTGGAGTAACTAACATCTTTCACAGTTCTCATTTTCTATCTGATGAATGATAAAACATTTCATTTGTCTAAATTCTCCATATTGAAAGTTAAATCAACTGCTGACCTCATATAGGAGTTTAGAATTTATAAAGCGCGTTTCACGCATTCAGCTTATTTAATCCTGGGAACTTTATCATGAGATAATAATCCCTATCATTCTTATTTTATTGGAAACAGAATCAGCCAAGTCATATCACTCATCCATGGGCTCAGAGCCCATAGACGTAAGTGGACAAACCCACTGCTTAGATTTTTGCCCCTTAGTTGAGCACCTAAGGTCTCATGTCCTCTTTTCCAACCTGATATCCTGTTTCATTATATAAATGGTTTTCACCCACTTTTTTTTTTTTAAAGCATCAGTACCCTTTATTTTCAGATGATTTCTTAGGAGCTAGTTAGACATGAAAATGTTTCTGACCTTGGTAAAGATATGTGTGGAGAATCAAAAACCAAGACACTCCCCATCCCTGCCCTAGCTCCTGAGATATCTCTGAGGAGCAAGATTAGACAACCTCTACTCTATAGACTTTATTTTGGGGGGCTCCAAAATCACTGCAGCTGGTGATTGTAGCCATGAAATTAAAAGATGCTTACTCCTTGGAAGGAAAGTTATGACCAATCTAGATAGCATATTCAAAAGCAGAGACATTACTTTGCCAACAAAGGTCCATCTAGTCAAGGCTATGGTTTTTCCTGTGGTCATGTATGGATGCGAGAGTTGGACTGTGAAGAAAGCTGAGCACCAAAGAATTTTTGCTTTTGAACTGTGATGTTGGAGAACACTCTTGAGAGTCCCTTGGACTGCAAGGAGATCCAACCAGTCCATCCTAAAGGAGATCAGTCCTGGGTGTTCATTGGAAGGACTGACGCTGAAGCTGAAACTCCAATACTCTAGCCACCTGATGCAAAGAGTTGATTCACTGGAAAAGACCCTGATGCTGGGAGGGTTTGGGGGCAGGAGGAGAAGGGGACGACAGAGGATGAGATGGCTGGATGGCATCACTGACTTGATGGACATGAGTGTGAGTGAACTCCGGGAGTTGGTGATGGACAGGGAGGCCTGGTGTGCTGTGATTCATGGGGTCGCAAAGAGTCGGACACGACTGAGCGGCTGAACTGAACTGAACTCTACAGACATACGTGCTTGCATGCTAAGTTGGTCCAGTTGTATCTGACTCTTCGTGACATCGTGGACTGTAGCTGTCAGGCTCCTCTGTCAATGGGATTCTCAGGCAAGAATAGTGGAGTGGGGTGCCATGCCCTCCTCCAGGGGATCTTCCCGACCCAGGGATCGAACCCACATCTTTTACACCTCCTGCATTGGCAGGCAGGTTCTTTACCACTAGCACAACCTGGGAAGTCCCGGCAAGTGTACATCCCTGGTTGAACATGTTTACTGTATGTTGATCCTCCAGCTGTGGAGACACTCTCATTTCTATTCTTTATCATTTCAAACTCACGTGTCTTTCAAGGCCACCTACATGAAGCTTCCCAGTTCTCTCTAGTGTGTAGTGACGTCATGCTGCTCTGAAGTCACAGCTCTATTGTTTGGATCCCATAGTTCTCAACTAAATGTTCACTGTCTAGATATCATGTCATAATCAAAATCTCATTTAGGTCATACATTGCTATTTTTGTAACTTTTTATTTTATATTGGGATATAACTGGTTAACAATGTTGTGATAGTCTTAGGTGAACAGCAAAGGGATTCCGCCATACATATACATGTAAACATGCCTCGCTATTTAAGTTAGAGATTTGACTAGACTGTACACTCTGTGTGAGCAGGGGCAATGTTTTAATCCTGTTTGTTTCTCTATGGGGCATGCACTCATTAAGTTCTTGATTCATTGACTGTAATTAGTGCTATAAGCTCTTGTTTTATTACAAAGTAACCTCAGTTCAAAGGCAAAACAGCACAAAACTTTCATATCCAACAACTGACACTGAGCAACTACGTAAGATTCAGATTTTTCACCTTTAAAGTGAGAATAACACATATGTCATAGGGTTTTGAAGATAAAATGCAATCTTTATGAAAAGTGCTTAGCCCACTTCCTGATTCAAATTAAGCAAGCAGCTAATGAAACTGCTATTATTTCTATTACAAATATGGTATAAGCATATTTTTATACTATGTTTCTCTCCAAAGTTTGAAAAAGGCAGTACTGCAGTGAGAACTCTGAGGAAGAGATGTTGAAGAATCTTTTTAATATCAGGAAGGGGAGGAAGACTCAAATAAGTTCAGAGAATTTACATTGGAATATAAAGTAGGAAACAAAAAAGCAAAAGTCTAAAGGACTCATCAGAATTGCTTAAAAGAATCCAATCAAGTCCTAGATTTGGAGGTCAGGATTCTCAAGTTTTGCTAAGCATCAAAATCACCCAGAGATCGTTTTTTGGAACATCAATTCTCGGGTTCCACCTCTTCTTATTAAATCCTTTGCTACTTCATCACCTGGTCCACATATGTTCCTGGAATCCCAATACCAGAGACATTGGTATGGTATATTTGTGACTCTTTGTGACCCCCATGGACTATAGCCCACCAGGCTCCTCTGTCCATGGGTTTCTCCAGGCAAGAATTCTGGAGTGGTTTTCCATTTCCTTCTCCAGGGTATCTTCCTGACCCAGGGATCAAACCCGGGTCTCCTGCATTGCAGGCATATTCATTACCATGTAAGCCATCATGGAAGCCCCCCAAAACATATTCAGTTCAGTTCAATCACTCAGTCATGTCCGACTCTTTGTGACCCCATGAATCGCAGCACGCCAGGCCTCCCTGTCCATCACCAACTCCCGGAGCTCACTCACACTCATGTCCATCAAGTCAGTGATGCCATCCAGCCATCTCATCCTCTGTTGTCCCCTTCTCCTCCTGCCCTCAATCCCTCCCAGCATCAGAGTCTTTTCCAATGAGTCAACTCTTCGCATGAGGTGGCCAAAGTACTGGAGTTTCAGCTTCAGCATCAGTCCTTCCAATGAACACCCAAGACTGATCTCCTTTAGGATGGACTGGTTGGATCTCCTTGCAGTCCAAGGGACTCTCAAGAGTCTTCTCCAACACCACAGTTCAAAAGCATCGATTCTTCAGTGCGCAGCTGTCTTCACAGTCCAACTCTCACATCCATACATGACTACTGGAAAAACCATAGCCTTGACTAGACAGACCTTTGTTGGCAAAGTAATGTCTCTGCTTTTGAATATGCTATCTAGGTTGGTCATAACTTTCCTTCCAAGGAGTAAGCATCTTTTAATTTCATGGCNAATTTCATGGCTGCAATCACCATCTGCAGTGATTTTGGAGCCCAAAAAATAAAAGTCTGACACTGTTTCCACTGTTTCCCCATCTATTTCCCATGAAGTGATGGGACCAGATGCCATGATCTTCGTTTTCTGAATGTTGAGCTTTAAGCCAACTTTTTCACTCTCCTCTTTCGCTTTCATCAAGAGGCTTTTTAGTTCCTCCTCACTTTCTGCCATAAAGGTGGTGTCATCTGCATATCTGAGGTGATTGATATTTCTCCTGGCAATCTTGATTCCAGCTTGTGCTTCTCCTAGCCCAACGTTTCTCATGATGCACTCTGCATATAAGTTAAATAAGCAGGGTGACAATATGTAGCCTTGACGTACTCCTTTTCCTATTTGGAACCAGTCTGTTGTTCCATGTCCAGTTCTAACTGTTGCTTCCTGACCTGCATATAGATTTCTCAAGAGGCAGGTCAGGTGGTCTGGTATTCCCATCTCTTTCAGAATTGTCCACAGTTTATTGTGATCCACACAGTCAAAGCTTTGGCATAGTCAAGAAAGCAGACATAGATGTTTTTCTGGGACTCTCTTGCTTTTTCCATGATACAGCAGATGGCAATTTGATCTCTGGTTCCTCTGCCTTTTCTACAACCAGCTTGAACATCTGGAAGTTCGTGGTTCACGTATTGCTGAAGCCTGGCTTGGAGAATTTTGAGCATTACTTTACTAGCATGTGCGATGAGTGCAATTGTGTGGTAGTTTGAGCATTCTTTGGCATTGCCTTTCTTTGGGATTGGAATGAAAACTGACCTTTCCCAAAACATATTAATTCCTGCTAAATCTGAAAAGTATGAATATTTTTCTATGTACAAGCTTGACTGAGGTTGCGCGTTGTGATACAAATTTAGTATAGTGAACTTAATCAATATATTGTTAATAAAATAAAAAATGGAGTCCCTGGCATATAGTAAAAGTAAGTACTAGTTCATCTTAAACTTTGTTTCATATACACACACACTCTCACACATAGAATACAATGTATTTTATGATATCAAATGTCAGGTAAAGATGAGTGAAAGAAAAGCTGAACTGTCTTTTCAACTCTCAGAAAGATAGTTGGATACAGACTATGGAAAATAACTAAGAAAAGGAAGAATACTGGGTGCCCATTAAAGTTTGGTGATTGATTGATGAATTGAAAGAACTGATGCTTTTGAACTGTGGTGCTGGAGAAGACTCTTGAGAGTCCCCTGGACAGCAAGGAGATCAAACCAGTCATACCCAAAGGATATCAACCCTGAATATTGATTGGCAGGACTGATGCTGAAGCTCCAATACTGTGGTCACATGATGCAAAGTGCCGACTCATTGGAAAAGACCCTGATGCTAAGAAAGATTGAGGATAAAAGAAGAGAGTGGCTGAGGATGAAATAGTTAAATGGTAGCACCAATGCAATGGACATGAACTTGAGCAAACTCTGGGAGATAGTGGAGGACAGGGAAGCCTGGAGTGCTGTAGTCCGTGGGGTCACAAAGAGCAACTGAACAACAACATTCAGTTCAGTTCAGTTCAATTCAGTCACTCGGTCGTGTCAGAGTCAGACTCTTTGTGACCCCATGAGTCTCAGCATTAGTGTTTGTGTTAAAGAAGAAAGAAAGTGCAGTTCCAACATGAGTCTCAGTCTTTGTACAGCAGTGTTGGTCAGGAATATCACAGGTGTGCTATCTGCTGAGACACAAAGGTCGTTTTTCTTTCCAACTTTCGAGCAGTCAGAACTCTATGCAAAAAGTTGGATAAACATGTAGAAGACCTGAGATAAGTCATTAGAGAGCAATGGTACCCAATTATTTTGGCATTCTTCCTAGTACACTTTTGAAATACATGCACTCTTAAATCCCCCTTGCTGAACGTTCTGTATTTATTTCTTCTCAAATATAATGGAAGTAAAATTAGTCATGAAGGAGTATTTTGTGTGTTTGTATTAAGACACAACCTGAGATAACAGAGGACATCCACATGGATCCTGACCTGAGACTGTCCCTCCTCTTTTGTGAATAAATACAGACTTGCATTAAATACAGATTTCTTCATGGCAGTATCTTAAAAGATTGTGGGCTTATCCCAGTGGATAGGGCTTTCCTGGTGGCTCAGGAGGTAAAGAATCCACGTGCAATGCAGGAGATGGGGGTTCGATCCCCAGGTTGGGAGATCCCCTGCAGGAGGAAATGGCAACCCATTCTGGTATCCTTGCCAGGAGAATCCCATGGACAGAGGAGCCTGGTGGGCAATAGTCCATAGGGTTGCAAAGAGTTGGATATGACTGAGCAGCTTAGCACATATGCCCATAACAGATGAACTGGTCTTTGTGCACGTTCTCCAAGACTGTCTCATGGACTTGGAAAATAAAAGAGCTATCTCCCCAGCCAATTTTTAAAATTTTATTATTTACTACATCTGGAGACTTGCAAATTCCCACTGAGTAACCACGCAAGGGGGTCCCATGTCACATCAAATAGGATCTAGACAGGAATGTAGACTGACCAGCACCAGCAGAAAACTGGAATTGTAGTTAAAAAAAGGAAACTGTACCAGAATCTCACCTTCCCTGCTGTATATTCAGGACTCTGTAGACTTAGATTTCAATTAGTATGTGACTCAGTGCCAATGGAGAGAGGAATAGAAGTATTCCCCAAGCTTCCTTACAAAACACTAGGGCAACACTTCTGTAATAGCTGTATGCCTTTTAAAAAGGGATATTTGTAAATTCCTGGAGGTTTCATTTTCTTTTTTAAAAAATTAATTTATTTATTTTAATTGGAGGCTTATTACTTTACAATATTGTAGTGGTTTTCTTTAATTCAACAAATCAATGCTGTTGGCTCCTTGAAGAAATGTCTGTGAAAAATTACTTCTAATATTTGAACCTTTCAAGGGTGTGTCATTTACAACATTTTTAAGATTCTACTCTAACTGGTGATGCTTCTAGCATTAGATGATGATTTAGTAATTATAACACCATCATAACACAGTCCCCCATTTTGCCAACTAAACTACTTTGCATGGTTGGAAACATTCTGAATATAAAAGGAAACTGAATCACAGTTGCAGTTTGATAACTGAAAGGCTCATAAGCATTCAATGAATGCTTAGAAAAGTACAATATTTCAAAAATATAAGTGGGATTTACTTATTAAAAAGGATTCTAATATCAGCACTGTTTACTGCTGCTGCTAAGTCGCTTCAGTCGTGTCCGACTCTGTGAGACCCCATAAACGGCAGCCCACCAGGCTCTGCCATCCCTGGGATTCTCCAAGCAAGAACACTGGAGTGGGTTGCCATTTCCTTCTCCAGTAAGGATCATGTAATTTACTAGGTACTATGGCCAGCTACTTTAAAAAAGAAAAAAAAAAACAATATAGTGGGTGTCGGCCTTCACCTTTCTCTGTACCAACAGGGGGAGAAAAATGAAGGATTCAATGAGAGGAGTTGTTTATTCAACAATTACTGACTGTGTCCCTGCTCTGATGAGTTCTTCGTTGCTCTGGGCAGTGAGGATACAGTGACACAAGACGAGACAAGCTCCCTGATCTCATGGAGTTTCTGGTGTGAGGATGCCCCTGTGTCCTTCACCCAGATAAGAGGCTGTTCAGTAGTGCCACCTTGCACCACGTGCTACTAAGAGGGGGCCATGAGAAGGGTGAGCATGGCGGTGAGCAGGCTAGGTGTGGTCCTTGCTCTCTTGGATCCTGACTAATCGAGGCCACAGGGGCACCTGTTCACTCAACAAATATCTATTATTCAACTGCTATGTTTCAGATACTGTATTAGATGTGGAAAACATAGAAATGAAAAAGACTCCACCACTTTCTGAGAACAGATCAAGGAGTCCAAGTCAGAAGACAGACATTTAGATGAGTGTAAATTAGTAAATGAAAAACTTTAGTAGAGTGGACACAAGCGGAGGCATAATCCACTCTGCCTCCATGGCAGAGGTATGCAGGGAGCAGGATGAGTTTTCCAGAGGGGACACTTGAGCTGGGCTGTGGTGAGTTAGAGACATTTATTTCATAGTGGACCAGTGTGAGAAGGTGTTAGGTAGCGATGCTTCTTCTCCTGTTACATGTCCATCCAGATGGAGGTATGACATCCTCGGCCTCTCGTTAACCTCCTAAACCCTCTCTCCGGAAAAGAACGGTCTTATTCTGATTGGAAGATATTGGAAAAGAACATTGGATGTTCTCGGCTTAGCTCCTCCTTTCCAGGCAGCCTGCTGTTGTGTGTTCCCAAGAGTTCCCAGTTAAGGAACTGTCGGGGTGCCTGCAGTGGCCCAGGGTCTTCTGTGATTATTAGGAACGGCCCGTCCCTTTCTAGGGTTGAGTTAGCAGGCTCATTTAGCTCACACTCTGAGCAACATTTTCTGACCTCAACTTTCTCAATTATAGAATTGATCTTTGGCTTCCATCTGCCTTATTTCTTATCTTATTAAGCAATTGGATTTGAAGGGGAAGTGGATGTTACTTATTGAGAACGCCCCCCAACCCCCTGCAAGACTCTAACAGAAGGGAGTATCAGGCAGAAATATTCACCTGGAGAGGAGAAGTGTAAATCTCTTTCAGGTTGCAAGTCACTTTGAAGAGGGTGTCTGGAATAAGGAAGGATCGGTCTGAGGTGAGCCTAGATTAGCCAAGACCATGCCATGGAAAGCCTTGCAGGTCTGCAGGGGAAGTCTGTTGAAGGACCTTACACAGAGGAGCAGATCAGCAAATTTGCATTTTATCGCTGTGGTTACAAAGTGAGAGGCACAACCAGAACTCAGAAACCAATCAGAAAATAGTTCTAATAAAAGACAACGATGGGATAGAAAAAGGGAGAGACCTAAAGGGAGATGAATAGAGAGAAATCATAGTACATATTTCCTGGATCCGGAAACTTAGGAAAAGTGGTTACACATCTGTGACTTGGATCAGGCAGGTTGGGATAAGAAAGCTCTCAATTTTTAACTTGTTGAAACTAAATGCCTTGTGGACAGTCATGGTTCAGTTATGTTTAGATGGTTCAACAGCAGCTCTTTAAGTCTGGAGTTCAGGAAACTTTCCTGGTGGTCCAGTAGCTAAGACTATTCACTTATAATGCAGGGGATGTGGGTTTGATCCCTGGTCAGGGAACCAATATCCCACATGCCATACAGCGTGGCAGGAAAAAAAGAAAAAAGGCCTGGAACTCAGAAGTGTCTGAGCTGCAGCTCTACACTTAGGGGTATGAATAGACCTAAACCCAGAGTGTGGGTTCTGAAAAGAGAACAGGAGTGAGACTAGAGCCTTGATAATGTTTCTCTAAGCACAGCCCCTCCAGTGCTAAATATGCCACAAGACAAGCTCTCTGTTTGCCTTTAGAGTTATCATCCCAGATTCCTCCCAAAACTTCTGTAGGACCTGTAGCATAAGTGTACCAAAATGGGCCTCTGATTTCTGGATAGGATTAATAAGGACCATGTGGAAAAATTAAAACATGGTTCCTAATTTTTTTTAAGTTCTTTGTTGCAGAGTTCTGTGTCATGAAATCCGATGGTAACAAGGAGAGGCCAAAACTGACCACTTAGACCATTCTATCACTTAAGCTGAACAATCAGTTTAGGAAGTGACAGGAGTATTTTTTTTAAACCTCTCTAATCCTTAGTATTTTTATTTGCAATTGTGAGAACCGTAACAATTGTTTGGTTGCACTTAGGGGAAGATTCAGAGAAGGCAATGGCACCCCACTCCAGTACTCTTGCCTGGAAAATCCCATGGATGGAGGAGCCTGGTGGGCTGCAGTCCATGGGGTCACTAAGAGTCGGGCATGACTGAGCAACTTCACTTTCACTTTTCACTTTCATGCATTGGAGAAGGAAATGGCAACCCACTCCAGTATTCTTGCCTGGGGAATCCCAGGGACAGCGGAGCCTGGTGGGCTGCCGTCTATGGGGTCACACAGAGTTGGACGTGACTGAAGCGACTTAGCAGCAGCAGCAGCAGGGGAAGATTTAATTAGATATTGTATGTAAATTACTCAACATGACTGACACATAGTGAGTGCTCAATAAATAATAGTATTATTATTTGTGAAGTAGCTGAACATTTAGATGATACAATTCCAATTACTCACATGCAGATTACCCATAGTACTTTTTTTTTAAGTACAAGCTAGTATTTCTCTTTTCTATCTCCTCCTATCATTGCCAGTCTGTTATGCTGGGAAAGCCAGATAACTGTAATATTATCTGATTACCAAATAGAATTAGGAAGAAAAATCTGTAGCCAAAACAATACATTTTAAAAGTTGTATATGAACATTTTTTGTATTATTTGTGGATATAGATTTTTCATACCACTATTCCCTATTGTCAGAAGTTCCCTTTGCTATGGAGCCTAGGAACACAATGAGGAATTAGGCCATCTGACTTAGCTGTGACCCCACCATCCACCCCAAATAATAGAGATGAAGCTACTTCCCACAGAAGAGAAGGGAAATGAATGTTTATTGAAACTACTACAGGACCAGCACTTTGTTATACTTCTTTACAGTTCATTTTATATATTCCTCCCAACAATGCAAGATTAGTTTATTATGAGTATCTCATTTTTCAGCCAAAAATTAAGGTTCAGAGCAGTGAAGCAACTTGTCCGAGTGATAAATGATGGACGTGGAATTCAACCCAGGTCTCTCTGACAGGCAGCCTCACAGTCTCCCCAAGAACCTCATTCTCCCCCAGAGAATTACAGTAGCTCGACTAATGACGTTTCTTTGAGGCAGGTCTCATCTATGCACTTCTCTTATGTTTTCTCATTTAATGCTCCCAACAACCTAGGGGTCATATACTGTTATTAGATCCCTCAGGAAACTGAAACACAAAAACTAACCAGGTTCCCACCGTTGAGAAGTGATGGGGTGAACTGGATCCAAGGGAGTCTGCCTCCAGACACCACACTCTCCACACCAAACTGAACAGCCTCAGATAAGACAACGAACCATAACTCTCAACATTGTGCACTGACATGAAGGTATGATTAGTTGCAATCTAGCAGAGGAGAGAAAAATGATAAGCAATATGATAAAGACAAGTCACCTATAAAACAAGCGACAAAACACTTGCAACAACTTAGTTCCCACCTGGCCATACCAGGAGACTGACTGCGACTGACCTGTAACACTGCGATTCTTTATCAACCCAGTTATCCAACTTGAGCAAAATTGTTTTCTCTCTAAAAATTTGGTATTAAGGGAAATAGTAAATGAACTCTTAAGCTTTCAAAATGATAATCTAGCATTACTTAAAAGTCTACAAATTTGTTCCTAAATGTATTTAAATCTTACCAGTGAACATGATGCTTGGTTATTAAAAAGTAATTCTGGAGAAATTAGCTTGCAGCTACAAAATTAATATAATTCATTTATTACTTGCAGCCACAAATCAAGATGCTGTTAACACTGCTGCACGAAGTTTAATATGCACAGTAAGTTTCCATATGGCTTCAATTTTAGGTTTCTGGTCACTCCATTGAATCATTTACAGAAGAGCCCAGCATGTCTAATCAGGGGGCACTTGAACTAAGCAATGAAGCTTTGACTTTCAAACTATGGAATTAAAGGTTTGATTTATTTCTTATCTTTATCATATTAAACAAATATATTGTAAAATATGTAGGCTTATTATTACTAAGAGATTTAGTGATGGAGAAAAACCGAAAGCACACAATCTCCAATGATAAACAAGGCTCATCTGCTTTTCTTATTTCTCAGCTTTCTTCTCCTTTTTGCTGTTTTTCCTTAGAGGATGCAGGACAAGGAGAGAAACACACACACACACACACACACACACACACCCCTATTTGATTTATTAAAGAAAGTTGACATAAAAGAATTACTCAGAGTTTAAACCTTCTTCTTCATGATCCTACCAGAATGATATGTCATCTGGGTTTCATAACTAGAGTTCATGCCTCTAATAAAAGGAGTTCAAGTTCACGAATGAATGAGATCCACAACTTGCATCATTCTCAGTGAGAAATAAACATCATAATTGTACTTCATGTCTCAAGCCTAAAAGAGAACAAACAGCCTAAAGAGTAGAGAATATGTCTCTCACCTGTATTTTCCTTCAGTGTTTCGTTATCTTGGGAACTTGGGTCTCCACAGACCCCCTCAGAGTACTTTGTGTGGGTAACTGTTTTTCTTCCTTCATCATTCCCAGCATGAAGGCTGGTTGAACAGATCAGACAAATCAATCACTTTCTCCCAGAATTTATCCTGGAATGGATCTCTTCATCCATCATGGTGAAGTCTCTGCTTTAGTCACTCCATTTCACTCTCTAAGTCTTGCCAAATTTGTTCTACTGCCACTTTGAAAAGTTAAAATGAGGGAAACCTATGATTCAGAAAAAAAATAGTGACAAAGATTTCTCAACTTTATATTTGGCAATTGCACTTTTTGCTTCTGTTATTTACAGGAGGGGTGGGTGATGGAGGTGGAGGAAGACGGGAGCGGAGAATGCAAAAAGGCAATACACTTTGGCTCTCATTCATATTGTCTCACCAGAAAGGGGACCAAGGTTATGTGAGGTAACGACCCCAAAGGGTTTCTAAAGGGTTTCAATTCTCGAACCAATGTAAAGGTGCACATCTCTGTAGAAGACTTCTGGGGTTTGACCCTAAGCTAGGAAAAAGTAGAGAAACTAGAGAAGAAATATTCTATAAAGATCAGTGCAGAAAATTACAAACACAACATTGATAACTGTTAACAGCTAGGGAAATAGGAACCAAACTCTACCCAAGAGCTTATTTCAAAGCTTGTTCTAACAGTGATGTCTTTCATCTGAACAATACCTTTAAGTATTATTTTATGTGGATTATCGCAACAAAATTTTGACATTGCAGGAAATAGATGTAATTGCTAGTCTTGGACATGGAAAAGCAGAAAAGTTAGGTGATGCACCAAAACTCAGTTAGCAGTGACAGAGTTTAACTTAGACTCAAGTCTTTCAAAACCCAGTTTCAAAGACACAGGTACCCCAGTGTTCATTGCAGCACTATTTACAATAGCTAGGACATGGAAGCAACCTAGATGTCCATCAACAGATGAATGTGTAAGGAAGTTGTGGTACATATACACAATGGAATGTGTGTGTTAGTCACTCAGTCATGTCAGACTCTGCAATCCCTTGAACTGTAGCCTGTCAGGCTCCTCTACCCAAGGAATTCTGCCAGCAAGAATATCAGAGTGTGTTGCCATTTCCTTCTCAGCTATAAAAAGAAATGCATTTGAGTCAGTTCTAATGAGGTGGATGAATCTAGAGCCTATTATACAGAGTAAAGTAAATCAGAAAGAGAAAGACAAATATTGTATCTTAACACATATATATGGAATCTAGAAAGATGGTACCAATGATCCTACATGCAGGGCAGCGAAGGAGACACTGACACAAAGAACGGACTTTTGGACACAGTAGGGGAAGGAGAGGGTGGAGTGATTTGAGAAAGCAGCATTGAGACATATGCATTACCATATGCAAAATAGATAGCCAGTGGGAGTTTGATGTATGACCCAGGGAACCAAAAGTTGGTGCTCCATAGCAACCTAGAGGGATGGGGTGGGGAGAGAGAAGGGAGGGGGCTTCAGGAGAGAGGGAACACATGTCTACCTATGCCTGATTCATGTTGATCTATGGCAGAAAACTATCACAATATTGTGATTATCCTCCAATTAAAATAATAAAATACACAGAAAAGTAAAAACCAGTTCCCTGGTCCTTCCACAATAGTAAAGAACCCGCTTGCAATGCAGGAAACATAGGAGATGTGGGTTCGATCCAGGGGTTGGGAAGATCCGCTGGAGGAAGACATGGCAACCCACTCCAGTATTCTTCCCTGGAGAATCCCATCGACAGCAAGCCTGGTAGGCTACAGTCCATAGGGTCCCAAAGAGTTGAACACGACTGCAGTGACTTAGCATGTATGCATGCATAGTTTCTTTGTATTTTGTTGCTTGAGGAGACATTTGTCTAGGTGCAAGCACTTCAGCCAAGGGTCCCAGGTCCCAACCTGTCTCACCCTCGCCTGTGGGACAGGAGAAATGCAATACTGCCACAGCTCCTGGAAAAAATGACCTGACAAAATAGAACACAGACTTCGGGGCTTGGGCACGTAGAAGCACACCTTGCCGTTCATCTGATAGGTGCCTTGTCACCGTGGTTGAGACTGATAAGCAGTACGGTCCTCATGCCACTCCTGAGAGATGGCGCAAACAATAGACCTCACAGAGTAAGGCCACCCTGGGCTGGTGGGGTCAGGTACTCAGTATGCTTATGATTACACAGCTGCAATCTGCAATATTAGCAAAAAGAATTCATTCTTAGGTGAAAAAACGTATTGTCTTTGGGAAAAGAGAAATGGTAACATTAAGCAGGATGGTGAATTTCTATCATACCATTATTTAAAATTCTAAGCACTGTTATTTGTGTTATATAACACTTAGAGAATGATAGAATTAGGACAATTATATTAGGAATATAATCACGTAAACCATCAGATGGCTTCTCCCTACTTGTCAACTGTTATCAAGAACCTGCCGTTGGTCCCCTCTAACCTAAACTCCGATTCTGTCCCCTTCTGTGTCCAGACTTGGACAGAAGGAGTTGAGGCTCCACAGTTTTAAATTCTAATAGGCTGTCCTGAGCATCCAGGCTTCAGGACGATCAGGCCAGCATTCCCTGCAGATGATGGAACCTGCACCTTTGATCGTCTCTTTCTAGTATTTGCTCTTCAGTGTTCTCTATCCAAACACAGGGCCCCTATCTCTCTGAGAAAAGAAGCAGTGGGCTTGGCATTTTCTTCAGCTGTCAGGTCCACGTGGTGTTCTGCCCCACATTGCTCAGGAGAAACTGGAAGGGAGCGATCAGAGCCCCACTAGGCTCCTCAGTGTGACTCCCTGCTAATGATGCTTTTCCAATCAGAAGGGAGTAATTTTCCTCCACCTCATTATTTTCCTGCCTAGCTTTCCACCCTTTGAAGCTGAGTCTTTCCTTCCGATAACAACCAACCGCGAAAGCGCACTCTGAAGTACTTCGAGTACTTCGCACTAATCTTGTAGTTTTATAGCCTGACCTCTGACCAACCTTCTGACATAAGTGATTTCTTAAAGGGGCACTGCCTTCTTTTTCTAAACATACAAAAAGATATTTAAAAGGTTGTTTTTTTTCTTCTGAGGTCTCCTAGAAAAAACAATACACACAAAATATTGTCTTTTATTCACGTGGTGGGGTGCCTCTTTTCCACTGTCTCTATGTCTGGGTCTACAAGGTGACCTGGATGCTTGATATTCAGAAACCAGGAAATTAGCATTTCCAACTGATACTAAACACAACTTAATCATTCTGATCTAGGGCAGGATTAGCACTTGGTAAACACATAGGGTACTTTCTGCATACAACATAAATGGATCCAGCTAAACATTTATTGAGTACCTGCTGTATGCTATACACTGTAATGAGTGCTGTAATGAGTGCTGTGGGGGTCAACAATATAACCAGGACTTATGATTTTATAGAGCATATGCCTTTACAAAGATAAACAGTCATTCCTCAGTATACACAAGTGACTGGTTCTAGGACCCCTGCAGATACTAAACTCCATGGATGTTCAACACACTTTGATAAAAAGGTGTTGTATTTGCATACAGCTTATGTACATCCTCATATATTTTAAATCATTTCTAGATCATGTCTAATGCCTAGTACAATGTAAATACTATGTAAATGAGTGCTTGTACACTACAAATTCAAGTTTTGCTTTTTGGAATTTTCTGGAATTTTTCCCCAAATATTTTTGATACATGGTTTGTTGAACCCACAGATGCCAAATCCTCAGATATGGAGGTCTACTTGTACATAGAATTCTTAAAGTTCATAAAGTGAATAAATACAATATGGCCAGGTGATGGAGTAAACAAACATCCCAGGAAGTCAAGAGGGAGAAGACTGGGGAGAACAGAGGGAATCCATGATTCAGATTTTCCTTCTCATATTTTCTTTCTCCTAAAGTTTTCCAAGCCCCAACAATAATTCTCCCAAACTGGTCAGTGACTCCTCAAATCTTCTACAAAGGTATAGCATTTTCCATGGTCTGGAGTCTGTATTCAAATTGATAAACAGGTTTACAATATTTGAAAAGGTTTTAAATATTTAGGTTCATAGTGAAACTTTCAAGGAACTACATTCTTAAAAGTCATAAAATATTCTTAAAATCATAAATAATAAATAAATAAATG
>SJYQ01004034.1:230280-250435 GCA_006410935.1 Redunca redunca
TCATAAATAAACATAAATAATACATATTCTTATAATCATAAATAATCACAAATACTATTATGGTACACAGTTAGAAATATATAAGTAGTACTAGTTTCATCCTTAAAGCAAGATTTTGCCATTATTTTACTAAAACCATGAAGCTTAGACTTTACCAGGACTTTTTCAGCAATACTATGGAAGGCAAGAATGCTGAAGTGGGTTGTCATGCCTTCTTCCAGGGGATCTTCCTGACCCAGAAGTCGAACCCATCTGCTGCATTGCAGGTAGATTCTTGACCACTGAGCCACCAGGGAAGCCTGTGTCACAATACAGTGTGTCCTATAGCACCTGGCATTGTGCTAATGGGGGAAAATAAGAAGCTGGAAGCTGGTAGTAGGAAATCCTTCCAATTATCAGATCTGCATAATCGTAAGTGGGTCTTTCAGCCTCATCTAGATCTGGCCAAATGGAGTTCTCTCCTATCAAGAAGGCTTCTGATAAGGCAGCATATTCAAGTATAAATGAACCCCGTTTTTTGATGCAATAATACAGATAGAGCTAAAAAGAATATCATTTTTACTGCCATTTGTAAAGCTATTTTGAAATGTTGAATAAAACAAGTGTGAAGTTACAAAATCCTGATTTAAATATATGTGAAATGTATCTTTCTTGCTAATAATTAAATTTATTTGTAAGCACGCACACATACAATTTGGATAAAAACAATGGACCATCAAACAAAAGTGATATTGTGATCAATTATGGTAGAGGAAAGACTGGCTTAGCTGTCTACTCTATTAAAAATTGTATTATTAAATTGTTGTTATATGAAGGATTGGTCAGTGAATATGGAGCAAAAAAAATTGTAGGGGGAAAGGTATTTTTACACTGTCAACCTTCCCAGGTGATACTAGTGATAAGGAACCCACCTGCCAACAGAGGAGACATAAAAGATGCAGGTTGGATCCCTGGGTCAGGAAGATCCCATGGAAGACGGCATTGGCAACCCACTCCAGTATTCTTGCCTGGAGAACCCGTAGCAGAGTCAGACATTATGAAGTAACTTAGCATGCATTCAAATTAACTATTAAAAATATTGTATGTGTGTGTATTTTTGAATTTCTTAATGTTTGTAGTATTTTCCAGCTTTTTAAAAAAATCTGTAATGTGCTGTGATTTCTTTTCTGCACCATAAGTAAACACTTATTTTGGCCCTAATTTTGTATTTTTTATTTTGCATTCTTTATGTTAAAAATCCTCTTCCCCTCCCTCACCCTCATCATATAAACTCCAGGTTGTACAAAATTAGGTCTGCCTCTGGGTTCTTCAGCCCTGCAGGTAGGATTAAATCCAGAAAGTCAGTGACAAGCAGAGAGTTTAAAGGGATAGGGAAGGTATTCTTTAAATCAGATTAGAAGGTAGAAGGTATGAACACTGAGTAAAAGTCAAAATAATTCAGACTAATAGAAGGGACAAGTCAATATAAACTAAGAAAATATTTGGCTAACAGATAATTTAATAGAAATGTGCTTTGTTTTCTTTCAAGTCCATACATGAGCTGAATCAGTTCAAATAAAATATCTAGGTATACTTGTGTGTTCCAAAGAATAACAAGGAGAGATAAGAAAGCTTTCCTAAGTGATCAGTGCAAAGAAATAGAGAAAAACAATAGAATGGGAAAGACTAGAGATCTCTTCAAGAAAATTAAAGATACCAAGGGAACATTCCATGCAAAGATGGGCAGAAAAAAGGACCGAAATGGTATGGACCTAACAGAAGCAGAAGATATTAAAAAGAGGCGGCAAGAATACACAGAAGAACTCTACAAAAGAGATCTTCATGACCCAGATAACCACAATGGTATGATCACTCACCTAGAGCTAGACATCCTAGAGTCCGAAGTCAGTGGGCCTTGGGAAGTATCACTATGAACAAAGCTAGTGGAGGTGATGGAATTCCAGTTGAGCTGTTTCAAATCCTGAAAGACAATGCCATTGAAGTGCTGTACTCAATATGCCAGCAGATTTGGAAAACTCAGCAGTGGCCACAGAACTGGAAAAGGGCAGTTTTCATTCCAATCCCAAAGAAAGGCAATGCCAAAGAATGTTCAAACTACCATACAATCACAGTCATTTCATGCACTAGCAAAGTAATGCTCAGAATTCTCCAAGTCAGGCTTCAATAGTACGTGAACCAAGAACTTCCAGATGTTCAAGCTGGGTTTTGAAAAGGCAGAGGAGCCAGAGATCAAACTGCCAACATCCACTGGATCGTGGAAAAAGCAAAAGAATTACAGAAAAACATTTATTTCTGCTTCATTGACTATGCCAAAGCCTTTGACTCTGTGGATCACATCAAACTCTGGAAAATTCTCCAAGAGATGGGAATACCAGACCACCTGACCTGCCTCCTGAGAAATCTGTATGCATGTCAAGAAGCAACAGTTAGAACCGGATATGAAACAATGGAGTGGTTTCTAATTGGGAAAGGATTATGTTAAGACTATATATTCTCACTCTGCTTATTAAACTTATATGCAAAGTATACCATATGAAATGCCAGGCTGGATGAAGCATAAGCCAGAATGAAGATTGCTGAGAGAGATATCAATAATCTCAGATATGCAGATGACACCACCCTTATGGCAGAAAGTGAAGAGGAATTAAAAAGCCTCTTGATGAAGGTGACAGAGGAGAGTGAAAAAGTTGGCTTAAAGCTCAACATCAGAAAACTAAGATCATGGCATCAGGTCCCATCACTTCCTGGCAAATTGATGGGGAAACAATGGAAACAGTGGAAGACTTTATTTCCAAAATCACTGCAGATGATGACTGCAGCCATGAAATTAAAAGATACTTGCTCCTTGGAAAAGAAGCTTTGACCAAACTAGACAGCATATTAAAAAGCAGAGACATTACTTTGCCAACAAAGGTCCATCTAGTCGAAGCTATGGTTTTTCCCGTAGTCATGTATGGATGTGAGAGTTGTACCATAAAGAAGGCTGAGCATTGAAGAATTGATGCTTTTGAACTGTGGTGTTGGAAAAGACTCTTGAGAGTCCCTTGGACCACAAGGAGATCAAACTGGTCCATCCTAAAGGAAATCAACCCTGAATATTCATTGGAATGAGTGATGTTGAAGCTGAAGCTCCAATACTTTAGCCACCTGATGCAAACAGCCAACTCATTGGAAAAGATCCTGATGCTGGGAAAGATAGAGGCAGGAGGAGAAAGGGATAACAGAGGATGAGATGGTTGGATGGCATCACTGACTCGACGGACATGAGTTTGAGCAAGCTCTGGGAGTTAGTGATGGACAGGGAAGCCTGGGGTTCTGCAGTCCAGAGGGCTGCAAAGAGTCGGACACCACTGAGTGACTGAACAGCAACAGCGAGACTTGCATGTGTGCATGCTCAGTCCCAGTCGTGTCTGACTCTTTGCGACCCCAAGGAGTGTAGCCCACGGGCTCCTCTGTCCATGGAATGTCTCAGGCAAGAGTACTGGAGTGGGTTGCCATTTCCTCCTCCAGGGGATCTTTCCAACCCAGGGATCGAAACTGCGTCTCCTGCATTCGCAAGCAGGTTCTTTACTACTGAGCCACCAGGGAAGGCCTTAAGTATTCAAATCCTTCAGTTAATCAGATACAATCCATTTACTCTTTAGGGCCATTTATTATATTTACATATAGATAGTTAATATACAGTCCTACATTTATAAACAAAAACTAATTTAAAAAAAAAAAAAAAGCAAGAGGTTATAAGAGCATGGCCTGTAGATTCACCCCACGTAGATGTAAATCCTGTATCCCTTATATATCATATGTGTGACTTGGGCAAATGACTTACTCTCTCTGACCCTCAGTTTTCTCACTTGGACATTTAACCCAACAACAGCACCCGCCTCATGGTATTGATGTGAGTATTAAATGAGGTGATACTTGTAAAATGCTGTATTCTGACCCAGAATAAATGCTGAATTCATGTCACCTGTATCTTGTTAATCAAACACTTTCTTATAGTCCATGATAAAATTCATTTCAAACAAGCCTGGATGACTTATTGTAAAAACCAAATCAGATATTAGCCAAAGAACAAATTGTTTCATCTCTGGCCCAGTCACACTGTGGCAGAGACTTTGACAGGTCATGTGGTGTTAGGCTGATGGGAGAACATGGTAAGAAGGAGATTAAATTAGTCATGAGTGTAGTAAGTGATTGATAACATCTGAAACCCTCTAGGATTTCTCCGCATTGCTATGCTGACCAATTTAAACCACAGCATTTATTCTCTCCGTCAGATGTTTGAATTCTAGATTTACACCAAGCAACTTCATCCATCTGAAAAAATATAGAAAAGAATTACAAAGACAGAATAAATCTTAAGTGGTTAATCATCATGGCAATAAAATAGATTCACCATGTGATGATAATATAAAATTCCAGGTACTATAACTGATATTCACAAATACATATTTAAGAATTTTCTACTCTAATGCAACTCTACTGCAAATTAGCAACATACAGTAGGAAAATATTAGCATTTCTCCTCTTTATCTTTAAAACACATTCCTTTCCTTGAAAAATTAGCTTTGGGCCCACAGCAATAATGATGTTTTAGAAAAAGAAACAATAAATGCTGGCATTAAGCAAAAGACTCAGTATTTTTCAACTATAGACTCAATGACTGTCTAGAGAGTAACATGTGATGTTCATTGCACAAAAATTCCTTTAAAAGACTATTAGCACCATAAGCTTTTGTGGTTTTTTTAATAACATTTTCCTACTAAAATACAAAAGAAATTAATAGATGTAATTTAAACCATATTCAGACACAAAGAAGAGATAAGAATTGAGTAGTTCTTAATATGCCTTGTACCTCAAGATAGGCTTAGATTGAAAAGTATCATTTTCCTCAATGATGAGTCAGGAAATGTGGAACAGATGGGCAGGTCCATAGTTATGTATCCTAATTAAAATACAGACCCCTAGTATTTTATGTGGTTAATATTATTTCATTAAACATGTGTGTTCAAGCCACCAGTCACAAGTGTGGACAGTGCTACAGTTAAATTCTGTTTTGTGAAGTTACAGGTATAGTTAAAACTGAGCCAGAAATAAGTACTTTAAAAAAGAATTGAGGGAGACTTCTAGTTCAAGAAGGCTGATTTCCAGTTCACTTGACCACTCTTTCCCCAAATTCCACTGAACTGTAGGAATAAGTTTAAGAAGTACACAGGGTGCTCAAAAGCTAGGCAGTATAGTACCAACAGATCATGTCAATGTTTGGCAAAACCAATACAGTATTGTAAAGTAAAGTAAAGTTAAAATAAAAATTAAAAAAAAAAGAACAGAGAAAATTTTCTCTAGTATGTAATAGAAAAAGGGAAAATAGAATTGAAAAACCTACAACCATTTCAAATAAAAGAGAATTTTCTGTGTCCAGGTGGGTTTCCCAACAGAAACTCTAATAATTCCAAACCCAGAAGTAGCAGAGGCTAAAAGGAAGGCAAGAGAGACTGGCTAGTTAGTGAATTAAGTGGCAATAAAAATGTTAGGGCAGTTCTATCATTTAGTGCTTCTGGATGTGGCATTTGGCAATGGATTACATTCTGGAGTCTTCTCTGGCTTCAGAATTCTGACTAGAGACACCCAGTGATTGGTATGGGTTCTAGAAGCACAGAACATTTTAATAAGCGTATGGTCACTAAGAAAATGGTCTTCATAACCTGCAAGAAAAACCACATATAGACCTGAAAAGACAGCTTGACCAGCCCTGCCACGTCCTCTCCCTCCACCCAGCCAGCAGAAGCAAAGCTTTCCAAATCAGAACACAAATTCAGGGAGGGACAGGAAGTTTCCATTGAGTGGAGGAAATAACTCTCCCTAATAACATCATTTACATTAGATCCTCATCTATAATATGAACAGACCACAAAGAATCGCCAAACATCCAAGAAAATCTCCAGCTTGAAAGAGACACAATATTTAGCAAACAGAAGAACTATATCCAGGGATCACAGAAGAAATGCTGAAGACAAAAGAAAATTGGCAGTACGTTACTCTCCAAAAGATTTGTAAAGCTATCATTTTTATACATTTAAAAAGAAATAGCAGGCTACTATAAAAAAAAAAAAAAGTAAGCAGTGAGAACTCTTATCAGTTAAAGCAGATTGCTAGGGAAAAAATCAATAGATGATCTGAAGTGTACAACGTACACACTGAACATCAAAACAGAACTCTCAAACAAAATAATGTTTAAGCGGTGTGAGTTACCATCTCTTCCGTTAGGAAAGAAATAGCATGGAAGAGCATAGGACTTGTTCAGGGCAAGGAGTCATTTGGTATTGGCCACAAGTCAGTTATGAGTAGCAGGAATGGAGGGAGTTCCTGCTGGAAGTAGGGATTAGGAAGTCACCAGGGAGAAACAAAAGTTGTCCCAGGGCTGGCGAAGAGTCAGAAGCAGAAATGTGGCAACAGAGGGAGCGGGTCCAAGGCAGCTGACTGGTTAAGCCTCAGCTGCCTTTATCTTCCTCTCACTCTGATGAGAGCTAATCCCAGGAGAGCCTACAAATACAACAGAAAACATCTGGCTGGATATTCTGAGTGTAGGAGTAAGAGCAAACTGTTTTCTAGCAGCTGCAGTTCTCTGCAGGTAAGGAGCTAAGAAACCAGGGAGGCTGCCTGACCCACATTGGAAGGAATGTCCCCATCTTAAGCTCAGTAATGCTTTAGAATAAGAAGCTAATTAGCTACAGGTGAGGGCATTTACCTGTCTTTCAAAGGAATCCCATTTACAGTATTCCTGCTTCCGGGAACAAGCATCCTACCCAAGTCAGACTTTAAATAAACCTATTTTTGTTGACATTTGATCCAAACAGTGTTTCAGTGAGAGAAATTTATCCTAGGATAGAGTGGTGTAGACAACAGAGATGGCATTTACACTTGTGTCATTGGTGAACACAGTAACAGTACTGTACTAGTAAGTGTTTAACAGCAGACTCTGCAGGGGATATGCCTAGATGGTATCATTTGCCGGTTTTGTATTGTGAATACCCCACCACTGCCGATTTCAATCTCTGGGTGTAATGCCCCGTACGTGGTATTGGGAAGAGAAACCCAGCCAAAGCCAGTAAACTATTGCCTACAGATCACTTCCATGTTGACACTGGACTTTCCAACACAAGTCTCATGACTTGTTGTGATTTTTCTGACACTCTTTATGAATCATCATTTAAAAAATCAGATATTTAAAAAGTATTTATCCTTCACTCTTTTGATAATCGGTCAGCTGCTCGTCCATATACTGTGAAATTTTCTTCCTCATTACCCTTTCCCACTGAGTGAAGCTCATTTAAACAGGTATTTAGGTAAGAATATACGATAGATGTCTAAGAACGATTCATAGAAAATTAATTCAGAAACCTATTAAAATGACACAAAACAGGGAAAAAAATCTTCCTCTGCCTCTAAAAAGCTGGAGACAAACCTGGACTCTCTTCCACTATTTTCCCATAGCTAGAAAGAAAGTAACTAGTTCATAAATTCCATCAGGAGCTTGGGGATTTTTGATGTAATGAGTTTTACAGTTTCAGAGGAGAATGCTTTGCTAATAATTATGTAACAGTAATTAAATCTGAAAAAGGCTGTACTCTAACTATGTTGATTTATTGCAGCTCCGACAAAGTGCTACTCCAGCGTGCATTGGAGTATGCGCTGCCTCCCTCCAGTTTTCTTTAAATTCTCACAGAGCACTGGGTCACAGATGGTCTGAGCTGCTATATTTTCCCTATTAAATTCCTAATAATCTTTTTCTGAGGCTGAGTCATGGAAGCCTGGGGATTTCTCATTTTAATTAGAAGGTTTAAGGAGCTAACTCTGTTTGAAATTTTCTCCTAGGAGAGATGGGTGCAGGTGATCCCATTCAGAAGAATGACACAGTACCATGGCCAGGACATATTTCCATATTAGAGTGCAGCTTGCTTGGCTCAGATCCTGTTTCTGAGGTTGATGATGTATTGTCTGAATCTGAAGAATAAACTTTGAAGGGTACCGTTATTTGGGAATTTTTCTTCTGGGGGACATATTTTGGCATTTGGTTCCCATCCCTATTTTGCCCATAGAGCAATGGTTCAGGGACTTGAAGTGTTTGTTATTCCAAAAGAAGTTTTTAAATCATATCAGTTTGAGCCAAAGTCTCCAGGGAACAGATCTGAGGACCATTTGTCCATTTTTATTCCTGTAGTTTTCTCCCTTTGCCCCCTTCAAATCCAGTTTTTACTTCGTCCAGGTTTGAGGACAAACTCATATTAAATACCATCTTTCATGTTTAGTTTTAATAGCAGAAAAGTATAAAACATGTATATAAATAGACAGGACTAGCTAGTTAAAATAACACCTAAATGGACTGAGTATCCAGAGAGTAGTGTTCAGGATGAGCTATACAACTGAAATCAGATGATCTTCTGGAATTTACCAATGAGCCTGATCGTTTTATAGAAAGCCTGTTATATAAGATGAAGTGTGTGGAGCTGGGCACAGTTCCCTAGATATTATAAATGTACAAAAAAGAAGATGCGTCTTATAAGACAGCTGTTCAAGTTTTGTCTGTCTGGATTGAAAAGCTGGTTTCTCTGCTTTTGTGAAATAATGAGCACCTCATGCTTTGAATGTGGTTCCATCCAGAGAAGAGTCACACTAAACTGTCACTACCTCTGTAGCCCCCTGCAGCTTTCATGTGTGCACGTGTTCCAGAGCTAGAGGCAAGTGTGTCTCATAGAGCTAAAAATGTATCAGCAGAACAAATGCATCACTGAAAAAATAGATTTTTGTAAATGTAGAATGCTGGCTTTTTAGCTAATTGACATCACAAGAAAAGATTTTTCCCCTTTTCACATCAAAATGATATTCTCCTTTCAGTCTGTACCATTGAATTCTCTTCAGCTTCAGCAAATTGATTTATTTCAAGATTTGAGAAGTATCCTTATTCAGTTATTACTAATCTCCAANCCTTTCAGTCTGTACTATTGAATTCTCTTCAGCTTCAGCAAATTGATTTATTTCAAGATTTGAGAAGTATCCTTATTCAGTTATTACTAATCTCCAATGACTATTTTTGTGGTTTCATTTTTGCATAGGAATTCATTATTTTCCTCAGGACAGATCCTAGCTTTTATAGCCATAGTCTTATTTTTTTAATTTTTTAATAGTTTCTTTAAAGATTTTTTTTTGATGTGGGCCATTTTTAAAGTCTCTATTGAATTTGTTACAATATTGCTTCTGTTTTATGTTTTGCTTCTTTTTTTGGCTGCAAGGCATGTGGGATCCTAGCTCCCTGACCAGGGATTGAACCTGCACCCCCTGAGCTGGAATGTGAAATCTTGACCAATGGACTGCCAGGGAAGTCCTATATAGCCATAATTTTAAATGTAAAATTCTGTACCTATGGAAAATAAAATACAAAAATATAGAGGTATATATATTTTCCACTGTTAGGATATATCACTTGCCATGTGTTATTAATACAATCAAAATTAAATAAAGAGAGGAAATAGTTTCTATACCAAGTTCTAGGTTATTTCAGAAGATTAAAAAAGTAAAGACATGGGCAGCTTGAGAATGTTATACTGAAAAAAAATTTTTGAAGGCATGTAAGGATTTTTAATCTGCAAGAATAAATTTTCTCTCAGATACTCCTGGGCCAAGCTGATGTTTCTAGAATGTGCTGGCGATAGCCATATGCTTAGTGATTCCATGCTTGAAATGTGTGGACAAGGTGGCTGAGAGCTGCCAGACTGCCACTGTGTGAGCAGGTTGTCCAGCATGATGAGTGTGGATAACACTGTAATAATAAGGAAAATGACAACCAGTATCATCATTATGTGAGAGATCTAACCACAGTCACTTCAAAGTCTGGGTTTAGGAGAGGAGGCAGTCTTTTCATATCTCACTCATAACATGGCTGGAGAGAAAAGGAAACTGTAAGAAATGGACAAATAAAAAATGTATGTGGATACATGAAACTGGAGAGAATTTTAAGTTATATATGTTTATTCAAGTTCTTAATGACCAAACCCTTTCCCTGGAAATTCCAGATCTCCATGTACCAGACCTAACCTAATGTAGGAAGTACACTGTCTGAGCATTTGGTCAGGGGAATAGTTAAAGGCATGATGCCTATAGCCAGGTTCTTGAAGGAGTTAAACAAGAACATGTTTCAGATTTCTGATTAATGGCCAGGGACATTCCAAGCTGCTTTGCCTACCTCAGCAGTACATGACTCGTAAGGCAGGGTAATATCTAATAACTAATCTTTGACACAAGAATTAAGTCATTTTGCAAGAAAGCAGATCATTAGAAGCCAAATTGAATTATAAGTAATACTATCTCTGTAGAGGATTGTAAATTAATTGGTTTTTAACAATAACATTTCTGTATTTTATTAAAGCAGTGTAAGAATTCAGCAAAGAAACGAATGTAGCAGATAAACAGGCCAGGTGCTGGTGATGCAAATGAAATAGATGACAGATGGTGAGTAGCACGCTCACTCACTGTGTGTGTATAATGGATAGAGGTAATCAAAGTCCTTTGTGAATTGGCGACTTTCTTTACATCAAGAACTTTAACACAGACTTGCTTACACCTCTCTATATCCCCTGCTCTCAGTATGCACATGTGCCCATACACACACACATATATGCATACCCACACCCACACACACCATCATTACATACACATGCATCATAACTGTAGCCTATTTTACTATCAGAAAGACAGGCTATAACTCTATTTACATAACACCACACACAAATATCATTCTACCAAATCAACCTGTATACACTAAACAGCAGATTTCTCTGACAAGAACATCACACTGAGGAAACAAAGCAACCTGTTCCCATGAAGTAGTTCTATTCCGTAAGGAAGTGATACTCACAAGAAGATGCTGGGCTTCAGTGGCAAAAAATTACTTCTGGCTTGTTACGTTGAGTTTTCCAGTAGAAGCTTTAAAATGTTGATGAGCATTCTGATGGGTTTCATTTTACCTTCAAATAATGGTTAAAGCATCTTAACACTTAAATGCTGACCTAAGTTTGAATTATTAGATTTCTAGATTGTATGCAGACTTGTCTCCTCTCCCTTCTGGTACCAAGAAGATTGCTTTATTTTACTGCTTCTGTTAATAAAGGGAAAACTGTACTCAGTTAATTCCAGGACATAAATTCATACTCCATGTGGAATACAGAAAATAGTCCCTCTTAGGATCATAATATATGAACATACAACTCACTGAGAATTACTTTGCTTATGATCAAATTGTATTTCCTGTCCTACATTTTATCTTAGCTTTATTCCATTGCTCTAGCTGCTTACTGGACTTCCACTCAGATGTTCAGATGTTACTTTAACATCAGTATGTCCAATATTACATGCATTGTCAGTTTTCCAAAAACCAAATTCACGTAGAAAGTTTCCTTTCTCCAACCTTCCTTTCACTCAGACTTGAAATTCTGGACTTTTCCTCAATTCTTCTCTTCTTTAAAATTTATGTACAAAGTTTTTGTACAAACTTTATGTACAAAATACAAAACCTGTTGATTTTCCTTCTAAAATGTCCCGACATGTATCATTTTCCTCCCTTGTCTCCTTTCTAGGTTCTAAACTGGGCACTGTGCCTCAACCACTTCATCAGCCGGCTGCCATGTGGTTCCCGCAGGCTCTGTCTCCTCCTTCTCCCTCTTTCCCTGTTTCTGTTCTTTTCATGTTGCTGTTTCCTACTTCATCCTAACCTTCGCTGGTCCTCAAGCTTCTCCACTCAGCCCGGGTTCGCACTGGTTCTCACAGTGTACCAGTCGCTCCACTGGGGCCAGATTCCTGTGGTCTGTGCAGTGCTATGTTTGTTATGGGCTAATTGCCCATGATCCATGCGGCTGCCATGTCCCTTCAACCTCAGGGCCTTTGCACATGCCATCACTTTGCGTGGGATGCCCCCAATCTGTCTCCCTTCCCCTAAGCTTATTGAAGCCTGCTTGAGCTCCCTTCTCTGTGAAGATTTCCCTGACTATCCTCTCTGAATATCACAGTCAGTCAGCAACCTGATATTTAGTCCTTCATCCTTTGCTATTTTGACCCATTCTCCAGTTGCTTCACAGGGGATCAAGTCAGCCCAGCTACAATGGAGTTCTCGGAATAGAAGAACTTCATGTTGCACATATCTGTACCCATCCCCATTGGCACACACTCATGGTGCTTTGAAGCCATTGTACCTGCTTTCTTACTGAACAGCAGGCACCAGCCACAGAGGCCACGAGCACTCTTACTCTTCACCAACACTTTATTATCCAATTTGAATCATTGCCCCTTCTTTCTGTGCCCTTGAGGTTTGATTCTAATCACAGACTTCCTTGATGAATGCCTGCCCTCATGAACCGCACTTCTGACCAGATGTCTTACCTTAGGTAAGCCCCCTTTTGGCTCACGTTGGTCCTAGGACCCTAATTTGAAATCCCAACTCTTAATCCTTTGAGGAATCTTCTCAGATAACCTACCTTTATGAGTGCTGGGCAATAGTAAGCATCAATTAGGGTATGTTCATTAGTGTGTTGTTTATAGGAAAAATACATTTATCTGTGTTTTTTAAGCTTTATCAAAAATCTGCCAAACCATTCTAAAGTACACTTCACATGCCCTTACTTTATTTGTGTATGTGCACCTACTAGAATGCTTCTATACAGCAGGCCTTAAATTTGGTTTCAGGGAGTTAAAATGACATTTGCATTGCAGGATTCTGTGCTTAAGGCTGCAGAAGGCGCTGGAGTTGGCCTGATGGTACTAATTTTGTGTTGACTCTTCCTCAGGGAATAGTATGCTTTTGGACTGTTTCTGATTTCCTATTAGATGGCATTAAAGGAAGTGTATTATATCCTGAACCTAAAAAGATCAGCTCTTTAATAAACCAAATTGACCTTTCTGCTTTTTTCCCAAAGGGATTAGGGTCCTTCTCCATGCCTTTAAGCCCCCTTTCTTCCCAGGAAACAAATTGATTTTATGACTGTTTTGTTTGGCTTTTTTACATGACAACCACATATATGGTGAAGAATAATGACCAAAAGTCATACTCCTGGGCAACTGGATATAGCCAGATGAGATGATAAATATAATTTGTTAAATTACAGAAGTAGCTCCTGTTCTGGGTGTGTGTTCAGTTGGCTTCAGCATCTTGGCAAAGAGATGATGTCACCAGAGTCACAAGGCCAAGTGGCAGACCACCTGTTAAGCATCCAGTCACAAGTCACAACCAAGAGCCATGGGTTTACAAATGCTCCCATGATTCAATTCTGAAGTTACACGGTTTTCAACAAAAATCTTTTTATTATCAAAAGATTATTATGTTAATGATAATAAAATATCAGAAGATGATGCTTTAGTACCTGTCTATAATCATTGAATTTATTGTGGTATAAATGGATAGCCTTGCAACTTATGGATGACTGGGAGGCTAACAGTTGTTTAGCATAAAAGAACCATATTAATACTCTAAATGAAAGATACTTTGGTATGCTTTTTTGGGACTGTGTAAGGGTAATGGATACATTGGGGGATAAAGGCATGATCAGACTGTTTTGAACCTAGTAAACATTCTTGTGATCAATCAAAACCAAAGTTTTGATTCATTACAACTCTAAGGCTCAGGGTTAGCACCCCAAGCTCTTGTTGAAAATTAAATTTACTTATATCTCTAGATATCTTCCCTCTCCTACAATTTTGGCCTTTCTTTTGCACAGGAGAAATTCTGCAACCGAGTTCCAAAATCTCTCCTTCCTAATGCATCTGTAAACAGCTGCAGCTCCCTGTTCAATATTGGCTGCAGCTGCCATAATGCCCCAGAAGGACAACCGAATGGAGAGAGCTCCCCTTAATTGCCTTGCCACCCCCGATTGAATTTATGTTTTGTTTTTAAGTAACATTTTGTTGCATTTGCATTACTGAAATTACCAGGTTACAGTAAACTATATTCCCAAATCAATGTCCCCCCAAAGAAAGCAGACGTGAACTTTATCACCAACAACAAATTCAATTTTCACATTACCTACTGACAAAGAAGCTTGTGCCAACAACACTTGCGGATTCCTGAAAAGTCCGCCAAACAAGAGGAAATTCACAAGTTTCAGGTTTTAATGTCTCATAGCTTTGCTATTTAACTATTGCTTTTCACCTCTAGGTGAAAATTAATCTTTGCATGTTTTTTGTTGTTGTTGTTTGTTTGTTTGTGTGTTTAAAAATAAGATAGGGTAACACATAAAGATACTCCCAACTAGAACTGTAATGCATTGCTGGTGGGAACATGTAGGCTCTGTGGAAAACAGTTTGGTGTATCCTCAAGTAGTTAAATATACAATTATCTTATGACCCACCAATTCCACTCCTAGGTATATACCCAAAAGAATAGCAAGCAGGGACTTAGGTACTTGTATACCAGATCGCATAGTAGCATTATTTGAAATAGTCAAAAAGCGGAAAAACCTGAATGTCCATCAACAGATGAATGAATAAATACAATGTGGTATATACCTACAATGGAATATTACTCAGCCATTAAAAGGAGTGAAATTCTGATGCTTGCTACAACGTGGCACAAAAGGACAAATATATGATTCCACTAATATGAGGTATCTGAAATATACAAATTCATAAAGATAGAAAGTGGAGTAGAGGTTGTCAAGGGCAGGAAGAGAGGGAGAATGGGAAATTATTGCTTAATGTACACAGAGTTTCTGTTTGGCATGATGAAAAAGTTTTAGAAATAGAGATAATGGCTATAGTTCTCAGTGGCACTGAATGAACACACTTTAAAATGGTAAATGTTCTGGCATATATATTATACCACAATTTAAAAAAGTTACTTCCAAACCATCTAGAGATTCAAAATGTGTTACAAAGTTTCATGTGATTTCTAATAAATTGAGAAATAATATGGGTCAAAGTAAGGTTTGAAGCAACAGGAATATTATCTATTAATTTCTAAAATCTTTGTCAAAGATAAAATTAAAATACATGTTTTTATGTCTTTTGTTTCTTTTTTCTCGATGATTTATAGAAATATATGCACATATATAACATTACTAATTAAATGTTATATATCTTTGAATTGGAGAAGGAAATGGCAACCCACTCCAGTATTCTTGCCTGGAGAATCCTGTGGACAGAGGAGCCTGGTGGGCTGCTGTCCATAGGGTCGCACAGAGTTGGACACGACTGAAGCGACTTAGCATGCGTGCATACATTGGGGAAGGAAATGGCAACCCACTCCAGTGTTCTTGCCTGGAGAATCCCAGGGACAGGGGAGCCTGGTGGGCTGCTGTCCATAGGGTCGCACAGAGTCGGACACGACTGAAGCGACTTAGTATGCGTGCATACATTGGGGAAGGAAATGGCAACCCACTGCAGTGTTCTTGCCTGGAGAATCCCAAGGACGGGGGAGCCTGGTGGGCTGCCGTCTTTGGCATTGCACAGAGTAGGACATGACTGAAGCGACTTAGCAGCAGCAGCAGCATATTTTAATTTGTGACTTGTCTTTCACTTTCTTAATAGTGTTTATGAATTAATTTTACATTCTAATATTGACACTATTTTTATGCTTCATCTAAAAAAGTCAAAAAGACGTTTTGCCTAAACTGAGGTAAAAAGATAATATTTACTTATCTTTATTTGCATTTTTAAACTGTGGCTGGCGTTTATTATTTTTGTGTATTGATCTTAAATTCAAATACTTTAATAGATTTTCTTATAATTTTTAATAATTTGTAGATTATTTTGTGTTTTCTAGAAACAGTCCTACTGTTCACAAATGGTGATAGTTTTATTTCTTCTTTTCTAATTTTTGTGACTTAATTTTTATTCCCTGTCTTAGTCCACCAACTAGAATTTCCAAAACAAGCTAAAAAAAAAATCATGAGAATGGACAGTCTTGTCTTTTCCTGCTGTTGAGGGAACTCTTGTAAAGTTTTCCTATAAGGAATAATGTTGGCTCAGATTTGAGGTAGATATTCTTCATAGGTTTCTAAAGATTTTCCTGACTACCTGGGTATTTAATAATACAATGGTGTTGAATTTATTAATGCCATTGCTTTGGGGTTTCCTTGGTGGCTCAGGTGGTAAAGAATCTGCCTGCAATGCAGAAGACCCAGGTTAAGTCCCTGGATCAGAAAGATCCCCTGGAGAAGGGAAACGGCAACCCACTCCGGTATTGCCTGGAGAATTCCATGGATATAGGAGCCTGGTGGGCTACAGTCCATAGCATTGCAAAAAGTTAGACACAACTGAGCAACTTTAATTTTTCACTGTTTTTTCCTCTTTTTATTGAGATGATCATATATTTTTCAACTTTAATATATTGGTATGAATTTGGTAATAATTTCATATGTCTAACACTTTTAAATTAATAATAATTAATGTGACTAAAACATAGCAATAACTAAAGTAACAGCATGTAATTTGGGAAATAAAAAAGCATTCTCCTGCTACCCTGAAAGTGAATGGGGTCAGAAATATTTAAATCTCATAGTATGTGTGTAATTTAGAGGAGTTTATTAAAATCTATAAGTGGCATACTTAGGAATCCTTGAATTATGTTCTACTTGAATTCTTTCAAATTGTGTTTCTTGTTGAGACACAGATGTATAACAATAATTTTGCACAGGAAAACAAGTTAATACAGAGCTATAGGCCAAAGATCTCAGTTCAAAGACAAGTGAGGGTCACAGAAACTTAATTTAGACAAAACAGCTATAAAAGACATTTTGGCAAATTTGAAAATGGGCTGAGTATTATAGTAGAGAACTATTGATGATTTTGTCAAAAATTACACAGGAACATGGACCCCTTTTTCATTGAGGACTATTGAAGTTTTTCTAGGAGAAATGTCATAATGTCCATAACTAACAAAAAGTACTTAATTAAAAACAAGAAAATTAATGAAGCGAGTATGACAAAATGTTAATAATTGGTAAAGTTAGATTCTGGATATATGATTGCTTATTATATGCTTTCAATTTCCCGTAAGAAAATAAGACACCTTATTCTATACTCTTTAAAATTTTCTGTAAGAAAATAAGACGCCTTATTCTATACTCTTACAATTTTCCATAAGAAAATAAGACACGATTTCAGGTGTTAAGTAATAAGAGAAAATGCTGTTCTAGGCAACTCCTGAGAAAGCTCCAAATGTCCCTGCCTCCTGGTACCTGCACCTTTGTGTTCCCTTCCCCTTGGGTGTAGGCTGGACCTAGTGACTTACTTCTAATGAACAGAATAGGGCAAAAGCGATGGCAGCTCACTTCTGAGGTTAGAGAACATAGAGACTTTTGACTCACTGTCATCTGTTTCTCTCTCTTGTTGCTCTCCCTCTGGGAACAGCCAGCTGCCAGGTTGTCAGCGGCCCTATGGAGAGACCCAGTGGCAAGGAATGATGTCTTCAGCCAACAGCCTGGGAGGATCTGAGATCTGCCAATAGCCGTGAGTAAACCCAGAATAGGAGTCTTCCCTAAATCAGGTTTCAAGATGACCACAGCCTTGTGAGAGACTCTGATCCAGAGGACTAGCTGAGCTGCTCTGGCTTCCTGACCTATAGAAACTGTGATATGGTACAAATTTGTTATTTTAAGCTGTTAAACTTGGGGGTAATTTGGTATACAGCAATAGATAATTAACACAAATTTTATGAGAAGAAAAGAAGCTAAACACATAACATTGCTAGAAATATTTGGAAGCATCATGATTTCAATTACTGTTTTCAACAAGGAGTTAGATCTTCCTATTTCGGGAGTTAATCAGTTTGGTAGGAAAGGGATTTCCATTTGGCAATAGGAAATGATCACTAAATTAAGAAATACTAAGCTATCATTGTGCAAGAAAACAGTTATTGACTTATGATTAAAGCGTATGTATAAGACACCTACACTTTGTGCAATGCTACTTTAGATGACAGAATGAAAACAACATAACTAAAAGATTGCCCCTACCATTTATTGAACTAGAGTCTATTGATGCATAAACTACTCACTGAGATTATGCTAGGCAGATTTTGAAGCCATTTTCATTCTTCCAGGCCATCTGGACACCTCACATGGAAACTCCAAACGGACAACATAGCTTCTAAGATTTAGTTAGCTTACTTCTAGAAATCAGTTTATATTATAGATGGAACTGCAGTTAAATACTCACAACTTGCAATGTCTGTGTAAGATGATAGCGTAAACATGGATACGAGGGGATGTGTTTTCAAACTTCTCTTTTGAACAGCCTGAAAGCACACCAATAGCAGAACATATGCAACCATCAGTTGTTGCTTTGTTCAGTCAGTCAGTCGTGCTTAACTCTTTAGGACCCCCATGGACTGCAGCATTCCAAGCTTCCCTGTCCTACACTATCTTCCTGAGTTTTCTCAAACTCATGTCCATTGAGTCTGTGATGCCATCCAACCATCTCATTCTCTGTACCCTCTTCTCTTGCCCTCAATCTTTCCCAGCATCAGAGTCTTTTCCAATGAGTTGGCTCTTCACATCATGTGGCCAAAGAATTCGAGCTTTAGCTTCAGCATCAGTCCTTCCAATGAATATTCAGAGTTGATTTCCTTTAGGATTGATTGGTTTGATCTTGCTGTCCAAAGGCCTCTCAAGAGTCTTCTCCAGCACCACAGTTCAAAAGCATCAATTCTTTGGCGCTCATTTTCTACTTAACTTCAGGCTCATACTTAACTCTCACATCCATACATGACTACTGGAAAAACCATAGCTCAAAGCTATATGGACCTTTATTAACAAATATTTATTGAGCACCTACTGTGTGTTAGAGACCCTGTTATGCACAGCCTAACAAAGATGAATAAATTAGACGTTGATCCTGCTCTCACTAAGTTTATCCTATACTGGAAGATGTAGAAATAATATAACTATGTATTATGACAGATGGGGCTTCCCTGGTGGCTCAGATGGTAAAGAATCTGCCTGCAATGTAGGAGACCTGGGTTCGATCCCTGGGTTGGGAAGATGCCCTGGAGAATGGAATGGCTACCCAATCCAGTATTCTTGCTTGGAGAATTTAATGAACGGAGTTGACCAGCAGGCTACAGTCTATGAGTTGCAAAGAGTTAGACATGACAGAGTGAGTAACACTTTCATGGAAAAGTATAGCATAGGAGGACCACTTAGGAAGTTTAATTTAAGCTGTGACCTGAAGAATGAATGAAAATGAGAATATCTCTAGTGAGGGCAGCAGCATTCCCAAAGGCCCTGAGATGAAAAAGAACTTGGTCTCAATGGAACAAAAAGATGGTCGGTGTAGCTGGAGTGTTGGCAGCATGAAGATAGAAGATGGCTAAAGAGGAGAGTGGACAGTTCTGTAGCGAGTGGAAAATGTATTTCCTTTGAAATACAATGGAAAGACTCTGAGGGGATTTAAGTCTGATTGATACTGTAAATAGATCATTCTAAGCTACTGTGTAGAAAACTGTTGGGAGAAACAGCAATGGGAGCAGAGGCATAGCTCTCTCTTGGGTCCATACCTTATATATCTTAATTCTACTCCCATTACATTCTCCTCCATATTCTTTTCTCCTGCATTCCAAAAGAATTTACTGAACTCATCTAATGTAATTCAATTTTCTGAAGCACCCAATTCTCTGCCTGTATTACAGTTTTGCAATAGCGATTTTCATCTTCATGTAGACTTCTCAAGTCTTAAAATTGCATTTTCTTCATGTCTGTTTTATCTAGTTCCGTGTGTACAGATATCTTTTCTCTTTTGAAAACAATTTTATTGTCTGTTTTTCCTTATTTACAAAAGGCAAGACATCATCACATTAGGAAAAATTAGAAAGGATAGGCAAAATGAAGAAAATAAAAATAGAGTTTTAATTGCACACTTCAAAGATAATGTATGCCAATGGGATGTAAGTTTTGAGCCCTTTTATTGTCTATTTTCTTTCACTTAAAATACATCACAATCTTTCCATGTGAATGTTTATTTCCATTGTCTTTTAAAGCTGAATACTATTTGCATGTATATGCTGTCATTTAAAGCAATATCTTATTTTCCTATTTACCCCTAAAATTCCTCAGTTCCCTATGGTTCTTTCTCTCTTTCTCTCTCTCTCTCTCTTTTTTTTTTTACTGTATGTATT
>SJYQ01004034.1:262426-286845 GCA_006410935.1 Redunca redunca
TATGGGTAACAGGAACCTTGTTTATGATGTTATTTATTATCTTGTTTGTACTCAACACATATTATTAAATGAATAAATCAAGGTGCAAGTGGATTAGTGCATTTAAAAATAATATCAATTAACTATAATAGTACTAGCTAACAAAAATGTCAGTCGGGAAACTTCAAGAAGTACATAAAATTGGCCAGGCCACCTAGAGCTCTCTCTAAGACTTCTGCAAACTTCTGAGCAGGTTGCATTCTCTAGTCCTCTTCTGCATCCTAACTGTCTAAGATGTTTAAGGCTTCAGTCCAGCATGAAACTTCTTTCTTCAATGATCGCAACCAAAATTCCCTCACATCATGCATTTCTGAGTTTATTAAACTATTGAAATTTGTGGATGAAGGTCAAAGAGAGAGAGTCGTTCCAGGGAACAAATCCATTTCCCCATTTGCTAGCCTACCCCTCCACCTCTGCCTTCTTTCCTACACCCCCCCTTCTTTTCATCCTCTTGTATTGCCTCCCAGAACTCCAAACTTCTCACACCAACCTATTCTCCTGTCCTCCACATTCCCACCATTGCCCCCACATACATATCAGGCTCTTTTCCCGAAGAGAATTCTCTCCCTAGAAATAATCTTGGTATTAATGCTATTTGTTCCTAGCCTAACTCTTAGATAAAAGTGTCTCAGTCTTACTACATTTCCTTAGATATTAACAAGATTAATGTAATACAAATTAATTTTAAAGTGTTACTCAAATGCATAGCAACTTTTTATCATTATGTATTTTCACAAACAACAAATATTAAAAATTGACAACCTTGTTGTACAGGAACATCTGTGGCAATCATTAGTGCCATTTACCAATATTTCCAGTTCTTTCCTTCTCAGCCCACACTAGGTTTGCAAATCTTGTGATGGCATATGACTAGTTCTAGTGAATGAAAGGAAATAATGATTGTCACTTCTGAACCAGGCTTTAATGGCCAATGGGACACCCTGCACAGCTCTACTCTTCCCTCTGCTTCTGTAATCAGAGATGATGGCTGCTCTATCAGCCTGTCAGCCAGGGTGATCATGATGATCAGAGGCCTTCATGGATTCAGGATGATCTTTCAGGATGAACTGATCCAGAAATAAAATTGGTGGCTTTAAGCTATTAACATTCTAAAGTTGTTTGTTATCACTTACCCTAGCCTATGCCGACTAGCACAGAGTCTCCAGCATCTTTTGACATGACAAGTCAGTTCAGTTCAGCCACTCAGTCATGTCTGACTCTGCAACCCCATGGACTACAGCACACCAGGCCTCCCTGTCTGTCACCAACTCCCAAAGTTTACTCAAACTCATATCCATTGAGCCAGTGATTCCATCCAACCATCTCATCCTCTGTTGTCCCCTTCTCCTCACGCCTTCAATCTTTCCCAACATCTGGGTCTTTTCCAATGAGTCAGCTCTTAGCATCAGGTGGCCAAAGTATTGGGGTTTCAGCTTCAACATTATTCCTTCCAATGAATATTCAGGACTGATTTCCTTTAGGATGGACTGGTTGGATCTCCTTGCAGTCCAAGGGACTCTCAAGAGTCTTCTCCAACACCACAGTTCAAAAGCATCAATTCTCTGGCACTCAGCTTTCCTTACGGTTCAATTCTCACATCCATACGTGACTACTGGAAAAACCATAGCCTTGACTAGACGGAATTTTGTTGGCAAAGTAATGTCTTTTTAATATGCTTTTTAATATGCTGTCTAGGTTGGTCATAACTTTCCTTCCAAGGAGTAAGCGTCTTTTAATTTCATGGCTGCAATCACCATCTGCAGTGATTTTGGAGCCCAAGAAAATAAAGTTGGTCATTGTTTCCACTGTTTCCCCGTCTATTTGCCATGAAGTGATGGGACTGGGTGCCATGATCTTAGTTTTCTGAATGTTGAGCTTTAAGCCAACTTTTCCACTCTCTTCTTTCACTTTCTTCAAGAGGCTCTTTAGTTCTTCTTTACTCTCTGCCATAAGGGTGATGTCATCTGCATATCTGAGCTTATTGCTATTTCTCCCAGCATCGCAGCTGCAGCACTGGAGCAGCCAGTGGCTGAGAAGAGATACCCCGCGTCCAAGATCAGAGAAACCCCAGTAAGACGGTAGGTGCTGGAGCAGCTGTGAGGAGATACCCCATGTCCAAGGGCAAAGAAGAAGCCCCAGCAAGATGGTAAGAGGGGCAAATTCACATTTAGAATCAAACCCCATTTCTTCCAGAGATGCTCAGAGGGCTCAGACAAACCTTGTGTGCACCAGGACCTAGGGACCCCACAGAGACTGAGACAGAACTGTGTTAGAGCATCTCCTGTGGAGGAACAGGTCAGCAGTGGCCTGCCACGGGAACAGGGGCTCTGGTGCAGCAGACTTGGATACGGCATAAGCCCTCTTGGAGGAGGTTCCCATTAACCCCAGGCGTAGAGCTGTCAGAACGTACACAGGACTGGGAAATAGACTCTTGGAGGGCACAAACAGAACCTTGTGCACCACGACCCAGAAGAAAGGAACAGTGACCCCACAAGCGACTGACCCAGACTTGCTTGTGAGTGTCCAGGAGTCTCCAGTGGAGGCGAGGGTCTGCAGTGGCCTGCTGCAGGGTTAGGGGCATTGAGTGTAGCAGTACATACATGGGATCTTTCCCTGATGGCTCAGAGGGTAAAGCGTCTGCCTGCAATGCGGGAGACTCGTTTTCGATCCCTGGGTTGGGAAGATCCCCTGGAGAAGGAAATGGCAACCCACTTCAGTATTCTTGCCTGGAAAATCCCATGGACAGAGGAGCCTGGTAGGCTATAGTCCATGGGGTCAGATATAACTAAGCAACTTCACTTTCTTTTCATTTTCACCATTATCTTCATTATCTCCACCATAGTAGGGAGGGTAGATAGTAGGGAGGGAACACAGCTCCACCTGTCAACAGAAAATTGAATTAAAGATTTGCTGAGCAGGGCCCCGCCCATCAGAACAAGACCCAGTTTCCCCCTCAGTCAGTCTCTCCCATCAGGAAGCTTCCATAAACCTCTTATCCTTCTCCATCAGAGGGAAGACAGACTGAAAACCACAGTCACAGAAAACTAACCAATCTGATCGCATGGACCACAGCCTTGTCTAACTCAGTGAAACTATGAGCCATGCCATTTAGGGCCACCCAAGATGGACGGGTCATGGTGGAGAGTTCTGGAGAAGGGAATGGCAAACCACGTCAGTATTCTTGCCATGAACAGTATGAAAGTATAACGTGAAAAGTAACTTCTCATGTTTGAAAAGCTGTAAGCTTCTCATTTTCAGAGTAGCTGACAGCCGTTACAGCTTCTGAAACCCTAAGACGGGATGAATGATCCGGGCATATTCATGCTCCTTGGGTTCACACTGGTCCCACTCAACCAGCAGTGTAAACGCTTCAGGAGCACCAGAGCTCTTATATTTCGCTTGAATCCTCCTCCTCACCCCTTGTGACTATTACAGTGACAAGCCCATACATGTACTCTCAAATTTTATCATTTCCTGTTGTCGTTATTCATTTAGTTGTGTCCTACTCTTTGCGACCTCATGAACTGCAGCACGCCAGATTTCCCTGTCCTTCACCATCTCCCAGAGTTTGCTTAAACTCATGTCCATTAAGTCAGTGATGCCATCCAACCATCTCATCCTCTGTCACCCCCCTTCTGCTGCCTTCAATCTTTTCCAGCATCAGGGTCTTTTCCAATGAGTCTGCTCTTTGCATAAGGTGGCCAAAGTATTGGAGTTTCAGCTTCAGCATCAGTCCTCCCAGTGAATATTCAAGACTGACTTCCTTTAGGATTGACTGGTTTGATTTACTTGCAGTCCAAGGGACTCTTAAGAGTCTTCTCCAGCACCACAGTTTGAAAGCATCAATTCTTTGGCACTCAGTCTACTTTATAGTCCAACTCTCACATCCATACATGACTACTGGAAAAACCATAGCTTTGACTATATGGACCTTGGTCGGCAAAGTAATGTCTCTGCTTTTTAATATGCTGTCTAGTTTTGTCATAGCTTTTCTTCCAAAGAGCAAGAATCTTTTAATTTCATGGTTACAGTCATGGTCCACAGTAATTTTGGAGCCCACTTGGCTTATTTATAACTTGTGTCTTTTCCTTTGACTTTACATTAGTATGTAACTAAAATCACTGAAAAAAAGAATAAATAAAAAGGACTATAAAACTAAGACTATAGAAAAAAGGAAACTGCAAAAACATTGATATGCATAAAGTCACAAACTCTAAACTCAGCTTGGGAATTCTAATTTGGCAGCCATGACAAAAAGAGAAATAGGACATTGCTACATAACTTTTCTTACTGAAAAGTAGGCAGCATTCCAGGTTTCTGGAGGGAAGTGCATGGAGGAGTAAGAAAGCATATAATAAATTAGAAAAGGAAATAAGGGTAAGGTAAAGAGAGCTCCACGTCTCATTTGGGACCTGTAAAGGCAACAGTATGCGTGATGGACAGATCTCCTAGGCTGCCAAGCCCAAATACTGCAATCTCTGGTAAAACCACAACTAGCCACTGATTATACACACACACACACAAAATTCAATTTGATTTAAATGTCTAATTTTTATATAACTTAAAATTGGATCCCATTCTTCTTTTTCCTTATCTAATACTAAACTGACAAAGCTAATCAGGAAACCCTTATGTTAATGACAGCTGAGCATTTTTTTAAAAAATACATAAAGCTCTGATCACAGGGGATTGTTATTTTCCTGGCACTAACTATGAAAATTGCTATAAAACTGCAATGCGTTGTTTGGTGGTGGGGTGTGTGTGTGTGTGTGTGTGTGCACACCTGTGTGTGTTTTAATGAAGCTGGTTTAGCTATAAACAATATCAGAAGATAATTTAAACACATTTTTAGGTAACAACTCTTTTCTTTTGAACAGAAGAGAAGCTAAAATCTATAAGAAATGAGTATAAAAGTGAAAAAAATTAAAATCTTGTGAAGAAATGAGTAAAATATACCAGATGGAATAATATTAACTTATTGAATATAGAGAAGAATCTTTTTTAAAAAGCACAGAGGTTCAACTCATCCCCATTCATTTCTTCAATAAATATTTACCAAGTGTTTTCTTGAGGTTGCTGGGAGAAATATCAATAACCTCAGATACACAGACGACACCACCTATATGGGAGAAAGTGAAGAAGAACTAAAGAGCCTCTTGATGAAAGTGAAAGAGGATAGTGAAAAATTTGGCTTAAAACTCAACATTCAGAAAACTACGATCATGACATCAGGTCCCATCACTTCATGGCAAATAGATGGGGAAATGGCGGAAGCAGTGAGAGACTTTATTTTCTTGGGCTCCAAAATCACTGCAGATGGTGACTGCAAACATGAAATTAAAAGACGCTTGCTCCTTGGAAGAAAAGCTAAGACCAACCTGGACAGCGTGTTACAAAGCAGAGATATTACTTAGCTGACAATGGTCCATCTATCTAGTCAAAGCTATGGTTCTTCCAGTAGTCATGTATGGATGTGAGAGTTGGACTATAAAGAAAGCTGAGTGCTGAAGAATTGATGCTTTTGAACTGTGGTGTTAAAGACTCTTTTTAAGAGTCCCTTGGACTGCAAGGGGATCCAACCAGTCCTAAAGGAAGTCCTAAAGGAAAACAGTCCTGAGTATTCATTGGAAGGATTGATACTGAAGCTGAAACTCCAATACTTTGGCCACCTGGTGCTAAAGAGTTGACTCATTGGAAAAGACCCTGATTCTGGGAAAGATTGAAGGCAGGAAGAGACAGGGACGACAGAGGATAAGATGGTTGGATGGCATCACCGACTCGATGGACATGAGTTTGAGCAAGCTCCAAGAGTTGGTGATGGACAGGGAAGCCTGGCGTGCTGCACTCCATGGGGTCACAAAGAGTCCGACACAACTGAGCGGCTGAAACAAACTGAACTGAAGCATTTTCTCCATACCAGGCACAATTCTAGGTTCTGGAATATGACAGCAGACAAAAGAGAGAAAAATATCTGCCCTAGTGGAATTTACATTCTGGGAGACAGGGAAAGAGACAGAGAGTATACAAATCATAACATACTAGAAAGTAAGAAGTGCTATGAAGAAAACCAAAGCAGAGAAAGGGGGTGCAGCTTGTTTCCAGCATCCTGAGTTGTTCGTGGCCCACAGAAGGGGCTCCGTGTGTAACTGAGATGCAACAGTCAAGAGTTCAGTGCCTTCCTCACGAGCCAGTGTCTGGCATTTGAAACTTGAGAGACTTAACACACTGTGTCCTGAGTGTTTCAGGTAGCACCGTAGAGGTGCTAACAAAGCATAAAGATAAGACTCCCAAATCGAAAGTTTGGTGAACAGATAAATATATCAATAAACATTTAACATAGTGCCAAGAATCAAGAACCATGAAGAAGAATAAGTAGGGTAATGGGATAGTATGTTTTGTGAGATAATTTAGAAAAGGGCAGTAGGGGAGACATCTCTGAATAGAAACCCAAATAAATGAGGGGCAAAAACACTCTAAGTATTTTGGGAAGGTTATTTTAGGCAAAGAAAAAAAAAATGTTCAAACTAAGATGGGAAAGTGCTTTGTACACTTGAAGAAGAACAAGGAGACCAGTATGGAGTGACTGACATGAGGAATGACAATCTTTCTTCAGGGACTCTCGGACCCACCATTTATTTAACTTTTACCATATGCAAAACCAGTGAGTGCTATTAAAAAATGTGGGTAGGACCTATGCAAAGACACGACAAAACCCAGCCAGCCATGAAGCACATGGGGCTTTGCCTGACACTAGTCTTATGACTAAATCCCACAAGAAGTGCCCTTCGTTTGGTTTTGTCCACAAAGCCAGAAAGTTCTAAGGAGTCCAGTTTGAGCCCAGCCATTCCGACACTACTGTTTGCTTACTTAACCATTGCCAGTTTTTGCTGCTTGCTTATCTTACTGCTGCCAGTTTTATGACAACTCTGATTTTTCAGCCAATTTGTTTATTCGTCATCTTACTCCCTGAGCATTGTCAGAGTTACCTGTAAAGTATAAGAGGCATAATGCATTCAGATAAGGGAAGTTTGGCACAGTCTTGCCTGGGTTTGTTGTTTTTTTTTTTTTTTTTTTTTTTTTGAGAGAAAGCATATATTAAGAGAGGGGTGCTTAGTGAAAAATAATGAGTAGTGATGGGAGTGAAGAAGAGCCAATCAAGAAATTTTTGGCAAGAGGAGAAAATACTCAGTGTCTTCATTTCGACCTGGCACCTTTCTCACTAAAAGGCAAATTATAAAACTTTGAGCAGATAATTGTTTTTTTCTGAATTCTCTCAACCACCAATAGTATAATACTATAGAGCATGAAGCCATGTGTGTGAGGGTCCTTCCTCTATTAACAGTGCCAGACAAAACTTATTCTGCATATTTCCATTAGTAGCCAAATCCTGCTTCGTTGCTTGAGAAAACTGTGTTGTTTTGTTTTGTGAATTGATCTGAAGTATACAGAGGACTTGATTACACAGAGAAAATGGCTTCTTAAAATGTGTATATGTGTTCCCAAAAAGACACAGACAAAAATATTATATTGGTACTATTCATAATAAGCTAAAGTAGGTAAATATATCAAATGTCCAGCAATAGTAGATTGGATAAACCGTAGTGTATTCTTTAAAAATACTACACAACAATAAAAAAATAATAAATTAATGCTACACGCAGCAACTGAAAATGTTGAATTAAAAAAAAACAGTACATAATATATGATTTCATTTATATAAAAATCAAAAACAGGCAAAACCTATTAATGGTGATTTTGGTTGATTATAGAAATAGCTTTACAGTGGAAATTTTCTGTATGATGCAAGGAGTTCAGATTGATGCTCTGTGACAACCTAGATGGGTGGGATGGGGTAGGATGTGGGAAAAGGAGGTTCAAAAGGAAGATCACAAGTATACTTATGGCTGATTCATGTTGATGTTTGGCAGAGACCAACACACTATTGTAAAGCAATTATCCTCCAATGTAAAAAATAGTAAAATAAATGGCTTCAATAATTTGAAGACCCTTGCATCTCACCCCTTGAAACTAGACTGGCTTTGTGACTTGCTTTGATGAATAAAATGTGACAAAGTAAAATCGATGTTGAGACTGTGTGTGTTAGTTGCTCAGTCGTATCTGACTCTTTCGACCCTTTGGACTATAGCCCACCAAGCTCCTATGTCCATGGGATTCTCCAAGGAAGAACACTGGAGTGAGTTGCCATTTCCTCCTCCAGGGGATCTGCCCGACCCACTGATGAAACCAGCATCTCCAAGTCTCCTGTGTGCAGGCAGACTCTTTACCTGCTGAGCCACTGGGGAAGCTCATAGTACTGAGCTGAGGCCTGAAGAAATCTTGCAACTTCTCTTCCTGCTACTGTTGCAGTTCTGCCACTAGGAAAATAAGCCTCAGTGGGCTTGTTGTGGGGATTATATGGAGGAAAACCTTGACACTCTAGCCAACCTGCCCCCAGGCAATCTAGCAGCCACCTTCTGATGCAGAAATAAATCTCTGTGGCCCCTTTAAGATTAGCTGAGCCATATCCAGATCAAGAGAACTTCCCAGCTGAGCTGAACCCAAATTGCCAACCCACAGAACTGTAAGTGACTGTTGTCTGAAGCCACTTAGTTTTGGATTGTATCTAACAGATACAGTGGTAGAAGAGATAGCAGTAATTGGGATACCTGCTAATAGGGCCTTCTAGTGTGTTTACATCAATAATATCCTATTTCCTGATCCAAATTTTGATAGCACATATGTATTTACACTAAGATTCACTGAACTGTATAATTATTATATTTGTGCATATATACATACATAGCATGTATATTTTACTTCAGTTTAAAAAGTAGAAATAAAATAAAAATTTTATGTACTGTTATGGTATAATTTCCTAGATATATAGTTAAAGAAGAAAATAAGAGATAAGAAGAGGGCATATGGTATCTACTATTTATGTAAAAAAAAGAATAAAGAATATGTGCATCTGCTTATGTGTGTATATGTGTGTGCAACTTCTTTACTTGTATATGCATCCTCTATATCTTTAAATATACATAAGAAATTCAATAATACTGCTTCATGCTTCCTTCAAGAGGGGAATGGGTAACTAGGGGATGGAATAGGAATAGAGAGACAATTTTCACTGCCTATTATTTTACACTTTTTGAATATGAACCACACAAGCTTATCACCTTGTTTTAAATTCAATAATTAAATTATAACTCTAAAAGACCATTCTCCTAGGTACTCTACTGTAAAAGACCACATAAAATCAGAGGAAGCAAATATCAAGAGAGATGCTAGAGAAACACTCAGCTACATGAGGTCAAGAGGAAGGATTTGGTATGGGAAATAAAATATCACATTGACAGCTGTAGTTTGCCACCCAAGTCTGCGATCAAGAAAAACCAGCCCTTGGATTTGAATTGTTTTACGTGGCAGTTATATGGGCTTGCTCACAACCTAGTAGGATAATCAGAGAACTGATTAGAAACCAAAAATATGCCTATAAATTTACAGTTATCTCTCTGTGTCAACAGTTCCACAACTAAGGATTCAACCAAGGATTCAGCCACAGGTTGTATAGCACTGTAGTATGTATTTATTGGGGGAAAAAATTGTGCATAAGTTATTTGAACCCACAAAATTCAAACCCATATTGTTCAACTAGAGTTTGCTTCTAAGAGAGATTCCAGAGAGCTTACTTGACGCCTCCACCACGTGAGGGAAGAGTGAGAAGGCACTGTCTGTGGACCAGAACCCAGACTCTCACCAGACCCTAAATCCACCAGCATCTTGACCTTGCACCTCCCAGGCTCCAGAACTGTGAGGAATAAACTTCTGTTGTTATACCACTCTTTCTGTTGTGTTCTCTAATAGCAGCCTTCCCAGATGGACTAAGATACCTCTCCTTTTATTATTTTTCTTTCAAGTAGTCACTTCTCTGATACCATGGTATTCAGCTAATAGTCTTTGTTGGGGGTCTCACCCAAGCAGCATGGCTTCAGAGCCTGCATATTTAACTGCTATATGCTATTGTTTTCCACACTGAAGGAAAAGTAGGAGGCTGAGAAATGATCAACACAGGGACCAATTCTCATCTTTAAAAAGGGTTAGATAAAGGCTTGGTTGATGTAGAATTCTTTCAATCATAGAAAAAGATCAATGAATATATTTTGTTTGAAATATTCACCTAGACTTCCTAAACTACCAGGAAAAAAAAAACAAAAACCTGTATAATTGTTGAATCTTGCTCTTTGCTTCAGCTACATAATCTTGGGCTTATGGTTCCCTGAGGAATTTTGGAGCCGAAACCCAGTGTATTTTTCTCACCATCATCCTCTACAGAGGTCCCTGCAGTGTAGGGCATTTGCAAAGTGCTAAATGGAAGGGGTCTGGCGGGGCTTTCCAGAGCCTGTCTGATCTTCCTTCCAGCCTCTCCTTGATCACCAGAAAAAGGGATGCCCACTAGAGAGCTACCATTAAAAAGTAGAATTTATCATACATTTTGGTATTATAAAACCATGTTCTAGGCTCACCCTGCTGCTTTCAGAGAATTGCATTGGCAACCCAGATGCCTCACTGCTTTTCACTGATACATGGGATTACAGAGGAGCACAATAGGCTACAGATTCATCTGAATCAAGAAGAGGCAGCCTACACTTACAAAGTACTTGTGCCTTGGAGCAGCATGGCAAGTGGCCCTGCCTGATGAGACATGGTCAGTAATACCGCCCACAGGATACAACGTGGGACAATATCACTGGCTGTTCAATGTGGTTCCTCCCCCATTTCTACTCCTAATGTCTTTCCTTTCCTTACCACTCTAGTATATTCATTATTTCACCTTTGAATCTACATTCAATATATCTGTGTAGACGTCATGTTGCATGAAATTTAGAGAGTAGCTATTTTGTGTGTGTGTTTAATTATTGTCATGGTGTTACACTATTAATCATTTTCCTTTTTTTATGTCACCCCATATTAAAAAATCTAACCTTGTTACTCCATCTACACTTAGTCCATTATTGTTGATGGTATATCTGCATTTCATTTACACATTCTCCTGGTGATCTCCAACCCCTTCAAGCCATTTTGCTATGAACTTTGGTAACATGCATGAACTGAGATTGCTCTCTAACTTTGAAGTCAGACTTGGCACAGAATTATATTCAGGGAAGCACTACTTTGATAAACTAAAATAACTGAAAAGCTGTTTAAGTACTTTACATATATTTTTTTTCCTGTTCAACTCTCATTCAAATCTGCCTTTATAATTTTTGGTCTTTTTTTACTGCCACCTTCCCCCTTTGCAGGTCATTCTTTCTATTCTTTCTCTTCCATTTCCGATAGAATACAATCTTTCATTTCATCCTCATTCTCTGTCCACTCATATCCCTTCTTATCTTAGCCAGGGGCCAGGTACGTGGAGGAACCATAAAGGAAAGCTTGACATTTACTGTTTCCCCAACTTTTTCTTTTGAGTCTCTGTTGGGCTTCCCTGGTGGCTCAGACAGTAAAGCGTCTATCTGCAATGCAGGAGACCCGGATTCGATCCCTGGGTCAGGAAGATCCCCCTGGAGTAGGAAATGGCAGCCCACTCCAGTACTCTTGCCTGGAAGATCCCATGGATGGAGGAGCCTGGTAGGCTACAGTCCATGGGGTCGCAAAGAGTCGGACATGACTGAGCGATGTCACTTTCACTTGGCTTTCTCTATAAGAAATGACAGTTCTGACTGGGGAAGTTTGCTTTTCACTATGACGGTACTGTCTTTAGGCCAATTGAAAAGATGTTTAAGAGTGATGTGTGACCGCTGGTCATATGCATTAATTTATTCCTGGTGATTTTAAATGAACTAAATGTATGTTCACTTGATATATCGCATAAGATATGCTAGACTTCCACTAGGAGCCCTGAGCTCTCCAGTCAATACTTACCTCACAAATGAATGCCTGCCCCTCAGCAGCCCTGGCATTCCCAAGACCCAGACTCTGCTCTAAGAAGAGTGTAACAATCATTACTTTCTAACATACTCTATTGTTTATGTACTCATCATGCTTAGTTCTTGTCTGCAACTCTTTGGTCCCTAAGAGCAAGTATCTGTGTCTACTGTGTTCTCTGCTTTCAAAGCACAGAGAACAGTGCCTACCGAGCATGTAGCACAAATCTCTGATAAACAGTGGATGAATATATGATTGAACGAATGCCCTCCATGGCTGCTCCCTGGCCTTTAGAGGGTTGCTTCTCTGGGACGTGTCCGTAAATCCCACAGAAAGTTCTTCCTGGGAGCATCAGCCTTGACCTCCCTCAATTCCCCTCCAGATGGCACGTTGTAGCGCTTCCTCGGTGCCTCCAGTTGGGAGGTCTCTTCCTGCCAAAGTCTCCTCATCTGCAAGGAAGCCCTCCTGAGTGGAGTTCATTTTCAAACAACCTGCAGATCCAGCCCCTGCCAGGAGGCTCATGTCCAACCCATGAGAAACAGGCCCCTCTGTCCCGCCCTCCAGGGAGGCTCAGCTTGCTCTCAGCACACCCTCTCCTGCTTGCTCATCACTACGCAAATGGCCTCCGCCAGCCTTTAACTTGAGTCTACCAGGCACATAACCTCACCAGCTCCCACTATCTCTAGGCTGCAGGTTCTTCAGGCCTTTCTCAGGAGAGGTTTATAGAAGAAAACACACCCTCCTTTCCTCCATGATGGTGGGGACAGTGGGGAAGACACCAAACTCTATTACCTGGGCTCCTCAGCCTCAACACTTTGATATATTCAAGAAATCACTAAAAATGTTCAGACACCACCTTTTGCAAATCCTGTAAATTTGGGGCATACTAAAAAAAATTATTCATTTTTTATCTGAAATTCAAATTTAACTGAGGAAGTTTTATTTCATTTGGCAACCTTATACACAGCAGGTGTACTTCTCATGTTGAAATAAGGACTGTTAAGCTATATTGTTTTTCTTTGACCTTCAGCACCCAAACAAAAAACTGCCAAATAAGAACATGCACAGAACACCATGATAAACCATATAGCACTCCCCAGGTGTTATGGATCCTGTTTATATTATTCTGTGCTCTCTTCTGTCACTCTGTATCTATACAACTAGATTTTATTCATTTCTGTATTTTTATCTACTAGAATGGATTCTTCAATATGCAATGTCTCTAAGGTTCATGCCTTTAGGAGAAGTCATATTAAAACTTTTTATATGGTGGAGGTGGACATTATTAATATTAAACTTCAGAAAGTCTCAAGCAAATTTTTCTCTTTCATCGAGAATTGTTTGCTCAAGTATTTGGTGTAGTTTCCAGCCTGTTATTCTCTGAGAAGTAGCCTGACCTGTCCTACGTTGTCTTGAAGAATTTTCTGTGCAGAATCACTGCTGCCCCAGGACAAAAATGAAGCTGCGGTTTCTTAAATAAATGAATCAACTTTAAGTGATACCTTTCTCAATGCTTCATTAAAATATCTCTAAAGACACACAACAATAAAAATTCATTGCATCCGTGAAAATTAGAACAATGAGCTTGTTTCCAAATACCAGGAGAATTTAGCTTTAATGTCCCTATAACCAGACTCACAAGCATCACTCCACAACAAGGGACACGGCAAGTTTTCTTTCTTAAGAAAATAACATTGAAAAAGTACGCTTGAAAGAAAGAAGAAAAATCTTTTGTATCTCCTCCACTGTATGATTCTTAGTTGAGAAACACATGAACTGTACTCACCAAAAAACTAGTCATCTAGCCCTTCACGGAGCTCCTGTTATTTTTTAGGGCAGCCAGATGGTAATTTCTCATTTCACTCACCCCCGCCTCACCCCATCTACATCCAGAGACTTCAACTCTTCAGAAAACACCTGGACAAGACTTAGGTTGTGGGCTACCAGCATAGTAGTCTCCATAAATAAAACAAAATGGGCCTGGGAGAAGATAGAAATAGAAGCAGTAAAACCAGGGCTATAGTTTTCCATGCAGTCCATCTGTTTCATGTGCTTGAGCGCCGACGATGGACGTAGGAGGGGATCCCATTTCTGTCTGAGGGAGCAGAACTAGACAGGAAACGTGTGAGGTGCTGGGCTCACCAACCTACCTTCCATCTGTGACTCCAGGAAGGAGATTTAGCCACTGCAGAAGTGGTCAGAGCACAGGGGCTGGGTTACCCTCCCACTGGCTTCCCTGGTAAGGATGGAGCAAATTGAAAAGTAAGGGGGAAATTAAGAGAAAGGTAACACTTTTTGAAAGACTCGGAAAAAAGGATAACTCTAGACATTTTTGCTTATATAAGCAAAAAAATTTGTTTCATTTCAGTAGATAATGCGATGAAATGGAAAAAGAAGGTTAGTGAAAAAGAAGGTTAGATCTATAAGGAATAAGATGAGAAGAAAGTAGGGTTTACTAAAGTAAGACATGGCTATATGGAAAGTAAATTTTCAAAAGGCAGAATGAAGCCCTTGCTTAAAGCAGAAATAGCAGAATTGGCATTGACATACTGAATAAGTAATATAGAGGACAAACTTGAGAATTCATTATAGAACAAAGAGGGAAACGACAAAAATGGAAATGGAGAGAAAAAATGATGGGTACAAAAACGCAAAGATCAACTGATGATCTAAGTGGTAGTCTACATGAAAATTTTGGTGAGTCAGGTAAAGATTGTTGAATCAATATTCAAGAATTTCTTCTAAAGAGGACAGCATAGCAAAGTTCACAGGAAAGGCATAAACTGAGAGAAAATATTTGAATTGTTTAAATGTATAGGAGATTGCCATCCAGAACAGTAAGGAATGCCTCCAAATCAGCAAGGAAGAGGGAAGGATGGAGGGGAGGGAGAGAAGAAGGGAGGGAGAAGTAAGTGAATGAACAGCTCACCCAGAAAATGGGCAAAGGATCTGGAAACTGAATTCACAGAAAGGAAAGCCCAAATAACTAAGAACACAAAAAGAAGTTCAGTCTCACTAGAAATTAGAGAAATGCAATTCAAAACAAGACATAACTCTTCATTGATCCAAATAGCAAAAACAGGAAAGTTAAGTTATATGTAAAGTGCTGGTGAGGGTGAAGAGAATGGGTAAAATTATAGTTGCCTTTGAGGAGTGTAAGCTGGCAGGGAATAAAATATGTGAATACCTCTTGACCCATGCGGAGAAGGCAATGGCGACCCACTCCAGTACTCTTGCCTGGAGAATCCCATGGACAGAGGAGCCTGGTGGGCTACAGTCCATGGGGTCACGAAGAGTCGGACACGACTGAGCGGCTTCACTTTCACTTTTCACTTTCATGCATTGGAGAAGGCAATGGCAACCCACTCCAGTGTTCTTGCCTGGAGAATCCCAGGGTCGGGGGAGCCTGGTGGGCTGCCATCTATGGGGTCACATAGAGTCGGACACGACTGACGCGACTTAGCGGCAGCAGCAGCTTGACCCATGAACATCAGAAGCAGCAGCAGAAGCTGGAGGAGGAGACAGAAGCAGGAAGAGAGGGACAGAGGAAGGAACAAAGTGAAAGGGCAAGCGGTAATTAATCCAAGAAGACGATAGTAGAGCAACAAATAGAATTAGGAGAAATAAGCCAAAACCGTTTTGATTTTTTTCACTTTTCTGTAATTTTCATTTTTAATAATGTATTTTATAACATATATGTATTATGCATGATTTTATAATGCATAATACATAAATATCAAAAAGGAGTTATTTTTAAGCATCCATAATCCCACCACCCGAGGTTTATAACTACTGCTAACATTTGGTATAGTTCTTTTGGAACATTTTCTATGCATAAGCACTTTCCCAAATCATTAAACATTCTTCAAAAATGATTTCATTATGTTTAAAGATGGCATAGCATTACATTAATTGAATGTACCATAATAATTTCTAATTGTGTCTCCATTATAGAAATTGTAGTTATTTCCAAATTTAAAATTAGAATTAAATAACTTTTACACCAATTTTGTTAGCATCCCAACTATTTTTTTACCATGCATTTGTAGATGTAGGATGACTATGTTTAAACATTGTTAAGACTCCAAATTCCGTATTGTACCATTTCCTATAATCAATAAGATTATAGAAGTTAATACTTCTTCCTACTGTGTGAAATCTCAATATAACTGACCCTGTACTTTTTAAAGCTTTTGCCAATTTAATAAGTGAAATATTATAACATTGCTTAAATCTGCCATTTTTATTAGCAGTAAGTTTAACATTTTACATTTACAGACTCTGTTTATACTGACCTCCCCCAACTCTGGGTGTTATCATCATCTTCTTATGGGGCTCTGACACCTTATTCACAATTGTCACAAGCTGCCCACCCTCATTAGCACCCCAACTCCCAATTCCTTTTAGTCTTTTTATATTTTGTCATAGCAATTACCACGTTCTTCTATTTATTAAAATTCGTCTATTTATTTTTTCTCTTCTTTATTTTCTGTGTGTTTGTCTCCTCTCATGTTCATAGAATCTTCCCCAAAACAAATACCATTGCACATTTTGCTCATTGATAAATCCCAAGACTCAAGAAAAAAGCTTGGCCCATGGTAGCCTCTCAATAAATGTTGTGTTTTATTTTTAATGAATAAGACAAATATTCCTTTGAAAATATCTAGTCCATCAATAGGTAAGTGGAGAAATAAACTATGGTACAACCATGAAATGGAATATTCTTTAGTGGTAAGAAGAAATAGGCTTTTAAATCATGAAAAGACTTGGGAAAATCTTAAATTTATATTGTTAAATGAAAGAAGTCAGTCCGAAAAGGCTACATATTGTGTAATTTCAACTAATTGACACACTGGGAAAAGGCAATACTATATAGGTAGTAAAAAATTAAAAATTCGGTGGTTTCCAGGGGATCAAGAGGGATGAACAGGTGCAGCTTAGGAGAATTTTTGTGAGACTACCTGTATTCTACTATAATGGTGGATACATGGCTTAGAGCGTTTATCAAAATCCTAATAACTATACAACACAAAGAGTGAGCCCTAATGTAAACTCTATATGGACTTAGTTAATAATAATGTACCAATACGGGTTTATCAGCGATGACAAATGTACCAATGCAAGATGCTATGAATAGGAGCAACTATGAGAGGAAGAGTGGGGAGGGGCATATGGAAACCCTGTACTTTCTGTGCAGTTTTCTGTAAAAAACTCTAAAAAATAGCAACTATTAATTAAAAAGCAAACAAAATTTCTTTATTTTCTCTTGGTTCTCCTGTGTTTTGTTTCTTTCCATTTAAATCCTTACTCCATCTGGAAATTGTATATAGTATGAAATGAGGAACTAAATTTAATTTTAAAATTGTTATCCAATTTCTGCAACAACATCACCCAATCCTACATTTATATATGATTCTACCTTTATTTTGCATTGTCGTTAGGTTAAAATCACTTTTAGTTTTATAGAATCTTTTGAATTATACTTTTGAATTATTCTAGTGTCTTTTGAATTATTCTTGCATGGTACAGTAAGGTTTTGAGACTTAAAACTTTTAATATATTTAAATAACTAATACTGCCGGTTTCCCCTAATTGCTCTTAATTACACTTTGGGCTATTTTTACCCATTTATCTTCCAGCTGAACTTTAGAAACACTTTATCAAATTCCAAATTGAGATTTTTAAATAACATTATGTTCAATCAATATCTTGGTATATCCTACAACACTGAATGATTTCCTTCAGAAATATAGCAGATCTCTCGACTTATTGACTGTCTTTATATTAATTTTTTAATTTGCACTATTTAAATCATATATATTCATGTGAATTTTATTCCTAGTTCATTATATTTTGCTATATTTGTTAGTGAGGACTCTTTTCTTTGTCCATAATATTTCCTGAGCTTATCACCACAATTTATATAGTTAGAAGTTGCAAGCGTCAGTCACTTAGCCACGTCCAACTCTTTGCGACCCCATGGACTGTATTCTGCCAGGCTTCTCTAGTCCATGGGATTCTCCAGGCAAGAATACTGGAGTGGGTTGCCATTTCCTTCTCCATTTATGTAGTACATATAGTCATTTTCTTTCTTAACCTCACTTACATTTCTTGTTATTGAATAGACTTTCCCAGTTAATTTTCTTATCTTTTTGAAGTTGATTCATATTATCTGCAAAATAGTCATTTTTGTCTTGCTGTGCTATTGCTGATTCCTTTTTCCTTCCTTTCTTTTTCCTATTAGATCTTACTGCATTGGCTCAACCTTTACAGAACGATGTAAGTAATCATGGAGACAAACGCATCCCTGCTTCATTTCTTAAAGTAAAATTCTGTAGTGCAATTAGTGTTGTTGTCTGGGATTAGTTCCAGCAGGTATTGTGTGCACACACACAAAATACCCCAAAAGTAGAAGAAACATAAATAGTAAAATGTATTAATTGAAAAGTATAACAGAAACTTTAATGTTCTAATAAAAATGGTGACTTTTTGAGAGATAAAATATACAACATTTTCTGCATTCTTAATCTTAGAAGTCCTTAGTCCAGGACTCCTATTGCTATTTCTCAGAAGCAGTGTTTCATGAGACCCAGTTTGGGAAAATGTCCATTGGCTATGACCTTGACAATGACTGTTGGTTTGAAGGCCTCTATCAGCTCACACATTCATTTCTTTATCATATGAGGCCTCTACGATGTGCTAGGGCCCCTGCTAACACTGAAAGCTCACTGAAATTCTGACAATGGCATTCCAGACTTACGCATCTTCAGTCTAATGGGAGGTCTAGGTAAGGAAACGCAGAGTAACAGTAGTATGTAGTGATGTGCTGAGGAACACAGAGAAGGGGAAACTAATTCAGGAAAAGGAGGTTGAGGATGTCAGGGTAGACATAGCCACATCTGACCTGACTTCTAGGGGATGCTGCTGCTGCTGCTAAGTCACTTCAGTCGTGTCCGACTCTGTGCGACCCCATAGACAGCAGCCTGCCAGGCTCCCCCATCCCAGGGATTCTCCAGGCAAGAACACTGGAGTGGGCTGCCATTTCCTTCTCCAATGCATGAAAGTGAAAAGTGAAAGTGAAGTCGCTCAGTCGTATCCGACTCTTAGCGACCCCATGGACTGCAGCCCACCAGGCTCCTCCATCCATGGGATTTGAGTATTGGCAATTTTGTGAGGGGTGGGGAGGAACGGAGTTTGTTAACAGATATGGCTATTCCAGACAAAGAAGGAAGTACAGAGGGCACATATATGGTATATCTGAGAAATTGAAATAATTTAGGAATAAATCATGGAAATAAAGCCAGAGGGTAACACAATGATAGTTTCAGAAATACTGCTGGGGCTGTAGTATAGAGTCAAGACGGGCAGAAAGGAGTCAAGACAGGCAAGACTGGAGCCAAGGAGACCAGTTAAAAGCTGATGCAATATCAAGGTAAACCATGCCAACTTACACTGAAAAATGATTAGAGAAAGGACGTAAAGCAAACAGATTTCTCTAATTACTTTAGGTTATACTGATGCATTTCTTCATTTTATTTGCAAACAGATGTCTGGGCTATCTTCTCTCAGCTCTCTACAGAATGCCTTCAAGGAACCTTCAACACAATCCTACATTCATTGCTTTTAATTTGCAGTCAGTAGTGGAGAAAGTGCCATTGCACCCCACTCCAGTACTCTTGCCTGGAAAATCCCTTGGACGGAGGAGCCTGGTAGGCTGCATGCAGTTCATGGGGTCGGCTAAGAGTCGGACACGACTGAGCGACCGAGCGACTTCACTTTTCACTTTCATGCATTGGAGAAGGAAATGGCAACCCACTCCAGTATTCTTGCCTAGAGAATCCCAGGGATGGGGGAGTCTGGCAGGCTGCCGTCTATGGGGTCACACAGAGTCGGACACTACCTAAGTGACTTAGCAGCAGAAGAAGAAGAAGAAGTAGGACACAGAGGCTCTTCTCTATCTATGATAAAATTTCTACTGTGCATTTCACAGTCTCTGATAGACAGAATGCTGTAATAATTCACATTATGATTAAAATAATATTTACTACTTTACAAGATTTTATATTTTATTTTCTTGAAGTAGGATATGACTATGGTTTTTCACTTTTGTTTCCAAGAAGCTCACCAGTAAAACTTATCTCTTCTCCCTTTCACATGTTTTTGGCTCTTATTCTTTTCTTTTTACTATTAGATCTTATTTTTTTAATATGACAAACGTCAATCTTTTATCGTCAATCTTTTATAGATTGTATGTGGAGGCAGGGATGGGTACAAAGAAAGGATTTCACAGTCTTATTTCTTGTGGGGTAATAATAATAATGATGATAAAATTATTGTTAATAATTATTATTACCCTATTTAAGATTCAGAGATATTGAGTAACTTGCTCCTGAGCACATCTACAGTAAATTTCAGGGCCAAGATTTAAATCTGTATCTTTCCCTAAATCCAACACTCTTCTACTCCCTTTACCCAAGGCCTGTTAGGCAGGAGGACTTGAAAACGATAAATTAAATCTATGAGTCTTTATATATTGAATAAAATTATTATTAAAGTTGTAAAAATACACAATTTATACTTACATAAAATAANACAAAGGTGAAAAAATTAAATAAACAAATAAACCAATTCTAAAAGGCAAAACAACAGAATGAGAAAGAACATGGTAAACAAGACCTATTCAAAAAATTTGTAAAAATAAAAAATATGAATGGAATTTAAATATTTTAGCTTAAATTCGAAAGGTAAGAAGCAATTTCAAACATATAAATATATGTTTCAAACATATAAAATAGTCAGGTAGACAGGGACACCCAGATTTTTTCCATTAACTGGATTTCTTATAAGGTTGCATATAGGAACTGAAGAATACAGAGAACTGTCCCAGCAGCCTCAGAGCCACACTCAAAGACACTGGATTGACTTAAAGACACGAGCCAAGCTGAGCCACCTGTTTCCTTTTCCTGTCCAGGGCAGGCCAACATTGCATTGTATTCCAATGATCCACCCTTACGGCCCTGAGGCTCCACGCAGCTGCTCTATATCCTAATTCTTCTCTACTACTAACAGACTCATGGGGGAATCCAAACCAAGGCACCCAGTGTTACCTATGCCCCCTGACTCAGTGATGGAGGTGCTCATTTGTTGTTTTTTGTTTGTCCAGATGGTTCCTTGCACTTGAGGTAGCCAATCCTGGTCCTATTTGGCCTAGATATGAGGTCATTACCAGAACTTGGGACTTTCAGCACTAAAACCAAGAAAGTCATGGGCAAGCCAGGTTGAGGTGGCCACCCCGCCTAGCACATTGCCTGCCTGCACTGGTGGACGGTAGAGCTACTTCCTTCTTATAGACAGGAGGCAGACAGGTGGAGGTTGCTCTGAATTAACCAAAGGTGGAACAGTATCATTAGCTTATGGGTTAATTAACTGGAAAAGAAGCAGGATTCTTCACCCATTGTGCATAATAGGCATGCTGAGGAGGGAGAATAAAGGGCCTGAGAGCCTGACTGGACCATATGACTAGCAATCTTCACACTAAGAGACCAACAAGTGGTTATCACTGAACAGTTATTAATATTTCCTAGCATTGCCTCACACAAGGCTCCTACTATTTGCCAAAAGTCCTGCCATACTTTATGGGGCGTGAAGAAAAGTAAGATGTTCATGAAACCAAGTGTCACTCAGTATAACCTTCAAGTCTTAAACATATGAAGGTGTGTTAAGGTCATTTGTGGCATTAATTAGCAGATTTTCTTACTAAGTTCTGAAATAGGCTCTCGAGCATATCCTTTCTAATGGAAAAATGTACACACAAACAACACTTTTATGATATATCAAGACTCTGTAACCAGGAATATCAGTCTAAATCTGAATGTAAAGTTATACCTAGAACATCCCAATAAGGATGCTTAGGTTATAATAATGTATGAAAACATTTTTTCATAAAGCATCATGTAAGTTGATTAACCTGTAAGTCATTCATGATACATCATTGGAATAATTAAAACTATAAAATTTTATATTAATGTACTGGAATCATTTTAATCTGAACTGTGGGCAGGGATCCTTTTTTCCTTTTATCACTAAATTCCAGCCGTAGAAACGTGAATGGAAGAAATCAGGTGATCAACAAATGTTTGCCTCATGAATACATAACGAAACAGACTAATCAGTGCTGCATTCTGAACCCAGATCTGGGCATCAGGGTGTAGTGCTTCTCAGATTTTCCACTAACAGTGCCTTGGTAGGAATGCTTCCCCCATTCTAGGTTTAAAGGAAAGGGTGCATCTTATTACAGTTCTTAAACTGTACTATAATCCACTCCATTACAAACACATTAAATTGTTCCTTCCTTCTTTCAGAAGTGAAGTCCATATTAAATTACTTTCAGAATTTGTGTCTTAGTGAATACTTTTTCTCCCTAAGAATGTGCTTTCTTCTTTTTTGATAGTGAAAAAAATATGCAATTTTCCATGTTTCCCTTTCTGCTTTGGTTTCTAGGAAGCTCGGAAAAAATATACATATTCTTGTTTAAACTGAAATTCCTCTTTATATTCCTTTGAATCTTAACTTTTAAAATACATTTCCTTTAAGATACTACATATGCTTCTGGGAGACAGAAATGTAAATAAACATGTATTTGGTGCCACAAATTTTATTAATTTAACAGCAGGTGTCTAATTTATCAGGGCATTGTTCGAGACCTGTGGCAGTAAGTATCATCCTTACTTTATTTTGCAAGCTTTAAAAAGTATCACATGGTGTCTATAAAACCTAATAACTTCACTTAGGGCTTACAAAATCAACTAAATGTGCATGGTTTAGCCAAATTGTAAACCAGTGGAATAACTTACTTAAACAACAGGAAAGTTGTTTTGAATATGTCATTTGGAGTATAAACAACATTTGTATTATGCAGGTAAGAGACTGAGCTCCCTCAACTATCCAATAGTTTGAATTAGGCTTTTTCTACGGGTTGAAAAGTTGAATCTCCAAACCCCATGTTGCCAACTGAGAAACCAAATCTATGGTCTGGTCCCCAGCGTGTTTGGGCCCAGCATTTGGGCCTTTTAAATAATAATTTCAATATTGACAATAGAACAAAGTAAATAAGAACGAAGAATTTGGCTTTGTAAGATCTAGATTCTGCCTCTTACACAGTGTCCCTGGGCAAGTCATTTGAGTGTTCATCATGGTGTAAACCCCAAATGGATGGTTGTTGTTGGTCTCCTCACTGTCTTTTCTGGACTAAAACATCTAATGTTAGGCTCATTTTCTTCAGAAAAATTTCCAGGTCCCTTTATTCTGGGTTAGATCTTCCCATTCGGCACTCCCTTCATTGTTTACACTCACACAGAGTTAGTCCTCTCTGCTTGCTTGATCACCTCTCTCCATTACTGGACTAGAAGCCTTGGAAGGACAGGGACCATGTCTGTTTCATTCACCATCATATCTCCAACAAGTGGCACAATAGGAGGCACACAGTAGATATTGGATAAATCTGATGAATAAATGAAAGGATGGATGAATAAATGAATGGGTGAATGAAGGACTTTAGAAATCTTCCAATGCAGTCTCTTTATTTTCCTGAAGTACCTTAAATGTGGGCTATAGGAAGATGATTTCCAGCAAGCTCCTAACCCATGATGATCTCAACATTTTTAACTCCTACCCTAACATTTTCATTCCAATTTCAAAGAAGAGCAACACCAAAAAATGTTCTAACTATCCCACAATTGCACTCATATCACATGCTAGCAAGGTAATGCTCAAAATCCTTCAAGGTAGGCTTCAACAGTATGTGAACTGAGAACTTACTGCTGGATTTAGAACAGGCAGAGGAACCAGAGATCAAATTGCCAACACCCATGGGATCATACCAGGAGCAAGGGAATTCCAGAAAAATATCTACTTCTGCTTCATTGACTATGCTAAAGCCTTTGACTGTGTGGATCACAACAAACTGTGGAGACTTCTTAAAGAGACAGAATACCAGACCACCTTATCTGTCACCGGAGAAATGTGTGTGCAGGTCAAGAAGCAACAGTTGGAACCAGACATGGAATAGTGGACTGGGAAAGGAGTATGTCAAGGTTGTATAATGCCACTCTGCTTATTTAATTCATATGTAGAGTTCAGTTCAGTTCAGTCACTCAGTCGTGTCCAACTCTTTGCGACCCCATGAATCACAGCACTCCAGGCCTCCCTGTCCATCACCAGCTCCCGGAGTTCACTCAGACTCATGTCCATTGAGTCAGTGATGCCATCCAGCCATCTCATCCTCTGTTGTCCCCTTCTCCTCCTGCCCCCAATCCCTCCCAGCATCAGAGTCTTTTCCAGTGAGTCAACTCTTCGCATGAGGTGGCCAACGTACTGGAGTTTCAGCTTTAGCATCATTCCCTCCAAAGAAATCCCAGGGCCGATCTCCTTCAGAATGGACTGGTTGGATCTCCTTG
>SJYQ01004034.1:288708-332294 GCA_006410935.1 Redunca redunca
GTAATGTCTCTGCTTTTGAATATACTGTCTAGGTTGGTCATAACTTTTCTTCCAAGGAGTAAGCATCTTTTAATTTCATGGCTGCAGTCACCATCTGCAGTGATTTTGGAGCCCCCAAAATAAAGTCTGACACTGTTTCACTGTTTTCCCATCTATTTCCCATGAAGTGATGGGACCAGATGCCATGATCTTCGTTTTCTGAATGTTGAGCTTTAAGCCAAATTTTTCACTCTCCTCTTTCACCTTCATCAAGAGGCTTTTTAGTTCCTCTTCACTTTCTGCCATAAGGGTGGTGTCATCTGCATATCTGAGGTGATTGATATTTCTCCGAGCAATCTTGATTCCAGCTTGTGCTTCTTCCAGCACAGCGTTTCTCATGATGTACTCTGTATAGAAGTTAAATAAGCAGGGTGACAATATACAGCCTTGACGTACTCCTTTTCCTGTTTGGAACCAGTCTGTTGTTCCATGTCCAGTTCTAACTGTTGCTTCCTGACCTGCATATAGATTTCTCAAGAGGCAGGTTAGGTGGTCTGGTATTCCCATCTCTTTCAGAATTGTCCACAGTTTCTTGTGATCCACACAGTCAAAGGCTTTGGCATAGTCAATAAAGCAGACATAGATGTTTTTCTGGGACTCTCTTGCTTTTTCCATGATCCAGCAGATGTTGGCAATTTGATCTCTGGTTCCTCTGCCTTTTATAAAACCAGCTTGAACATCAGGGATTTCATGGTTCACGTATTGCTGAAGCCTGGCTTGGAGAATTTTGAGCATTACTTTACTAGCGTGTGAGATAAGTGCAATTGTACGGTAGTTTGAGCATTCTTTGGCCTTGCCTTTCTTTGGAATTGGAATGAAAACTGATCTTTTCCAGTCCTATGGCCACTGCTGAGTTTTCCACATTTGCTGGCATATTGAGTGCAGCACTTTCACAGCATCATCTTTCAGGATTTGAAACAGCTCAACTGGAATTCCATCACCTCCACTAGCTTTGTTCGTAATGATGCTTTTAATTTTTGTTATACTTTTAATATACTTAATAACTTAGTAGTATGATCATACATATGTATATTTGTCTCCCATCAGACTATGAGCCTTTTGAGCGTAGGGAATAGATCTGGTTCATCCTTGCCCCTCCACTGCCTAGCACAGTGCCTGCTGGCCAAGAAGCAGGCAATTAAGAACTGTTCTGATTTTATAAGAAAAAACAGAACTATAAATTTTCAAAGGTGGTATTTTCCTTGTTAAGGCCTAAACAAATGTTTAACATCAGAAGTGTAATTTTAACAGGACGGTAAGATTGTCTAATTGTTGTATTTCACATAGGCTTCCCTAGACCCCTCAAAATACTTCATAAAGTTATTTTCTAATTAAAATAATTTTTTAAAACTTTTATATTTCCATATGTAAAGTTATGCTATTCAGAAAAGCACATCAAACAAAATCTGCATCACCTTTGGTAGGATGACAGCAGATAACCCTTAGCAATTCTAACCCACATCCCTTTTATCTTTGTCTAAAAAAATCAAACCAAAACAAACAACAAAAATGAGGTGAAAAGTTAAAGTAGAATAATATCCTGTGTACACAGTTTTTTTTTCCTTCCCGCTGTTTTTCTCGTGAATGTACGCAATTGGTAATTAAATATATTTCTGCTGGTCTTGTGGCCATATGCCTACAATATGTAAAAATACATTTGCGCTTTTTCTCCCGCTCCATTCCTTTTGTTCCCAGTGCTGACTGCTGTCAGAGTGAACGGTCCAGATTCCCGTGTGCTGGTATCCATGGGCTGCATCTTGCCAAGCTGCCAGTCTGGAGCGTCACACCTTACTGCCTTTAAAGATTGCCCTGCAGAGATAGAGGGAAATGGCAATTTTTACATGATGCAGTCTGGCGACCCAGGAGATTTGAAGTCAGAACTGGTGCCAAGATTTACCCAGGAGAGAAAGCAGAGGCAAAAACAGCGAACCTGGGCCAAAATGAAAAAAAAGAGAGAGAGAGAGAAGAAAAAGGAAGAGGAAGGCTGGGGGGCTGGGGAAACCATAGTTAACTCTCTTGGGGGCAAATGGGGAGTGGGGTGTATGGGGTGGCCAGAACTTAAGGCCACTGAGTGGGTGATGGCCCTGTTATTAGGAGTGCGTGTGTTCTAAAGAAAGTCAAAGGGAAGAGGTCGGCTTTTTTTGTATGCCCTAAATTGTAGTAGATTGCAGAATGTAAATGAGACAATTATTACACCAACGCTCATCAAGCTGGGCTGGAAAGACTTCAATAGCCTGATGAATATGCATGCAAATTTGTTAATTAAGTTAATTATTCTGCTGAAAATTCATTTGTCTTCCAAGGACATTTTCCCAATGATTTTAACATGCTAGCGCCATTAGTCATGCTCCATGCTATTTAACATTACTTTTTGTCCACTTTCTTTACCCGCCACCTTTTTTTTTAAATATTTTAAAGTTTTAAAAACAATTGATCGGTTCTTTTAACTGACCCCAGCAATGTTGGAAGATTCCTAGCGCCAGCTCTGTAGGCATTCTTGGAAGCACATTTCAATTAAGTATTTCCTTGATATATAAAATGTCTGCAAAATGTCACATTGGTGGGGAGGAGAGGGGCTCTATCTGGGATCATTAAATCTAGAATTTGAATCGTTCTCCATCGTGACTGTAAGAGGTAATCTGTCCCTGCTGTGGGTGATTTCCCCAGCTCTGAGTGTGACTTGATGCATGAGTTTACCTGACTGTGGGAAGAGCAGTGATTCTAGCCTCCTCCGTCCTCCTGCTGCAAGGCAAGACCCAGGGAGTAGTGGGTTCAAACAGGAACCAGTCCTATGATACTTTCCTGTCACTCGTAAGGGCCCAAAGGTGTTACCATGGCAACAAAGGGGAAGAGTATCTTTAAAATCACATCTAAATGGCAAATTGAGATATTTGAAAGAAGCAGTCGAGTTTAATTTTATTAGCCAACGGTAGCCCAAAGAAGGTAGCATAGTGTTTTGTTTTGTTTTTTTAATAACATGTTATTTTACTGGATAGAGCAGGTTTATTTAATTGAGGCCTTCACTGTGGGCCTTAAAATTAATCTCTTTGAAGGTTGGGATGAGCTTTTTTCAACCAGATTCTTTTTTTTTTTCTTTTTAAGATTTTTCTGATGTGAAACATTTTTAAAATCTTTATTGAATTTGTTGCAATATTTTTTCTGTTTTGATTTTTTGGCCTTAACGGATGCAAAATCTTAGATCCTTGACCAGGGATCGAACCTGCATCCTCTGCATTGGAAGGCAAAGCCTTAACCACTGGACCACCAGGGAAGACCTTCAGCCAGACTCTTGTATCTTCAGGCACATAGACACACAGGAAGCAGCCTACACAGATCTCCCAAAAAATCTGTGTACAGAGATTATAGCTCCCCAACCCAACTCAAACATCTGAACCTGAGGTCTGATAGATGCAGGAGTCCTTAGTGGGATGGTAAAATAAATATTTGAAATCAAGTCTATTCCAGAAAATCAGAGGACTGTGGTTGCTCACATATATTAAGCAATCATATTTCAAAAAGAAAGATTAACCTAGGCAACACGCCATGGAGCTGCCACACACAGGCTTATAGGCTTTTCTTGAATTGATATATTTTCTTTAGAAAGAAGGTAAATTCAGATTCTCCCCCACCTTTAGTCTTCCTAAAAAAAAACTCTCCAATATGGTTCAGGTTACAACACAGTTAGGGTTGGTCAGAGTTGTTTGGAGCCAGGCTAACAGAAAGGGGATTAAATAACAAAGACAACAAGATTTAATTGATAGAGTTAAAGAAAAATTAATTGGTGTGCTATCTTTGTCAAGCCATTCATATATATTTTATACAGTATGAATGGCACTGTGTGTCACATAGATCGTAAACCAATTAAAACCATATTTCTAACCCTCTAATTTCTATAATTCCATCTGTTTTAGAAGGTTTAATTAGTGAAGTTACAAAAGCCAAATATATTTGAAAGCAGGCTGAACAGCAAAAACTGAAAAGTTCCCATAAACATTTACCCACACAACCATGTACATTTCATGAAAATGTACTTCAGATTAAAATATGAAATTTTCTAAACTTTACCAACAATAAACACATGCAAAGAAAATTATGATCATATGTTAGGCTGTATAAGTTAATTCAGGTTTTTTTTCTGCTTTTCATCAAGTTACTAGAATGATTTCTTCTGATGAAAACCCCATATCTGTCGTTTCATCTCAACTGTGGGTCGCAAGGAGAAATAGCTAGAAAAAACTAAAAATATTGAACACTCTCCTTTAAATACTCTTTCCATAGATTTATAAGAGAGGTTTACCACTTTACAAGTGGAAGGGAATTTTTCTCAGAGATATTAAAAAAACACATTCAGCCTGCCAGTAATCTATTTTTGAGAAATAAAAGTATAGGGAAGTTACGTCATCTTTAAACACTGAATACACAATCCAAAGCTACAGAGTAACGAACTTATCTCATTTCTCTACTGTGGAAGGAAAATGTGATTTTTCGTTTTTAAAATAATGGATCAGCATATAAGGCCTTGCTGTTTTCTTTGGTTTAAACGCTGTGCCGTGCAGCTGCACAGGGTTGGGGGCCTCAGATGGCCACAGTCACCAGTGACTGACAGAGTGACGGGAACAATGTGACGTATAATATTCTGTCCCATCAAAATGCTCGCTTTACCATGATTGTGACTCAGTGGGTGTCCAGCTCTGTCTTTCCTTTCAATTGGATTTCTGACATGTAACAAGGTGTAATTAATAAGCTTGTCTTTTTCATTACCAGAAATACGTTGAGTATAGTTTATTATTAATTCAGCTCCTAATCTATACTACCTGAACAAACTACTTTTGCTTCCATTTGTACTGTATAATGTCAACTGGGGGAAAAATGGCTAATAAAGGGGAAGGGGGATCAATTTGACTGTAAATGTGCACATCGTGCTGGAAAACTACCCTTTATTGAAGGTCTGCTTTATGTGCATCATCTCTTTAATCCTGGCATCAACCATCCAAGAAAAGAGTAATTAGCCCCATTTGACAAGTAAACATAGGAAAATCCAAAGAAATCCAGTCAATGTATTACTTGCTCAAGTAATAAAAAAGAACGAAATGAAAAACTCCAGTAACAAGCACAGGAGTAAACTTTGGAGCCAGAAAACATACCCAGATTGTTTATTTTGCCCCGAAGCTTTTAAGGATTCCTATGTACCTGGCTACTACTACCATTTTTAAAAGCTCAGCTTGGAAGGCCGGAATACACCCAACACCTAATATTTTTTTTTAATGTGACAGCATTTACTTTAATTATAAAACATCAATATTATCTGGACCTCCTATCTTTATTCATTTTACTTTATTGTATTAATTTTTACTCTCTTATGACCTTCCTATCTTTAAAAGGATTATCTTTGCCACTCTGATGTATTTTGAGTTTACAAAAATGGGAATTTTCCCAAGAAAGAGGTTAAATAGATTTTGTTTGTAAATAGTTCAGCAGTTGCGGGAGGCATCTGTTACTTTTTTGCCTCACCTGCACTTCTCTTTCTTTGGCTTCGTACTTCCTCCCCACCTGCCATGGACCTGTCGTCAGGAGGCCCACCTCCATACCCTGTCCTTTTTCAGAGTCCTGAAGATGGGGAATGATAATGTATGTCAGAGGAAAAAGTTTCTTTCTCCTTCTAAAATGATGATTAATAACGGTCTGTAGAGCCACTGGGGACATCTTGTTTCTGTGCTGATGAAAACAAACATACTGAGAAGTAAGGGAGAAAGAGATAGAAGGAAAGAGAGAGAGAGTGGCGAGAGTCAGAAAACTGATGTTGGCTCAACTTCTCTGAAACTTAGTGACAGGAGCCTAAAAGTTCTCTCTCTCTTAGTCTCTCTCTCTGGCTACTTTGACTTGGCTAATTATCCTAATATAGCATCTGCAAAAGTCAGCAGCACTATTGTGCACCAGTTGCACCAATTTATATTCCTTAATTCTGCAGGGTTTTTTAATTCAAATTTTCCAAAGATAATTACGGATAATATCTCAAAAGATTTATGTGTGTTGATTTTGAAAGGAAGGGTATTCCATGAGCCCATCTTTAATTATCTGTCATTTTTTTGTCATTGATTTTATCTATCAAATACTTAATAATCCTGAGGAATCTTTCATTCACCACAGCAATGTATCAATTTGTATATATATGCAACAGTTGAGTTTCTATACTAGAGAGATTGGCCATGAGACAAAACTAAGTTTTTTTATAGTCCGTGCCAGATCTGACATTTGGCAATACTCATTGTGGGATGCTGGTAAGATAATTCAGACCAAAGAATACATTCTGTGGCAGAATAAGCATCAGCTAGTTAGTTAGTTGGTTAGTGTAACTAATGCTAACAATATGCACAATCCTGGCCAGAAGTCTTCATCTTTCTCAGTAGCTGTTTTGCAATAATTATCCAAATAATTGATACCTACCCAAATCAGTTTGTCTGAACGTAGTCTTTACTGTTTACATACCAGATGTTCCTTGAAAAAAAGTCAGTTTGTTTTCTTTGTTGTTGTTCAGTCACTAAATCATGTCTGACTCACTCTCTAAGTTGTGTCTGACTCTTTGTGACCCCATGGACTGAAGCACGCCAGGCTTCCCTGTCCTTCACTATCTCCTGAAGTTTGCTCAAACTCAGGTCCATTGAGTCAGTGATGCCTTCCAACCATCTCATTCTCTGTTGTCCCTTCTCTCCCTGCCTTCAATCTTTCCCAGCATTTTCCAATGAGTCAGCTCTTCACATCAAGTGGCCAGAATATTGGAGCTTCAGCTTTAGCATCAGTCCTTCCAATGAATATTCAAGTTGATTTCCTTTAATATTGACTGGTTTAATCTCCTATTATTTTTGTTAAAGTATTACATATCCCTTATGTGCAACGTGCTGTGTTGAATGTTTATAGGGTTGGCGTAGATGGCTCATGGAGCAAATGTGGACCCTGTCCTTTCATATTAAGAATAAGTTCAGGATATTTACACAAAAAAGTGAGACATATTGCAGAGATGGGTGTTAGGGCTGGATGGTGCCTCCTAAAATCTATATGTTGAAGCCCTAAATCCCAGAACCTCAGAATTTAACTGTATTTAGAGAGACATTCCTTAAAAAGATAATTAAGTTAAAATGAAGTAATTTGGATGGACCTTAATCCAATATGATTGCTGTCCTTTTAAGAGGAGGAGATTAGGACATGATACACACTGAGGGAAGACAATGTGAAGACACAGGAGTAGACCACCATTTCTAGGTCAAGCAAGGGCCTTAGAAGAAACTAACTCCGGAAACACCTTAATCGCAGACTTCTAGGCCTCCAGATATGTGAGAAAATTAATTTCTGTTGTTTAAATTCTCCAGTGGCACCTCTGGTAAACCAATAAAATAGATTAAAAAAAAAACTATATGAATTCAGAGAACTGGAAGCTTCTTTCCAGCTGGGAGCCTTGGAGAAAGCTTTAGGTGACTTTTGCAAAGGCATCTATGTAGCTTCTGTAATGGCCTTTGGAGTGGAAAATGGCCACATGTAGCTGGAGGAGCTGGGTGTTTGTCACAGTGGGTAGAGCATGTCAAGTACATAGTTGCAGGAAGACAGATGAGCTAGCTTTGGCAGAGTGGGAGTAAAGACTGAAAGTGTAGGCTGAGGCCAAAAAGCAAGCTCAGGCTTGGGGCTGGATGCAAAGGAAAGCCATTGAAATATCTTGACAATGCTGTAATGATATCATAGTTACATACTTGAAGAGTGTTAATCTGGAAGTCAGGTAATGATCAGTTGGAAGAGGAAAACATTTTGAATCAGAGCAGAATGGCTGGCAGCCCAATGCTGTAGAGTAGAAGAGTGAAGAAGAAGAGTCAGAAAAGGCAGACACTGAAGAGGTAAAGCCACTGGGACTCAGCAGATGGCTTTGCTGTGGGAAGCAGGGGAAGCAAAAAGAACTGAAGGGCTGAGGGGCCACCAGGAGATTTTGATTGGGATCTAGGAAGATGGGATGATGGAATTAATTGCAGAAATAGGAAGAGAGTAGAAAAACAGATCTAGGAAGGATGATGACCAGTACAGTGTTACAGCAACCACAATTTGAAATGTGGTTAGAGATACAGAAATGTAGATAAGTAAATTGGAATACATATAGGGATACATATGTATATATACATATATATATGAGCCACCAGGGAAGCATTATATATGTATTAATACACATATTTGTGTGTATTATATGCACCCAGTCTGTGGAAGTGTATAACATATTGGTTTCTGGAAAAGTTTGCTTAGACATAAGGGTGAAGATATAGATTTTGGATCATCACTGGAACCACAAGAGAGGTTGAATTGCCAAGAGAAATAATAGAAAAACAGAAGAGAGTTTTGGCAAAGGATGCAGGGAGCATTTAAGGATCTAGGGTCAAAAGAGCAGGTGGTGCATTCTTTGGAGAGGTAAGAGAAAAGCTTTTACTTGTTGAAAAATCTCTACCCAGCCACCATAGTTGTTCCAGAACCTTGAAAAAAATACAAGTGTATCCATTTAAATAATCCATTTAAATGGGTTAAATCCATTTAAAAGATTATCCACTTAAATAACCAAAATTTTCAATGGAACAAATGAAAGGATTCCCCCGTTCTAGACAATAAAGTAGATCCATTTTTACTTGCATTATCAGAAGAGGAAATAGGAATGTTAATTTCTTCTTAGCTATAGTAAATCTAAATAAAAATATCAAAAATTCAAAGAACTTAGTGGCTACTAGCTATTGTTAGCCTCAAATTTTAAAACAAATGTGTTTTCATAAAATTTGAAGAATAAAATTCAAATGCAGCTACATGCGTATTGGTCCAGGAAGTGATTCAGCCTAGCCTCTTTCTCCCAGGAAGCAGCAGACTTTAAGTCAAAGAACAGTGGAGGTTACATTACTAAACATTGTTTTTTCTTAGGTTCATCCCATGAAAGATAGAACATTGATACAAACATCAAAGCTATAAAACTACTCTCACTGGTACATTGCATGGTCTCTTCTTTCTGTTTTCTCTCTGCACAAGGCTGACCCATGGTACTTGTGTTTAGATATCCCTGGTTAGGACCATTTTATGCAAGGACCACCCAGGGCCCCCCTTATCTGCTGAGGGTGGAATCTACACACATGATTGCCAGGGTCACAGTTGTGACCCTGTGGGAAGTGACACTCATTGAAAGGGCCCCCAAAAGACAACTTCCTCATTGACTACAGAAATGTCTTTAAACAGTTCCTTTTCATTCCCCAATCCCCTGAGCTTCAAAGAGATAATGATATTTTATATAACTGGATTTATGAGCAGTTGTAAGCTTTATAGAGTACTGAACCATCTATGCATTTTCAGCTATTGTAGACTAGAAACTCCCTAACATGGTGTCTGTTTATATGATATCTAGAAATAATTAACTAACCAATAGAATATCAATTTAACAAATTGAGTTTATTATTCTTATTGCAACGTGCTTACCATTAATATCTGTCAATCATTTGCCAACAACTTAATTGGCATTTTGAATAAGCCTTTAAGGCATTTATAGAATATGAATTTACAGGGACACACAAATCATATAGTGCAGTTGAAGAAAATATATCATTATTTCTCTTTTGCAAATGGAAATTGGCAGTTAGGAAAAAAAATCAAAGGCTTTGTTTTTGTGGTCAAATTAGTTCACCATTATTGCCCTGAGAGTGTCTGATACTACTTAAACATATATAGTTAATTTGTGTACTTTTCTCCTGTTAATCTCTCTTTGTTAATTTAACATTCAGACCCAGTCAGGGACCCTAAGAAGGTTGAGGGAAACTTTTTTATTCCCTACAAAACCAGCAAGCCAAGAGAAGTAAGCATCAAGATACATTTGTTAGTGTTGAACTACAGTATACAACTTAGCTGACTATCTCAGGGATGTGGTTGGAGTAGCCTGAAAGAATGTTTTTCCACCTGGTTTATAGGACATGACACTAGCATCCTTGGAGCTTACAATAGCCTTCTTCTATATAAAAGCCTAACTTATTAGACTCGATGTCACAATCATCTAACATATTTCATTGCAACTTTTCTTCCCATATAAAGGCTTTCTGCGTGCTTTATGTCAAGAAAATATTCTGTTTTGGCAATAATGTATCTTAAATGAAATTTGTATGAAACTATCCCATGGACAGGGGAGCCTGGTAGGCTGCAGTCCATGGGGTTGCTGGGAGTCGGACATGTCTGAGTGACTTCACTTTCATTTTTCACTTTCATGCATTGGAGAAGGAAATGGCAACCCACTCCAGTATTCTTGCCTGGAGAATCCCAGGGACGGGGGAGCTTGGTGGGCTGCCATTTATGGGGTCGCACAGAGTCAGACACGACTGAAGCGACTTAGCAGCAGCATACTGTCTCTTTAAGCTATGCACAGACCATGTAGTGTTCCCAATATTAAATTTCCCTTTAAAGAAAATGCCAGCTTTGAACTTGAGATTGTGTCTACAAACACTGGTGACAAAGTTGTTTAATTCTAGCAGTACAAGGTATTAATATGCACCTGTTCTACAAAGATTAATTTTATTTAAACTTTTACCATAAGTGAATTGATGTTGCAAGAATAAAATGGTGAAAAGGCTGCTGCAGATGCTATTTACATTGAGGCTGGAGGTGGGTAATTGGGTCAGTTGAGTTCATATATTAAAGAATTATCTGCCAGCTACTGCGTTGGCTGTCACAGTCTGTCTCAATCAAGCATAACTGCAAATTTCCAGAAAGCTGCTATTGATCAAAATAAAAACCTACATTTTATTTAGGTTCAAAGAGCTGATACTACTGCCAACTACATTTGATCACCAAGTGCATGATAGCTGAGTATTTGGTTTTACTGGACTGCAGCTTGCTAAAATTAAAAGGTCTTGGTCTCTTTGGAAATACAGATAGGTTTGATTACTTGACTCAGTGTGGGAACAAAAAGTGATGTTAAAGGAATGAATGTTCCTTTGATAATGTTCCATTTCCAAATAAGACAGCTTCCCAAGTGGCTGTGTGGTAAAGAATCTGCCTGCCAGTACAAAAGACACAAGAGACAGGAGACGTGGGTTTGATCTCTGGGTCGGGAAGATCCCCTGGAGAAGGGAACGGCAACCTACTCTAACTTTCTTGCTCGGAGAACCCCAGGGACAGAGGAGCCTGGTAGGCTATATATACAGTCCATGGGGTCACAAAGAGTCAGACACAACTGAGCAACTGAGCATCACAGACATCTCCAAATAAACAGAAGAGAACAAAAACAAGCAGTAACTGATATATCAGTATAAAAACAGTGGAACCCCACCCCACAAATTTCTGACTTGCATAATTAATCTACATTTCCTGAAGACACACATGTTTTTCCTCATTGTCTGTTTAACTGGCTCAAAAACAGCACTGCCATGGACAGCCTCCCTTGTTAGAGGAAACAATTACTTGCTAGTATTGGTTATTTTAATGGACATATCACTTTAAACGAAGCCATCACATCTGTTCCACCTCCTAATTACAAATGCAAAAGAAATACAATCCACCAATGCATCATAAAAAAAGTAAAACATAAGTGATTTAAATGCATATGTATGTTCCTAAGTCAATGCAGCATGCAATCTGCTATGTTTTTTACATGTTCCGAGCACAAATCAGATGGAAAACCTGTTCTCTGATGAAATGTGATTTCTTCTCCCTGGATAAGTTTGGCGCTGTATGGAAGCAATGGTTGCCACACACAGTTTGCAGACCACATTGCCACTCTCACCAGTGTTCTTCGCTAAACTCTTCCTGGGAACTAATATTTTATGATCAACGTGATGGGTCACACCACTCTAATGCAGGTTGACTACAAAAATATATTAATCTAGTGTATTGGGGAGATTTTCAGTGATACAATAAGAATAATTTATTTTTCTATCTTCCTTCCTAAAGGAAGAGTATTTTATAGTCTTACCCAACTGTCTTTGCCCAAGGAGGTGATCAGTGGTACTTACTACTTAAAGAATTAATAATAATAATAGAGTAGACATTGGTAATGATGATACTATTTTCTTGTGTCTGTTAAAGAAATAATCCTATTTAAAGAAAACATTTGAATGGGACTGGATTTTTTGACCTCTGAGTGGAGCAGGAAGGCAAGAATTTGGTTAGAGTCAGAGATCAAAAAAGGCTGCTGCTGCTGCTAAGTTGCTTCAGTCGTGTCCGACTCTGTGTGACCCCATAGACGGCAGCCAACCAGGCTCCTCCGTCCATGGGATTTTCCAGGCAAGAGTACTGGAGTGGGGTGCCATTGCCTTCTCTGTCAAAAAAGGCAATGATGGTGATTTAGTCACTAAGTCATGCCTGACTCTTACGACCCCATGGACTGTAGCCCACCAGGCTCCTCTGTCCATGGAATTCTCCAACCAAGAATACTGGAGTTGGTTGCCATTTCCTTCTCCAGGGGATCTTCTCAACCCAGGGACTGAACCCAGATCTCTTATCAGGCAATTCTTTACCACTGAGCCACCAGAGAAACCCCCAAAATGCAACACTCCTGATTTAATTAGGACAAAGCAGCATAATCAGAAGACCGTGACATCAATTAAAATTAACAATCCAGTCTTAAATGTTAAGAAAATGTTATCTCTTACTCAAGGTCAGATTTATCCAAATTTTTTTTAATTTACTTCACTTTTTTGGCTGTGCTGGGTCTTCTTTGCTGTGCTGGCCTTTCTCTAGTTGAGGCTAGCAGGGTCTTATCTCTAGTTGTGATGCACAAGCTTTTCACTGTGGTGGCTTCTTGTATTACATACACCCTAGAGGATGAACTCTAGGGTGCCCGGGATTCAGTAATAGCACACGCAGACATAGTTGCTCCGTGGCATGTGGGGTTTTCCAAGAGCAAGGATCAAAGCCATGTCTCTTGCACTGGTAGGCAGACTCTTTATCACTGAGCCACTGGGGAAGCCCCATTCAATTTCTTTTACTCACTTTTCACCAGGGCAGAAAGTGTTGGTGGCATGCAGATGGACTTCAGTTCCCCCTCTGCTAAGAAGTAGGCATTTCAAGAGCAGAGGCTATGTTTCATCGATCAGTGTGCTCCATTACTGAAAACAGACCCATAGCTGAGAATAGAACTGGTACATATATTCAGTTCAGTTCAGTCGCTCATTCGTGTCAGACTCTTTGCGACCCTATGAACTGCAGCACGCCAGGCCTCCCTGTCCATCACCAACTCCCAGAGTTCACTCAAAATCATGTCCATAGAGTCGGTGATGCCATCCAGCCATCTCATCCTCTGTCTTCCCCTTCTTCTCCCATCCCCAATCCGTTCCAGAATCAGAGTCTTTTGCTTTTTTTTTTTTTTTAACAAGAGAAATGTAGGACTTTATTTTCAAAGTTTACATAACCACAACTGGTCCAAGATAATAATACTTTAGAAGTGAAGTTGCTCAGTCATGTGTGACTCTCTGCAGTCTCATGGACTGTAGCTTACCAGGCTCCCCCATCCATGGAATCCTCCAGGCAAGAGCACTGGAGTGGGCTTCCACTTCCTTCCCCAGGGGGATGTTGCCAACTGGTGGATCGAACCCGCGTCTCCCACACTGCAGGCAGGAGCTATACCCTCTGAACCATCAGGGAAGTCCAATAATGTTTTAGGATAAACATTAAAATAGATAGGGCTTCCTCCGTGGTGGTAGTGGTAAAGAACAGGGCTGCCAACGCAGGCGATGCAAAAGACACAGGTTCAAATCCTAGTTCAGAAAGATCCCCTGCAGGAGAAAATGGCAACCCACTCCAGCAGTCCTGCCTGGAAAATCCCATGGAGGGAGGAGCCCAGTGGGCTACAGTCCACAGGGTTGCAAACAGACACGACTGAAGCATTCAGTTCAGTTCAGTTCAGTTCAGTCGCTCAGTCATGTCTGACTCTTTGCGACACCATGAATCACAGTACGCCAGGCCTCCCTGTCCATCACCAACTCCCGGAGTCCACTCAAACCCATGTCCATCGAGTCGATGATGCCATCTAACCATCTCATCCTCTGTCATCCCCTTCCCCTCCTACCTTCAATCTTTCCCAGCATCAGGGTCTTTTCAAATGAATCAGCTCTTCGCAAATACTTTGGCCAAAGTATTGGAGTTTCAGCTTCAACATTAGTCCTTCCAATGAACACCCAGGACTGATCTCCTTTAGGATGGAATGATTGGATCTCTTTGCAGTCCAAGGGACTCAGAGTCTTTTCCAGTGAGTCAACTCTTCTCATGAGGTGGCCAAAGTACTGGAGTTTCAGTTTCAGCATCAGTCCTTCCAAAGAACACCCAGGGCTGATCTCCTTCAGAATGGACTGGTTGGATCTCCTTGCAGTCCAAGGGACTCTCAAGAGTCTTCTCCAACATCACAGTTCAAAAGCATCAATTCTTCAGCGCTCAACTTTCTTCACAGTCCAACTCTCACATCCATACATGACCACTGGAAAAACCATAGCCTTGACTAGACGGACCTTTGTTGGCAAAGTAATGTCTCTGCTATTTAATATGCTATCTCGGTTAGTCATAACTTTCCTTCTAAGGAGTAAGTGTCTTTTCATTTCATGGCTGCAATCACCATCTGCAGTGATTTTGGAGCCCCAAAAAATAAAGTCTGACATTGTTTCCACTGTTTCCCCACCTAATTCCCACGAAGTGATGGGACCAGATGCCATGATCTTCGTTTTCTGAATATTGACCTTTAAGCCAACTTTTTCACTCTCCACTTTCACTTTCATCAGGAGGCCTCCTACCAGGCTCCTCTGTCTGTTTACTCTTACCTATGCCCAAATCACTCAACCAAAGCCTGATCAATTTCTTGTCCAATAGAAAACTAATCATATTAATTATTAATACATTTAAAAACTTGAAGTCAGGCACTGTATAAAGCCAAAGTTTCAAGTATCCTGAGTAATACATACATAAATATGCATGCATCAAGCATGCATAATTTAACAGACAATGTGATTTTCCAGGCAAGACTACTGGAGTAGGTTGCCATTTCCTTCTCCAGGGGATCTTCCCCACCCAGGGATCGAACCCCGATCTCCTGCTTTTCAGGCAGGCGCTTTACCCTCTGAGCCACCAGGGCTCCTTTACAGACAATAGACAACATAAATTTTATTGAGATGCAGTAGAGAATAAAAGCTAAGAGTATGGCCTCTAGAGCTGGCCAGTTTTGCCGCAGAGAAGCAACTTTGTCTCTTCCTCTCTGTGTGAGCTTAGGCTTAACTTGTCTACGTCTCTTCTTCCTCATCTGTAACATGAGAATAATCAAGAATACCATCTCCTAGGTTTGCTGTCAGTGATTAATAAGGCATAGTGCAAAGCACACTGCCTGGATCATTGTGAATACTCAATAAATATTAGTTATTATTATTGCTATCACCTCTGACATCGTTTCATCACATGCTGTCAAAACTATTCAAGTGAATTCTGTCATTTTCATGACCAAGTAGAAAATCCTGATGGAATTTGACAAATAAGGACCCCAAAGTATATTATTTTCTCCTTTTCATACACAACTGACTTCCTTTGATATAACTAGGAAATCTCCACGTTCATAGAAATGAGAAGAGACCAAACGCTCTTCACATCGGTTTGGCTTTCTAACTGCAAAAGCAGAATTCTGAGGCAATCTGCTGCAGCACACAATCCTCACAGCCTCCTGACTGGGTTCACTAATAGACCATCAGATAGAAGCTCTGGTCTTCAAACAGCAACTATCTGTCACTTGATTGGCACAAAAAACCTGTATAAACCAAAATTGTTCTTCTCACTCTCTCCATTCCCACTGCAACACCTTCTCATCATGACCATTCAGACTGCTGGTCTCCTGGTAGGTATCTCTTCTCTAAATTACCCAAACATTAATGCCACTATTACCCTAAAACATAGTCTAATAATATTATGTCTCTCATTGATCACTTCTATTGTTGCGACCAGCTCAGCCTCCACTATGAAATCCTCCTGGACAGCAAAATGAATGAGAGACATTTCATACAGCTAAACAGACCCATTTTAAAAGACCATTGTCTATTCTGAGATTAAGTTCTGCTTTATGGCATAAAACATTTTTTATTTGATTGCATAATGATGGTAGGGTTTTGTTTCTTTTATTATTTGTTTGTTACTCAGTGTTTATACTAGGCAAAATAAAACATGACTACCTTATGTTGGTTTTGGAAATTTTATCAGTTTGTAAAATCCAAAGGTCTAAAAAATACTGGTGTATTGGTTGAGAGTATTGAAGCTCTTGGCAATAGACCACCAACCCCAACTGCTCTACTAACCTCTGGAGGAAATTTACTTTCCCTTTGTAGATCTCTGTTTCCTTATTGACTTCACATGATTTGAGAGTAAATTAAATGAGGTATTGCCTATTTTAGACAAGCAATATAAATGCAAGCATATGATATGCAACATTTTGTGCCTGGGTTCTTTAACTTAGCATGTTTTTGAGGTTCATCTATGTTGTAGAAATTATCAGTACTTTATTCCTCTTTATGGCTGATATCCTACTGGTATGTGTATACTACTATTAGCTCATTTCATCCATTGATGGACATTTGGATTATTGCAGCCACTTTGTAATTACCTTTATCATTAATGATTTCCAGGTTGGTTATTCCTTTTCATTTTTATTTGCTTATTTGACTTTACAGTAAAAGACATTCAAGATCATTTGACATATTAGTTAATGTTGCAGGACCCATATTCCAAAAGTGCCTTATTTCAACAGATATTTGTTCGTGTAACAGCATCCTCCAAGTCACATATAATCAAACCTGAGTGGTACAGTGAAATCTTTGGAGGGCAGATGGTCATATAGAGGACTTTGGTTCTGTCAACAAGAGAGCAAAGGCTCCATCTTCATGGAACAAGCCCTATCACTGGCATGAGCGATCATGAAAGAAGTCTTTGTGTGTGGAAGGGCTCTGCCACCTCTCCTACTTCTGTCTAGCCACCCAGTCCCCTCATCACAGACCAATAGCATGAGGACTTTTTCCCTAACTGGATAACCAACTCCTAGAAAGAAGGAAAAATAGGGTCCCATACCAGAGCTTATGGGGCCTGCTGAGTTGATTATGTGATTAGGAAGTAAACTAAGTCTGTGACCTCTCATATGGATTATCCCACTGTAAAAATGACATCATCACTAGCTTTGTGGTGCTTTTCCCCTCTCCTTAGACTCTGCTACTTCACATGATGAATCCTGTCTCTGACACTACCTCACCTCAAAACTTGTATCTATACCTCACTGAAGGAAATGGAGATCTGGCGATGATCCAGTTCATTTGATCAACATAGCTGGCGGAACCAGATAATTTAAGCTCCAAATTTCCCCATTAATCAAAATAGTCTGATGACGGCTACATCTGCTTTTACTTTGGGTTGTGTAGACACAGTCTAATTGTGCATTTCCTAAAAACAGAATCATATCATCTGTAACATTCATAGAGCTCTTCCTGCCCACATTTTTTCCCAGCTTGTTTGACTGAACAGATAACTCAGTAATTAAAATTCATAATCAACACATGTTGAGTATTTTTCCTCTTTCTTCTGCTTTTACAATCCCTTCCCCTGACTTCTGGGTGGTTTGCCAACCGTTCCACTTTTCAGGAGTAAATACTAGAGGTTATCTTCCCATGGGGCCACCATATTGGACATCTTTCTCAATCCTTTTCTCTTGCCTCAACCCCCTACCCCACCACCTTTGGAGGTGGGAACTTCAGAAACATTGACAGTTCTGACTATACCTCAAAAGCTAGCAGCAGAATAAAGTAGTAAATCATCAGAGAAATAAAAAATGGAGACAACAGAGAGTCTGGTTTGAAGGGACTATATCACTGGGTTCACAGCCATGATCTTCCTTTTCAGAAGGTCTATGAGTCCTAGATAAGCCCATTACACTTGTGCCACTGAAATGAGCCTGGCCCAGGCCAACCTTGTGTCAAACAAGGAGGAGGAAGAGCTGCTAGGGGTGGGGGCAGGGGTTGACTGGTAGGCAGCTACATTTGCAGTTAACAGGAGGCAAGAGGGTCCTTTGTAAAATTTTTGCCTGAATGCACAAAACAGACACCTTCTGAAAAAGAAGACCAAGCTCATAAACCTGATTTAACTGGGGGTGGGTGGAGGGGGAGTTGACCATGTGAAGGCCAAGCTCAGCTTTCGAGAACAAAACTCATATGGCTTCTAAAGTAAACCTGAACCAAGGTAATTACCACTTTCCTTCACTGGGAATGGACCTCAGAATCAGGCCTTCTTCTGGAGTCCTTGCATCCTTCCCCTTTAACACATCCAGAGTTTCTTTCCCCCTCAGCACTTAGGAAAGCCTTCCCTGTAAACAGATCTCTTTCATCCCCCACAGTAGTCCACCTTACAGATGAAGTCACCACCAGATTCACACCAGGATGGAGCTGCCAGCCTCTCTCCCATTCCAGCCTCTGGAGCCTTGCTCCAGACCATGATTTGGGGCCCCAACAAGTTGCTGGTTCTTTAAAATGTTAAGCATTGAAATACAAAAGCTGTTGTTTCATAATCTAATTAGACAACCACTTTTAACTGGCTTGTGCATTTCTCCCAGACTTACCTTCACCTAAGTACACAAATGAAGATGCCTCCTCACGGTTCCAGAAATCTGTGAAGCTGAGATGGTATTTTTAACGCGTTCATTTTAAACAATGTCTGTGCCGTACCACTTTTGCTCTCGCTGTTTGTGCAGGTGAGTTGCTACCGAACAGCTGAGCTCCAGATCCGACATGTGTGGCCCGGGGCGGGCCTCAGATTTTTCAAAGGGTAAGGTTTTCACACATGGCAACACCCTCAAGTGTTTTCAGTATCTGTGGCTCAGTATAGCTCCTTCATGTGGATTTCACAGACAAACAAGAGGCATCTAACAATGGAAATTCTATCACCTTATCTGTTTTACCTTCCTTCCATCTGGCAGGCACACACGCACGTACGCACACACGCGCGCGCGCACACACAAACACACACACACACACCTGGGAAGTTCACTTTCTTCTTGAACCAAAAAACTTTATAACTGCATACAGAATCTTCTTTGAGTGGTTAGAAGTGCTCTGCATTTTCCCCAAAGCCCTGAAGAAAATACAGTCTGGAGTTCTTTACTCCAGCAGGACCTGTCTAGAAACAGCAACATTTCCTGGAGTTCTCAGATAGATAGGTTGTTGACTTCCTAGCAAGGGAAGGCCGTGGGCCATATAGACCCTTCAGGCTGCATGAAAATGAGAGCATGGGGCCCTAGTCATGCTATAGAAAAACCTAAGATGGCACAGGACAGCACTTCCTTGAAGCAGGATCACCTGCTCAGTTCTCTGTGTGGAGAAAAAGAGGGAACTTCAGATCTCCCTAGCATCCCTCACAGACCATGCTACCTTTGGTGGTAAAGAGTTCCTGAACATACCACTGTGGCATAAAACTATTTTGAGCAGAGGCATTTGAGTTTCTGAAATCTCTTTTCTGCCTAAAAGCAGAGCCCCTCTCCCCAAAAGAACTCAAAAGAACACAATCATCATTAAGTCCCAGAGCTTGTAACTAGGAAGACTGACTCATCCTGGGAGATGAGACATTGTCATAAAACTATCATATCTCCTATCTTTTTTTTCTAAGCATCCATCCATCTTTTGCAAAAAGTCATTTACTTTCCCATAAGTGCTTTGCTCTCCTTTCCTTTCCCATTAAGATGGTGTATAAGCCCCAAGATGGAACTCACTTCCCTAAGTTATGTCCTTCTGAGCATTACCTTAAGTATGTTTTAAATCTCTGTTTTCTCTTGCTAATCTGTCTTTGGCTAGTTTAATTTGCAAGTCCTCAAGTTCTGAACATAAGAAGGTAGAGGAAAGGCTTTTCCTCCTCTACAGTGGGATCAGCATGGGTGTATCCTCCACTTGCCCATCCAGACCCACCTTCTCCTCTCTACCCTAGGAGAGTCGCCTGCATGGACCACTTCAACAGGTTCCCTTGGTTTGCAGTTGGCTTTGGCCACCTGGAAGCATCAGGAAGAGCTCAGAGAAAGAAGAATGAGGTCATGATATTTATTCCCTCCAGTGCTATGAGGTCACCATGGGCTATGTCCCTCAGTTGAAAGCCCAGCTCCTGCAAGGGAGCCCACTCCACAGAACTTCTTTGACTGCTTCTTCCCTTTCTGGTCTAGGGGTGAGAGAGTCTGAACTATCCCCTGGGTACTACTGTACCCCTTGAAATTTTCTGTACCCACCTCTACCTTTGTACATGGTTTCCTAGGAACTCCTTCAAATTACTCAGTTTGGATGTGCTTTTTCTTGCCAGAACCTTCAGTCCTATACAAGATGGAAGACAATCATAAATTGGAGGAAATTTTGGAGGCAATTTCATTACCTTTGAACCTAAGTCCCATCTTATAACTTGCAGCAGGGTCCCAGGCAACTTTTTCATGGTCCTTTGAGCCATGAAAGCTCAACGACTGCTTTTGCCACTTTGGCCACTGTCCTTGTGCCTAGAGCTGAGACAAAGGGAGTAAGCAAGCAGGTAACATCACCCACATGCCAGCACTTGTGAGTAATGGGCAATGTGATCTTCTCTATCTCTCTTTTAGCCGAGAGTTGATTAATTCTCCCCAGGATGGGATGAGAAGACAACTGAGGCAGCACCCACTGAGTGTTCAGAAGAATCCTCCGCAGTGACTTCACCTCAGGTCTCAGGACATAGCTGCACCCTTCCCACAGAAGCCAAAGTCCCATACAGCAGAGCACTCTCCTTAGAGGTGGGAGGAAGGCTTTCTCTTCTCTCTTAGAAGAAAACTCTCATCTGTTCATCTTAGCCAGAGTTCTCCCTGCATCCTTTGTCCAGTAGATCTTCCGGAAGGGGGTTATGCCATCTGGACTCTGCATGTTAGCTGTCAATGCAGGAAGGTGGCCCCCTTACTTCTTGTTAGGTGTTATAAATAAAAGAGAAGTCACCTGGCCTCCCCATGTGATAAGGCACACCTCTGGCCATGACACACTCATCTGCACTTTCTTATTACCCAAAGGATACATTGGAAAGACTGATGCTGATGCTGAACTCCAATACTTTGGCCCCCTGATGCAAAGAACTGACTCTTTGGAAAAGATCCTAATTCTGGGAAAGATTGAAGGCAGGAGGAGATGGGGACAACAGAGGAGGAGATGGGCACGACAGAGGATGAGATGGTTGGATGGCATCACCGACTCAATGGACATGAGTTTGAGCAAGCTCCAGGAGTTTGTGAAGGACAGGGAACCCTGGCGTGCTGCAGTCCATGGGGCTGCAAAGAGTCAGATATGACTGAGCGACTGAACTGAACTAACTGAAAGGACTCCATCTAAACTCCTCCATTTGGCATTCAAGGTCCACAGTGATCTGACTTCAATCTGTCCTTCTAAGCACAGCTGAAACCCCTCATCAAGCAATCGGTTGGATGATCAGAGACCTTACAGGCCAAGTCAGGGGTCTTCATCCTCCTTGTAGGTGATGGGCCTGGGCAGTAGGGGAAATAAGATAATTCCAATAAAAAATCACCCAGACCCCAGTGTGGGGCAGAGACTAGAATGGAGGCAGCCTGTGAGGAGGGGAGGTTGGGAGGAGGGAGAACCATGACTTACTTGGAGGGTGACCTTCCCCAAGGTTAGAAGAGATTGTGAGTAAGCCTACACTCCCTAGAGAGAAGCGTGTGGTATGGAACAAGCTAGTATGGAACAAGCTACTGGCAGCTCCCAGGGAGAAATGAGGGGTCAGAGTCTCAGCTGCTGCAGCCCTGCAGCCCACCTGACTCCCTATACAAGGGAAATTGAAAAAGAGGGAGAGAGAGGTTCAAAATAGGAAAAGAAGAGAAAAGAGAGATCAGTTCTTAAAAGTGAAAGACTCGAGGTTCTCCCAACATCCTGAGTTGAGACTGATTCTCACACCCTCTCTAACCTTTCTTGGCATTCCAGAAGCCTGATCCAACCCTGGAGATGAGTGAGTTGAAAGGAGAGGGACATTCAGAAGTCAGGGCTAGGCAACAGGGATTCTTGTACTGGTGGCATCCCCCTGCCCTTCTGCCAGCCCATGTGCTGAGATGATGGCAGGGATGTCTGGAGACAGACACAAAGCCCCAAGGTGAGCAGAGGAGCTGAGAGACTTTGTGTCCTGACTTGGAGAGAGACTTCTACCTCCTTAGGTATGTCCCTGTCAAAGGCATGAGGAAGCAATTCACAAAAGAAGAAATAAATTTTCAATAGACATGTAATATCTATCGGATGACCTCACTACCAACAAAACAATCAAATTAAGACATCAGTTTTCTTTGGGCTTCCCAGCTAGCACAGTGGTAGAGAATCTGCCTGTCAGTGCAGATGCAGTTTCAATCCCTGGGTCGGGAAAATTCTCTGGAGGAGAAAATGGCACCCCACTCCAGTACTCTTGCCTGGAAAATCCCATGGACAGAGGAGCCTGGCGGGCTACAATCCATGAGGTTGCAAAGAATCAGATGCAACTGAGCACACACACACACACACACACACACATCTTTTTTTTTTTTAATCTATCAAACTACTAAGTGCTGAGAAAAAGGTGATATCCAATATCAGAGAGAGTTTAAAGAGACATAGCCTAAGTCACTTGTGCTCATGTAAAATGGAACTGTCTTCCTGGTACTTTATATCAAAATCCTGAGAAGTGGCATACCAGCCAACCTAGCCATCTCTCTTAGTGGCTTTACCCCAAATGACTAATTAAGAATGTGACCAAGGTACTTACTCTCATAGGATGACTGCCTTTTGTTCCATCCTCAGTGCTCCATATCAGAGGACTGAAGATGATATTTACCCCTCTTACCAAACAATTCCTCATTATGTAACCGAGTGAAAAGAATACTGATTTTTTGATAAGAACATGTAGGACAAAAACATTACTTTAGTCCCACATTCCTTAACTTTTTATAGTAAGCCTTAGATTTTGGCTTTGTTTCTATTATTCCTTCCTAGAAACAGTTCAAGTTTATACACTTTTTTAAAATTGAAAAGCCTTATATAATATATACAACAAATAATTCGTATGGATATGGGCCACACTCGTTAAGTGAAACAGGTTAAGGTATAGTAACAAAGCCTCCACAAATGTATGTGATTTCTCACCACAAGGCTGTATTTCTTGCTCATGCTACACATCCCAAATGGGTAAGTGGAAGGTCTGTTCCACATCCCCTCACTCAAGGACCCCATGTCATGTTCTGGAGCCTCTGTGCCTGAAGCACTACTGGTTGCCAGGCAAGGGGAGGGAACCCGAGCAGGCGCTGAAACAGCAGGTCAGTGCTCTGGCCTGGGAGAGACACACATCACCTCTACTCATGAGTCTTGGAAGAAAACAAGTCACGTGATCATGCACATAATTTCAAGGTATGAGAACTGCTGTTCTACCATGATGTTCTTCTGCAGAAAAGCAGAAGCAAGCAAATCATCCTTGTGTCTATCACACAGGCTGGGGTCAGGGAGTTTGTCTCTAAACACATGAGGCTTAGGTGTCAGACTGCCTACTTCACTCCTGAAATTTTCTGAGTGCATTAGCAAAGAAGAAGAAACAGGGTCAGTCCCATTAACTGATGAGTCATTCAGTGATTATTGAGTATTCCTTCAGCATTGTGCTAGGAATTAGGAAAATACAAAGAATTAAAATCACAGTGCTTCCAGCTGCTTAAATCTAGTGGAAGAGGTAATACTATAATATTTCATATAAATTTAACTTATATAACATTGAATATAATATTGCATATAAAATTTATATGCAAGACTCTTGATATACAAGACTATGATTTCTTAGCCTGTTTCAGGCTTCAGAATCACTCAGAGAGCTATTTCAAATGATAACATAATCAAGCTCCAATGCCAGCAATATTGAATCAGCAAATATTCAGTGAGATAAAGTCTAAGCACATGAGTTTTTATTAAAATTCCTTAGATGACTCTGGGCTCACCCCAGTTTAAGAACCCTTGAAATATGAAAACTCAACAGTTGTGCTCTTAGGGACAAGAAGGTATTCTCGACACCAAATAGAGGTTTAGAGGAGGAGGAGGAACTTGTAACCTGTAGCCTTGTGGTCAGGAAAGGTTTCAAGGGGAAGGTGGCTCTGGGTCCATGAAGAAGGAGCAGAATTTGGCACAGTAGATATGAGATGAAGACTGACCACGGTTCAGGGATAGATATACATATATGTAAATTACACTAGAGGAATAAAGAATATTTCAATCAAGTGAGAACTTAAGTTGCAATGATGATTTTAAAGGATTTAGTTTAGACCAATATCCAACTCTATAGAAAGTTTTTTAATCAGAGTAGTTCCTCAGCACTTTGGACAATGACAGGCAAGTGATAAGTGCCTCATTAATATTTGTTGAATTAATTAAATTATTAATAAATCAATTCTGAATTGAGTAACTGAAGATCAAACCTCAAAAGCCAAAAGGTAATTAATGGCTGTTTATGAATAATTGATAGCCAACTTCTTTGGTTCTACTTGTCCCAGAGATTAAAACAAGAAGTTATATGACCTTTTTGTTCTTTTTAATAATATATAAACTACTCCTATTTTCATAAAGCATTCTCAAAGCTCACTGAATGAGCTGAGGAGGCCTTTGAGATCTCCTAGAATGCAGAATTATGTCATGGAGAGGCTGGCAGAGCAAAAAGGGAAAACAGAAAACAAACAAACAAACAAAGACTGTTGGGGTCCAACAGACCTTGCTTTGTCACTTACTAGCTGTGTGGCCTTGGACAAATCAGTCAACCTCTTTGGAAAGTTGAGCTAATAATATCTAACATATGTACGTACTTGAGAGATAATACCAAGGCCATAAAGACAATTTGGAACAAGCTAGAACAATGACATGGTCAGGACCAGTACATCTTAACAATTACCTGAAACTGTCCCCTGTGACAGATGAGGATATCAAGACCTGCATTCAACTAAAGCAACAGAAAGATTCACACCCTAAAACTCAGAAGGTCAAACTACACAAGTAACCACACCTTGGTTGATGTTGTATTTTATATTTTATTAATTTATACAACTGCATTAAGAATGCTGGACATTTTGCCATATGTGTAAACTATCTTGCTGATAGATGGAGAAAACTCCCTGCATGTTGTTTTCACAAATCACTGAGACACAAACGATTTAGCCAGCACACTTTCTTTGCATTGGCCTGACCTGTATTTACAAGGTTCTCTGTTGGCCATACTACCTCGTTCGCTTCCCAACCCTGTGCCACCAGCTTAAACAAACATGTGCATCTGCTCATAAGAAACATGCTCAGGTTTTTGTCTCTTCCAGGCAAAGAAACAAAACAAACAAGTAAACAAAAAAGGTTGATATGATAAAAACTGAGCCAACCATGGTCCCTGGCTATAGGACATTTAACTGCTGCTGCTGCTGCTAAGTCGCTTCAGTCGTGTCCGACTCTGTGCAACCCCATAGGCAGCAGCCTACCAGGCTCCCCCGTCCCTGGGATTCTCCAAGCAAGAACACTGGAGTGGATTGCCATTTCCTTCTCCAATGCATGAAAATGAAAAGTGAAAGTGAAGTCGCTCAGTCGTGTCCAACTTCGCAACCCCATGGACTGCAGCCTACAAGGCTCCTCCGTCCATGGGATTTTCTAGGCAAGAGTAGTGGAGTGGGGTGCCATTGCCTTCTCCAGGGACATTAAACTAGCTAACTAATTAAAAAAATCAAAACAGACTTGACTGCATGAATGCACAATTTATTGGATACTAATTCAATTCAGTGGGTTCATAGCTGGCCATATAAAAGCAATAATAAGAGTAGTTAGCATTTTTAAGTATGACACTATGTGCCAGGAATAATGCTGAACACTTCATGTGGATCACTGTGCTATCTACACAACAGCTTAATAGTATACCACTATTTTACTGACACTTCTCACAGGAGGCAGTAGTAATATTGAGATGGTAAGCTATTTGCCTAAGGAAACAGCAAATCACTAAATTCAAGTTAGGATACACAGACTTCATTTCCAATGCTTGGTTCTTATATTTGAATATCAGGATTGCCATGGATACATCTTTATATCTTGGTTTTAACATAATCTTCAGCAAAACTTTCCTGAAGTCCTTGTGCTCAGCATCTGAACATTTTAGCTGGGTATTAGCAAAATGAAATAAATATATGGTACATTTATTAACCCTGGCAAGAGGTGTTGATTATTATCATTACAATTCTTATTAAACTTTATGAAAGGTGATGTCTAGTTAGGTTCTATATAGCTCTGTCTTAATCAAAATATTACTGACTCAAGATGAAAACATAGAAGAACAGTTTAGTATAATTACATGTAACATATTTGCATGCTACAAATAATATTGTAAAAATTATAAATAAGAAACTAAAGATTCAAAGATTTTCAATGGGTTCATTCTTTTACTCCACAAGCATTTATTAAGCACTTATGAAATGCCATGCACTGTGATGGGCAGACACTAGAAACCGAGTTGAGACAAAGTATCTGACATCAGGGAAATCATAATAGAACCAAAGAGTCTAATAGTCTGCAAAATGAACAAGTTGGTATTGATGAAACAAGAACAGAATCTAGTTTCTGGACTCAAAACAATCAGTCAAACAAGTACTGGATAGGGAGTGGTGAATAATTCGGCTCAGTGACCCTTGATGTGAAAAAATTGGGCATTTATTTTGCCACAAGATCCACGATTCAAGAGCAAAATGTTTCTCTGAGAGACACTTACGTATTCCTGGAATGTGCTAAAGACAGTGTAGTATTTAGAATAAAGCAGGGGATAAACTAGCACTCTGGGAAAATCTGATCTAATCCACAGTTCCAGGCTCATTCTGGGTACCAAAATCTAAGTGATCAGAGATGCTTACAAATTGGAGATCTAGAAGAAATGATGACCAAGATAATGATGACTCTGAATCATGCTCCATGAAGAATGGATGGAGATCTGTGAAAGAGAATCCAGGAGCCTTGGTAACTGTCTTTGAATATCCCCAGAACTGCAAGAAAGGATTAGACGCTAGCCCCTCTCCAAAGGCAAACTAAGTACTAATGGGAGGAAAATGTGCGTGACGATATCTTCAAATACCATAAATGTAGCAAAATCAATGGAAAAAGAAGACAGAAAAGTCTAAAGGCAGTGGTGTATTGTATTAACTTTCTGACTATTTATATACAGTGTTTGCAGAGAAAGAATGGTACCCAAGATAGTTCACAAGGAGAAGACTGCAGTAAGCATCTTGTCCAGCAATTCACACCATAGCAAGCATTTTCATAAGCATCCCTCGCACATGAAGTGAAGGTGGAGCTTGGGGACAGAATCTCTGCCCTCTAGTATGACCTGAGTATGAACAACATACAGCTAACTGAACCACAGAGCAAGAAATAAAATACCCAAAGTCCCCACGAAGGTCCTGTTCCTTTGGAATTTGAACTTGAAAGGGTTACTAAATCTTGAGAATTCTTCCTTGAAAATGTGTCCAGGGACAGACTTTTTCTTTCTAACACCTGCCACCCTGCTTGTTATCACACTCTTGGCTCCTTCAGCAAATTCCCAAGGGACATTCCTTCTGCTTTAGTTGGACATTGCATTTTCATACTGGGATGGGGGAAACGACTCACAACATGTATTTAAAGAAGATCACTCTGGCAGTCATGTAGGGGACAGACTGGAAGGAGTAAAACTGCTCCCAAGATGAACCAGTGGAGAAGGCAATGGCAGCCCACTCCAGTACTCTTGCCCGGAAAATCCCATGGATGGGGGAGCCTGGTGGGCTACAGTCCCTGTGATCACGAAGAGTCGGACATGACTGAGTGACTTCACTTTCACTCACTTTCATGCATTAGAGAAGGCGGTGGCAACCCACTCCAGTATTCTTGCCTGGAGAATCCCAGGGACAGGGGAGCCTGGTGGGCTGCCGTTTATGGGGTTGCACAGAGTCACACACAACTGATGCAACTTAGCAGCAGCAGCAGCAGCAGCAAGATGAACCAGGGCAGTCCCATCTCTTCCTGAAAATGCAATACCAATGTTTTCACTGGTATTAAATAATGTCAGCCAACATTCACTGAATATTTACAGGATTATCTTGTAGGAACTTTTTAAAAAGTGAATTCTCTCGATTTATCGTCATTTTACAGACAAGTAAACTGAGGCACAGAGAGGTTAAGGACTTAGGACCTCACAAATTATTAGTGGTAACACTTTGCCTCCATAACCCAATCCCCATTGGAACACAGATAATCTGCAACTGATTAATTTAATCTGCAACTAGTTTAATTTCTATGCTTGTTTGCCAACTCACTTTTTCAATCATTTCATGGTCTTTAAAATTAATAATCATTCATAAAGTTTTTTTAATTAACAAGTTCACATACAGTGGAAATAACCTTCAGTTGAGATGTCAAGTGTGATAACTAGGGCTGTTTATTTTTTTTCTCCTTTGGAGCTCAGTTTCTTTGTAGATAAAGGGTTGACATAAAACGTATATGAGGTTTCTCACAAGCTCTAACATATTATGACTCTTGGATGCAATAGGGTGAATGTAGCACAAGCAAAAATTAGAGTTTATTAGAAAATATTACTAAATCATCTATAGCCTTTTTTTTTTTTTTTGCGTTTTAACATTAAGAACTGAGGCTAACCCCAGCCACTCAGGATGCTGAAGGAAAATTTGACGGCTTCTGCCTTCAGAAAAACGCGTCTTCAGGAGGAGAACCGCGGGAGGGACGAAGGCAGGGCGGCGGCGCGCGGCGGCAGGGATCACCGCGATGCCCCCTCTCTGCGCGGCTGGGGAAGCACAGAGACCCGCTCCTGGCCCTGCAGGTTCTGGGAAGCCGCGTGGACCTGGCGCCCGGCTCCTCTCACGTCTGGAGCGGCCCGGATCCGGACAATCCCTGGATCAGACTGACCCCTAGGGGCAGCGCGGCAATCCGCAGCCAGGGCTCTCACGCACACAAAAGGAGCCGCGGAAGCTTCCAGCTGGAGCCGGCCAGCAAATCTGCAGCGAGTGCTCTCAGATGCAGACACCACAAAGCCAAAACATTAACATTTTGCTTGCTATTTATTCAGCTTCCCCGTCGTTAATTCCCCCTCGCCAAGTAGCCTCCAAATGTGTCTCTTTGAGTATCAAAGTGATCACTTTGGATTAAAGTATTCCTTCTCAAAAGATACCTTAATTAAAATGTGTGTGGTGGCGGGAGGAGGGTGGAGAGAAATCTCTGTACTTCTGATCCTCTATGAAAAAGAAATGCCTAGTTAAAGGGAAAGGGGGTTGGCCTTTTCACAACAGGAGATACAAAATAAATTACCTTCAAGCTTTTTATATGTGTCTTCCTGGTTATTATTCAAATACTAGGGATAATGATGACAATAATTTAAAAACAGTAGCAGGTAACACTTACTGAGGGCTTACTATATGCTAGGCGCTTCATTGCTTTCATTTAGCATGCACTGTATTATGAGGTAAGGAAGGCAGAGAGAGGTTAAGTGACTTATCCAAGGTCATACAGCTGATAAGTTGCTGTTAGGATTCTACTCCATAGCCGCCTTTCCTAACTGCTATACTGCAATCCCTTCTAAACTGCAGCCCTCAAAGCATCTTTCAAACCTGAATTTACACACTCAACGACTTCAGCAAATAGCAAAATTTTATTGGCACTTAAGTACGCTAGCACTCCAGGTTCAAAACGAAAAGTCAAGTCAAATTCTCTCACAGAGGATGAAAAGAAGTGGGATTACCTACAGGGCTGGCTCACTGCCATAGGGAAGGACTCGACACTGGAAACTGATCCCAGTTATCTGGGGCATTACCTAAAAGTTTCTGAAACTCTCCTTCAGTTTCCTCATCTCTAGAGTAATAATACTAAAACACCTTGCTCATAAGTTTCAGCTCACTTCAGTCACTCAGTCATGTCTCCTCTGCGACCCCATGGGCTGCAGCACGCCAGGCCTCCCCATCCATTGCCAACTCCTGGAGTTTACTCATATCCATTGAGTCAGTGATGCCATCCAACCGTCATCCTCTGTCGTCCCCTTCTCCTGCCTTCAAGCTTTCCCAGCAGCAGGGACTTTTCAAATAAGTTAGTTCTTCCCATCAGGTGGCCAAAGTATTGGAGTTTCAGCTCCAGCATCAGTCCTTCCAAAGAACACCCAGGGCTGATCTCCTTCAGAATGGACTGGTTGGATCTCCTTGCAGTCCAAGGGACTCTCAAGAGTCTTCTCCAAAACCACAGTTCAAAAGCATCAACTCTTTGGCACTCAGCTTTCTTTATAGTCCAACTCTCAACATCCATACGTGACTTCTGAAAAAACCATAGCTTTGATTAGACGGACCTTTGTTGGCAAAGTAATGTCTCTGCTTTTTAATATGCTGTCTAGTTTGGTCATAGCTTCTCTTCCAAGGAACAAGCATCTTTTAATTTCAGGGCTGTAGTCACCATCTGCAGTGATTTGGGAGCCCCCCAAAATAGTCTCTCACTGTTTCCCCATCTATTTGCCNATGGCAACCCACTCCAGTGTTCTTGCCTGGAGAATCCCAGGGACAGTGGAGCCTGGTGGGCTGCCGTCTATGGAATTCCTCAGAGTCGGACACGACTGAAGTGACTTAGCAGCAGCAGCAGCCAGGTATTTCTTGAGTACCTGCTTTTGCATTCCAGTCCCCTATAATGAAAAGGACATCTTTTTTGGGTGTTAGTTCTAGAAAGTCTTTTAGGTCTTCATAGAACAGTTCAACTCCAGCTTCTTCAGCATTACTGGTATGGGTAAAGACTTGGATTACTGTGATATTGAATGGTTTACCTTGGAAACGAACAGAGATCATTCTGTCATTTTTGAGATTGCATCCAAGTACTGCATGTCGGACTCTTTTGTTGACTATGATGGCTACTCCATTTCTTCTAAGGCATTCTTGCCCACGGTAGTAGATATAATGGTCATCTGAGTTAAATTCACCCATTCCAGTCCATTTTAGTTCACTGATTCCTAAAATGTTGATATTCACTCTTGCCATCTCCTGTTTGACCACTTCCAATTTGCCTTGATTCATGGACCACTATGTAAAAAGCTGAAATACCAGGCAAAAAATTATTCATAAGAAAATATCAGTGAACTAAAAGTTTCCCTAATGGCTCAGATGGTAAAGAATCTGCATGCAATGCAGGAGACCCGGGTTTGATCCCTGGGTCGGGAAGATCCCCTGGGGTAGGAAATGGCAGCCCACTCCAATATTCTTGCCTAGAGAATCCCATGGGCAGTGGAGCCTGGTGGGCTACCATCCATGGGGTCGCAAAGAGCTGGACACAACTGAGCAACTAAGCACACACACATCAGTGAGGTGGACCTTGGAGGATTATGCATCCTGATGTGGGAGATGTGTCTCATGACCCTGCACACCAGGAGCCGTGCCAGAGCTCAGTGTCCAAGATGTGGCTCTTGACGTTGCCTATGAAGGCTTCTGACCCCAAATTTCAAGCCTGTGTCTGATCAAGTCTGTAGACCTGACTACCAATTTATGGGTAATATTGAAGACAGCAGAACATGTTAAGCATACAATCAGCAAAAAGCAGAATGTAACAAATTCTATAGGACAAATGATCCAGTTGATATCCAAATCAAGAGTCCAACAAAGTCCACTCATTGAATTTGGTTGAGAAGTCTCTTAAATCTCTTTTAATCTCTGCATTCAAAGAATGTTGGACTGTGTTGGAATCTTGATTTGAATAACCAAGTATAAAATAGTAGTTAAACATTTATAAGACAGTTGGAGAAATTTAAGCATTGACAATATATACTTGATGTTAAAAAATGACTTTTCATTTGTTAGGTATGGTCATAGTATTGTAGTTATGTTTTATAAGAGTCCTTTTTTTTTAAGATACTGAAGAACTTATAGATGAAACAGTATGGCATCTGGGGTATGCTTAAAAATTCTCTTAGAATGCCATTTGGAGCAACATGAATGGACTTAGAGATTATTATGTTGAGTGAAGTAAGTCACAAAGAGAAAGGCAAATTCCATATGATACCAAATACCATATGATATCACTTGTATGTGAATCTAAAATATGACCCAAATGAACTTATCTGAAAAACAGAAACAGATTCACAGACATAGAGAACAGACTTGTAGTTGCCAAGGGGGGAGGGGAGAGGGATGGATTGGGAGTTTGGGATTATAATATGCAAACTCTTATATAGAGAACAGATAAACAACAAGGTCCTACTGTCTAGCGCAGGGAACTTTATTCAATATCTAGTGATAAACCATAAAGGAAAAGAATATGAAAAAGAGTGTATATAAATACATCTGAATTACTCTGCTGTACAGTAAAAATTAACACAACATCGCAGATAAACTATACTTCAATAAAATAAATTTCAAAAAAAATAATCTATTAGGGGTAAAGTTGAATAAAGGTTGGCCACGTGCTGGTTATTTTTGAAGCTGGGTGACAGGTTCATGAAAGTTCATTTTACTCTTCTATTTAGTGTATACAGTTGGCCTTTGAAAAACGTGGGAACTGCTTAGGTCCAGTTATACATGGATTCTTTTCATAAGTGCATTCTGTGGTACTAACGATCATGTTTGGTTGAATCCATGGATGCAGGACTGACAATACAGAGGAACCTCAGACTCAGATTTTCCACTGCATGAGATCAAATGCTTCAAACCCCTGAGTTTTTCAAGAGTCAACAATATTCATATGAAAATTTCCATAATATTTTTTATGAATGATCTAACCATGGATAAGTAAGAATCTGGGTGAAAGAATATACATGGGTGCAACTAGGGACATCCAGGCTGCTGGAAGGAACAGTGAGCAATGTAGACTAACACAGATTACATAAAGAAGGGTGGTGACACACAGATTTGGGCAGAAAATCTGCCCAACAATCTCTCCATGCTTGATTCATTAGACATGGAAGGAACTCTCACTCCCTAAAAGTTGAGTGTGAAGCCCAGAAGGCTGGGGTGACACGTCCAAAGTCACAGAGCTAGATTGTTGGCAGAGGCAGGACTAGAAGTCAGGGCCCCTGCCGCCCTGTTTCAAGCAGCTAGGAAGAACTGATTAGGAAGAGCCATGAACACCTATCATTAAAAGAGCAGCTAACGATTTTTGACAATTTCTATGCGCCAGGCGTATAGTTTCCCTAACATTCTTTTGTGTTAGATCAATAATTATTCCATCTCCTAGAAGAAAAAAGTGAAGCTTGCAGAAGGGATGTATGTGACTTATGCAAGTGCACAGAGTCAGCAAGTTGAGGAGCCAAAATTCAAACCAAAGAATCTGACTAAATAGCCCACAGTCTTAACCACCGCTGGCATGCTTCATGGGGCCAGCGTGGGGTCGGGGTTGGGCTTACTCAGAGAGCCGTCTGGCAGTAACACATGAGGAGACAGAGAGAAAAGAGACAGGAAGCAGGGAAACCAAAAGATACTGTAGCTGTCATACAAGAGATGGAGAAGGCTTGAACAAAGGAATGAGAGAGAAAATAGAGACTGAGAGCAGAAATATAGAGAGTAAGGACACCTAAGGATCAAATAGCAGATTAGAAAGGAAACCATCAAAGATCGCTCTGAACTTGGAAGGGTATTTAGAAAGAATAGTTCCTTTCGACTGCTGCTGCTGGGGGAAGAAGGACACACTCACTAGTACATTCAATGTAGTTATGTTTGGGTGCACATTCTTTACTGTAGAGTAGACTCAGATGTCTTTTTACAAAATTATGCTTTGCCTTGTGATTTATGCACCATGATGTTCAAGCTGGTTTTAGAAAAGGCGGAGGAACCAGAGATCAAATTGCTGGATCATGGAAAAAGCAAGAGAGTTCCAGAAAAACATCTATTTCTGCTTTATGGACTAGGCCAAAGCCTTTGACTGTGTGGATTGCAATAAACTGTGGAAAATTCTGAGAGAGATGAGAATATCAGACCACCTGACCTGCCTCTTGAGAAATCTGTATGCAGGTCAGGAAGCAACGGTTAGAACTGGACATGGAACAACAGACTGGTTCCAAATAGAAAAAGGAGTACGTCAAGGCTGTATATTGTCACCCTGCTTATTTAACTTATATGCAGAGTACATCATGAGAAACGCTGGACTAGAAGAAACACAAGCTGGAATCAAGATTGCTGGGAGAAATATCAATAACCTCAGATATGCAGATGACACCACCATTATGGCAGAAAGTGAAGACGAGCTAAAAAGCCTCCTGATGAAAGTGAAAGTGGAGAGTGAAAAAGTTGGCCCAAAGCTCAACATTCAGAAAATGAAGATCATGGCATCCCGTCCCATCACTTCATGGGAAATAGATGGGGAAACAGTGAAACAGTGTCAGACTTTATTTTTTGGGGCTCCAAAATCACTGCAGATGGTGATTGTAGCCATGAAATTAAAAGACGCTTACTCCTTGGAAGAAAAGTTATGACCAGCCTAGACAGCAATTCAAAAGCAGAGATATTACTTTGCCGACTAAGGTCTGCCTAGTCAAGGCTATGGTTTTTCCTGTGGTCATGTATGGATGTGAGAGTTGGACTGTGAAGAAGGCTGAGCGCCGAAGAATTGATGCTTTTGCACTGTGGTGTTGGAGAAGACTCTTGAGAGTCCCTTGGACTGCAAGGAGATCCAACCAGTCCACTCTGGAGGAGATCAGCCCTGGGATTTCTTTGGAAGGACTGATGCTAAAGCTGAAACTCCAGTACTTTGGACACCTGATGCAAAGAGTTGACTCATTGGAAAAGACTGATGCTGGGAGGGATTGGGGGCAGGAGGAGAGGGGGACGACAGAAGATGAGATGGCTGGATGGCATCACGGACTCGATGGACATGAGTCTGAGTGAACTCCGGGAGTTGGTGATGGACAGGGAGGCCTGGTGTGCTGCGATTCATGGGGTCGCAAAGAGTTGGACATGACTGAGTGACTGAACTGAACTGAACTGATCTATTCAATTTCATCTATGAAATGGAAAATAGACATGTCTTTTCAAGGAAAAAAAAGCAGACTTGGACACATTTTCGCGTCTCACAATTGAAGGGCACCCTTGGATTCTCCTTTGCAAAGTGGTGCTTCCTGGTGCCACCTTGACAGATCTGGACAAAATAGCCAAACCACCTAGAGCTTATTGAAGGAGAGATTAAAGTGGCTTTGAGAGGAAGAACCTTCATATGCAGGGTGAAAATTGAATCCCGGATGCTCCAGTAATCTCTCCATCCTTGATTTATTAAACACGGAAGGAACTCCCACCCCCTGTAAGTTGAGTGTGAAACCCAGAAGGGTGAGGTGACATGTCCAAAGTCACAGAGCTAGATGTTGGCAGAGGCAGGGCTAGAAGTTAGGGCCCCTGCTGCCCTGTTCCGTGCAATGTGTATGCCACTGGGCCTTGAGGTTTCTAAAAGACAGCATCTTAGGAGCAATAGAAACACACTTAATAACTCCTCCAGTGAACCAGTAATTTCTCCTAGATTTCAAATTAAGAAACCAAAAATCAGCTCAACTGCCAAGGTAATAGTCTGCTGACTTTGTTGGTAAATAAATGGACTTTATAACTGTCCATTCTCCAATTTTAACAGGGACGAACATGTTAATTGGTATTATTCTGAGGAGTACACCTTAACCCTTTCATTCCAGGCACAACACCAGCCCATCATGGATATAATCTATGCCTACTTGGTAAACACGTGATTCGGGATTCTAAGAGAATAAACCTGACATAGTTATGTCTCCACCCTATGACAAGATGATCTTAGCAAGGAATGTTAATTTGTTCTAAAGGCCCATTGATAAATTAACAAGTACAGATTTACTAGTCCCAAGACGGACATCTGAGAGCTCAGCTGGTGTTAGAAATTTCCCCGTACTCAGGGCAGGCAGTAGAGCCTGCTCCAGCCGCTTGGCCTGACATCCTGATGGAGGTGCACTGGGAGAGATGGCAATGTCTTCGGATGCCAAGCCTGCCAGGGGCTCTCAGAGACATCTGGTCACTCTCTTGAGAAGGCAGAGTCTCCAAACAGCAGGGGAAATTAATTCAACAGAGCAGGCTGAACAGTGCTCTGCTGCTGATGGTCAATCTCAGCAGAAAGTGGGTGCCATCAAAGACAGACAGAGAGCACCAAGAAATGGATCCAGGCTTCCTGTCAAACCACAGTTCTACATGTGGGGCAGGTGGAATAGTTAGCCTTTGGGATCTGCTGGGAAGACAAAACGGGAAGGAAAGACACAGCAGTGTACTAGTAGCAGTGCCCGGTCATACCAGTAGGAGTCAGTGTGGCTCTGCAAGTTGGCTGCTCCTCTGCTCCTTGCAGAGGTCTTTCACTGCAATGACCCCGTCCATGGGTAAAGGGGACACCATCAGAAATTAGTACATTGTGCCTTGGGAGAATGTTGTCATAAAATTGGAGAGTTGGTTGGTCAATATACATAATAGATTAATCTCACCCATTCATTCACTTTCTGGGCTAGCCACTGTGCTAAATACCAGAAATACAAGAATGAAGAAACCTTAGGCCACTTTCTTTGGTGACAATGATCTAGCAAAACAAGATAAACTCTTGTTTACAACATATGGTAGGAGCCACAATAGAGGCGTGAAAAAAATGTTCTGTGCCAACTTAGAGAAGAAAGCAGCTAACTCTATTGGGGGGAAAGCAATGGTCAGGAAGGCTGCACCAAGAAAGTGACATCTGAGTAGACCTCATACGAGATTAGTTCACCAGGTTGGGCAAAATATCCTTCCCAGGATGCAAGGGTGAAACAAGCTTGGAAACAGAAGGAATAGCATCTTCAGCCTGTCGTTATAACTTCACAACCTTCCTTATCAGATGACTTGTAGCTCTGATGGTTGTCCCTCCCAAAAATATGCTTTAGGTCACACATAAGAATTATTTGGTTCATGCCAACTCTTGTAATCGCTCATTTATGGGTCAGTAATGGAAAGAGCAAGATATTATAAATCCTCCCTTTAACTTACAAAAGTACAAGAAAATAAACTTTTAAGGTGTGGAGCTAAAATTTGTTGTTGTTTAGGCACTAAGTCATGTCCGGCTCTTTGTGACCCCATGGACTGTAGTCCACCAGGCTCCTCTGTCCGTGGGATTTCCCAGGCAGGAATACTGGAGTGGCTTGCCATTTCCTTCTCCACGGGATCTTCCTGACCCAGGAACTGGACCCATGTCTCCTGCATTGGCAGGCGGGTTCTCTGACACGGAGCCACCAGGGAAGCCCATGGAGATAAAATAGCCACTGTTAAAATCCCTTCCATTCAGCCCTTAGATGCATCAGAAGAGAAGAAATATTTGTGGTCAAGTAAAGGCATTTCATTAGGATTAGGGGAGATCTGAATATAAAATATAAAGTACATATCCTTCTGACCATCTCACTTTATTGCAAGAGGAAGGAGATTATCAGTAGCCAGAGTTTTCTCATTTCCCACACAAATTTCCACTTACCTTGGGCAACCAGCTTGGATTGTTCTGTCAGGCCATTTTTTAGAAAAGGCTCATTACTTCCTTATCCCTTCTTGTTATGCTCCCTGAAAAATTCTATTTTTATTTTAAATGCTCATTTGGGAACTTTAAACTTTGTTTTGCTAACTCATTTGTAACTGAAGCTGAAAAACAGCATATGATCCGAATTCTATAAATTTTCCTCCTAGCTTCAAAGACATCTACTCCCAAGAGCTTGAACTCTGGCACTTTATACAGCCACGTGCTCGGAATGCTTCAGAGGACTCAGGGTCAAACTTTCCGTCAGAATAGCATTTTGAGCTGAAATAGTCCCACAGTCACAATGGGGGCCTCCCCACCCTTCTGTCTGGATTTTTTCTGGCCTCACCCAGCCATCCTGGTTCCCACTGTGACCCCAGCAGAAAAAAGAGCTAAAAACAGAAGTGGAATATAAAAAGACTGTGGATGTTCCCTCGTGATAGTCATGCATAGAAGCTGCCAAATAATAGCATTTATTCACTGATCTCGGTGTGCCAAGTGTAAGGAATACCGTGACAAAAAAAAAAAACATCAAAGTCTGGGTATCGTGGTGTAGGCATTCCTGTAAGGAAGACAGAAAACGTATACCATCATGTCAGTTACATAATGAAATGTAAAGCTGGCTAAGTGGGCAGAGTGATGGTGTGGGTGGAGCCTATTTTTGTATAGATGATCAGGGACAGCTTCTTTGAGGAGCCAATACTTGAGTATAGATGTGTCTGAAGGGAGGAAGAATCCAGATGAATATCCAAGAGAAGTTGCTGTATCACCTTCTGAGAAAGACAAGTCTAAACACCTAAGCCCAGAGTCGGGGGATGGAGGTTAAGGGACTCTGGTTCCCATTAGTGACCTGCCCAGGCAGAAGTGCTCCTGTTAATGGTGGTCTACTTACTGTAAGAACGCCCAGTCTGCACCAAAAAAGCGCTTTGACTGGGTCAGTGCTTAGGATGAGCAGGGTTCATGAGTGCTCAAAGCATCCAAGGGAAAGGAGTGATTCCGAGTTTCTAAAACCAATCATCTATCCCAAGGAGAGAAGACTCCATTCAAATTCAAAATGAGATAAATAAGATGGTTATCAGCATGTGTTTCCAGGTCCATGCCTTAACCATCTCTGGACCTGTCATGGGAAAGTCAGGCTGATATTCAAATGGAAACACTGAGTCAACCGTTAGCTGTGAGTCTAGAGTTTGGAGTAAAGATCAGGGCTATGCTTATGTATTTGGAGGCACTAATATGGATATAGTATTAACAGCCAGGGAAATAACACGAGCACACCTACCATCCTGCATACAAATAGTAAGAAGAAGGCTTCTTGTCTGCTAGAGCAGATTTCCAGGGCTGCCCCCATCTCAGTTCAGTCACTCAGTAGTGTCCGACTCTTTGTGATCCCCATGGACTGCAGCACACCAGGCTTCCCTGTCCATCACCAACTCGCAGAGCCTACTCAAACTCATGTCCATTGCGTCAGTGATGCCATCCAACCATCTCATCCTCTGTCGTCCCCTTCTCCTCTTGCCTTCAATCTTTCCCAGCATCAGGGTCTTTTCAAATGAGTCAGTTCTTCCCATCAGGTGGCCAAAGTATTGGAGTTTCAGCTTCAGCATCAGTCCTTCCAATGAATATTCAGGACTGATCTCCTTTAGGATGGACTGGTTGGATCTCCTTGGAGTCCAAGGGACTCTCAAGAGTCTTCTCCAACACCACAGTTCAAAAGTATCAATTCTTTGGTGCTCAGCTTTCTTTATGAGAGAAAAGTTCTCACACATGACTACAAGAAGAATCATAGCTATAACTAGACAGACCTTTGTTGGTAAAGTAATGTCTCTACTTTTTAATATGCTGTCTAGGTTGGTCATAACTTTTCTTCCAAGGAGCAAGCATCTTTTAATTTCATGGCTGCAGTCATCATCTGCAGTGATTTTAGAGCCCAGAAAAATAAAGTCTCTCACTGTTACCCCATCTATTTGCCATGAAGTGATGGGACCTGATACCATGATCTTAGTTTTCTGAATGCTGAGTTTTAAGTCAACTTTTTCACTCTCCTCTTTCACTTTCATCAAGAAGCTCTTTAGTTCTTCTTCACTTTCTGCCATAAATGTGGTATCATCTGTGTATCTGAGGTTATTAGTATTTCTCCCAGCAATCTTGATTCCAGCTTGTGCTTCATTCAGCCCAGCGTTTCTCATGATGTACTCTGCATATAAGTTAAACAAGCAGGGCCCCATCTACAGGTCAGCAAAAGGCAAGGGAGAATGGGACTATGTGGCCAGTGAAGAAAGGGGAAAATCACCTCATTTAATGGAACCAAAATAAAAAGGAATTCAAAAGGTGGGCAGTGGTAATTCTGACAAATATTATTAAGGGATTACTTAGAAACTCCAGTACTTTGGCCACCTCATGCAAAGAGTTGACTCATTGGAAAAGACTCTGATGCTGGGAGGGATTGGGAGCAAGAGGAGAAGGGGACGACAGAGGATGAGATGGCTGGATGGCATCACGGACTCGATGGACGTGAGTCTGAGTGAACTCCGGGAGTTGGTGATGGACAGGGAGGCCTGGCGTGCTGGGATTCATGGGGTCGCAAAGAGTCGGACACAACTGAGTGACTGAACTGAACTGAACTGAATTAGAACTGACATTTGAATTCAGCATCATGTTCTTTGCTCATCCTGATGGCAATTTGGTTATATTTAATCAAAGTACATATTTATTTACACACACACACACACATACACACACACAGAAAGTCAAGTAATTTCACTTATATTAATAGTGTGTAACCCAGAGAAGTTCCCTCATTGTCACATGGGGACTTTTATTAGGATTCTCACTGCAACAACATTTAGGGGGAACAAGGAATTGGCAATAACAACAGGAAAATGAATAAATAAAATAGGAGTTTAAGCAGGAAGAAATACAATATAGCAGTGAGAATAATGGACTAAATTATGTATGTACTTGGATAGATTTTAAAAACATTATTGAGTGAAAATAAAGTAAGAAAAAGTTATTTAAAGCAAGAAATAGTTAGATTTAGAACATGAACTACTACTAAGTAAATTTTAAAATGACAAACTCAAAACAACAGGACCTATTTTTAAAGAATATTAGGAAAGTATACTGAAAGGACATAGCCTGAATATACACACATATGGGTACATATGCAGTAAGAAGAAAATGACGAAGGGGGAAGAATATTAACAATAACCAAACCAAAGAGATGCCTTACATTGACAAATGATGTTCATTGCAACGAACTGTGGAGTCTGATGAACTCAGTTCTTTTTCACTTGTGGCCCTTACCTCACATCCTTGCAACAAGAGGTAACAAAGCTAGGAAACAAAGGACAGAGTGAGAGGGTAGGTAATTTGTCACAAACTCATTCACTTTACTGGCATCACCATCCCAATCATCTCCCTCCTGTCCTCCTCCTCTTCCTGATCTTTCTAAAAGCACTTCTGGTCAACCACCGCTGCTGGCTGTGTCTCCACCTTTGCCCGCTTGGGGCCTCCTCAAATGTTCCCAGGGGAAGTCACTCTTTTCTTAGGGCCCCCAGCACACACTCTGTATACTGTCTTTGCATTGATATTACCGGTACTCACCATACTGTATGTGATTATCTGCTTTTACCTCGACCTGCCTATTCTGGGCTGCCCCCAGAGGTTTCAGAGCCCAGTTAGGAATTTTCCCAGGGATTCATCTAACATTTCTCCACTAGTTGAGAACCACATTTATTCTTTACCCTTTAGCTTTTTCACACAATGCCTGGAGCATCTGTAGTCGTAACTGAATTTTAGGTTTAAGGAGTTATGGATAGGTTTATGGAGTTTAGGTTTAGGTTTATGGATTCACAATATATGCTTCAGATGGACAGATTAGTAACGGTGGACAAATGATACCATATCTTTCTTTTAAAAGCCTTTATACTACTGCTTTAATAGTTTTTGAAAAGTGATTTCTGTGGGGGAAGAGACAAATTTCCCATAAAAAAGAATTCCAAATCACTGATGTAGATACCTGGCCCCCAGGAAGGAGAAGCACAACCCCCTACTCCCTAGCTGTGGTCCGTGCATAGTGGGTTTGGAAAATTATAACTCGACAGTGCTAAAATATGACAAACACTGAATCATCTAGTTATCAAGGTCAATGTCAGCAGTCATAAATCACATTGATAGACTGTACCTTGGTAATGATGTAACTAAAATGGCACTTTACTTCTATGATCTTCCTCCCAAAGCATATAATCCCAGTCTAATCACAAAGAAAGCATCAGACAAATGCCCAAACATCTGGCAACTGTTTCTCAAAACATTCGAGGTCATCAAAAACAGGGAAAGTCTGAGAAATGGTCACAGCAAAGAGAAGCCAGCCGAAACATGATACCTACATGTAATACGGTATTCTGGATAGGATCCTGGAACAGAAAAAGGACATTAGGTAAAAACTAAGGAAATCTGCAAAGAGACCAAACCACTCAATCCTAAAGGAAATCAACCCTGAGTACTCATTGCAAGAACTGCTGCTGAAGCTGAAGTTCCAATACTTTGGCCACCTAATGAGAAGAGCCGACTCACTGGGAAAGACCCTGATGCTGGTAAAGATTGAAGACAAAAAGAGAAGGGGACAGCAGAAGATGAGATGGTTAGATAGCATCATGGACTCAATGGACATGAACTTGAACAAACACTGGGAGATAGTGGAGGACAGAGGAGCCTGGCGTGTTGCAGTCATTGAGGTTGCAAAGGGTCAGATGTGAGTCTGAACAATACCAACGATACAAGGAAATCTGAGTAAACTATGGATTTTAGTTAATACTAACATACAGATATTTGTTCACTAATTAATATACAAATATATTTACATATAACAAATACACCATAATGATGTAAAATGTTACTGATGGGAAACTGGGTGTACAGTGCATGGGAACTAACTATGTACTATGTTAGTTTTCCCATAAATCTAACACTGTTCTAAAAAGTAAAGTCTATTAAAAAATAAATTGAATTTCTTAAATTGATGCCAATACAGTAAGAACAACAGCAATGCGCTTTCCATTATTATTAGCGTTGTTGGCCCATAACCATTGGCTACCCTCTCCTCACCCCTCATCCAGCCAATTCAGCCCATAGGTAATGAACATGGTCCCTCATCTATAAAGCTGATACAACCAAAAAAATTGAGAAATAGATGCTGACGAAACAAATTGACCCTCTGGCTCTTGGAATGTAGGGCAGGATCAGGACTAGGAAGCCCCCCAGCCATACAGTGAGTGTATGAGGTGTCTCCTCTCAATGGAGAAGAGATCCCAGCTACTTCACTCACTAGTAAGAAGGAAATGTAATAAGAGAGAGAGACCAGGAGACCAGGAGAGACCAGGAGAAACAGAGACAGAGAGAGAGAAGAGAGAGAGAGAATAGAGATAATGTACTAGTAAGGGTTCTCCAGAGAAAAAGAATATATATATATATATATGTATATATATATATATATGGCACATTTTTGCAAAGACAATCACATGTTTCATTAGGATTAGGGGAGATCTGAATGTGAAAGAAGTTTATAAACTGTGATAAACTATTCATAGATCAGTCAAACAGTATGTGTGTGTGCTCAGACATGTCCGATTCTTTGGGACCCCATGGACTATAGCTCATCAGGCACCTCTGTCCATGGGATTTTCCAGGCAAGAATACTGGAGTGGGCTGCCATTTCCTCCTCCAGGGGGATCTTCCTAACCCAGGGGTCAAACCCAGATCTCCTGCATTGGCAGGTGTATTCTTTAACATTCAGTTCAGTTCAGTTCAGTCGCTCAGTCGTGTCTGACTCTTTGTGACCCCATGAATCGCAGCACGCCAGGCCTCCCTGTCCATCACCAACTCCCAGAGTTCACTCAGACTCGTCCATAGAGTCCATGATGCCATCCAGCCATCTCATCCTCTGTCGCCCCCTTCTCCTCCTGCCCCCAATCCCTCCCAGCATCACAGTCTTTTTCAATGAGTCAACTCTTTGCATGAGGT
>SJYQ01004034.1:333158-407501 GCA_006410935.1 Redunca redunca
AAGTACTGCATTTTGGACTCTTTTGTTGACCATGATGGCTACTCCATTTCTTCTGAGGGATTCCTGCCCACAGTAGTAGATATAATGGTCATCTGAGTTAAATTCACCCATTCCAGTCCATTTTAATTCACTGATTCCTAGAATGTCGACATTCACTCCTGCCATCTCTTGTTTGACCACTTCCAGTTTGCCTTGATTCATGGACCTAACATTCCAGGTTCCTATGCAATATTGCTCTTTACAGCATTGGACCTTGCTTCTATCACCAGTCACATCCACAGCTGGGTATTGTTTTTGCTTTGGCTTCATCCCTTCATTCTTTCTGGAGTTTTCTCTCCACTGATCTCCAGTAGCATATTGGGTACCTACTGACTTGAGGAGTTCCTCTTTCAGTATCCTATTATTTTGCCTTTTCATACTGTTCATGGGGTTCTCAAGGCAAGAATGCTGAAGTGGTTTGCCATTCCCTTCTCCAGTGGACCACATTCTGTCAGACCTCTCCACCATGACCCGTCCATCTTGGGTTGCCCCACAGGCATGGCTTGGTTTCATTGAGTTAGACAAGGTTGTGGTCCTAGTGTGATTAGATTGGCTAGTTTTCTGTGAGTATGGTTTCAGTGTGTCTGCCCTCTGATGCCCTCTTGCAACACCTATGGTCTTAGTTGGGTTTCTCTTACCCTGGGCGTGGGGTATCTCTTCACAGCTGCTCCAGTAAAGCACAGCTGCTGCTCCTTACCTTGGATGAGGGGTATCTCCTTACCGCCACCCTTTCTGACCTTCAACGTGGGATAACTCCTCTAGGCCCTCCTACGCCCGCGCAGCCTGCCTCCTTATTAGCAACTTAAGGTAATCAACGGAACCAGTATACACTAATCTACAGGTTCATAGCTAACAAACCTTTGCTGATAACAACTAAGAAACCTCAATTTGGGAAAGCCACGCTGGGAAGCCCGAGCAAGTTACATAAGGAGATTACAGCAAGTTAATGTAGAGTGATATTAGACACTTAGGCAAAGAGACTGTCCTTCCAAAGCAGATCTGAGAATTAAGCAAGGGGAAAAAAAGCTGAGTCAGAATAGAAGTCATTTTTTTCATTAGTAGAAAGTGTTGATTTTATTTCTTTTTTCTGGGTCATTTCCTGCAAGAGAATGGACTGTTAATAAAACAGCAAAATGGTACTGGTATTTCATGTAGTGTTAACAGAAATATAGAAATGTAATCATTAAATGCTTAATGTGAAACTAGTTAATAAAACCAAACCCTCCCTTTTCCCAATAGCTTTTCAGAAGTTTTCTGCCAAAAAACAGTCACAACAGATAGCACTGAGAAGTATGCAGTTACTATGCAAGGCTCACTCCTGCAGTTAACTGACATCAAAAGCATTCAGCAGGAACGGAGAGAGTGGCTTGAAACAGAGATGAGTTTTTGTGCTTGGAAATGTGACTGCTTTTGATCTCCGTGGTTTCCATTTTGTCTCCTGTTTCTGAGGCTGTGTAGTACTTGATTGTGTTAGGCCAGGATCGAAAGTGAGAGAAATGCAAGCCTTGTGAAAACAAAATGATCATTCAGAGACTTCCCTGTTGAATATTGCAAAACTCTAGGGGAGGGGTACTTAAGAAGAGCTGGCGAGTAATCCTCATCCCTCCATTCCAGTCAGTTGCTGTGTTCTTCCTATCTTCTCAATCTCCTCTAGGGACAAGGAGACATCTACTAAGTGCCTCCTCGCAGAGTCTGAAACACCTAGTAAAGTGAATCCCCGAAGGTTAGATCTAGATGGTTCCTACAATCAGAATGAATTGGTTTAATAACTTTAATTGTTAAGAGTATTTTTGTTTTGCTTTATTTTGTTTTTCTTTCGTAAACTAGCTGGTTCCTGTTTGTGCATGAATGTTTCTATCTGTTCCAGCTTTCTTCTTTGCCCAGGAGCTGGAGGAGGTCTTAAAGCAGTATTTCATAAACTTCTGTGAGGTAATGCGTCACCCTTCTGAGAACCTAAATCTCAGGACTCTTCAGGTCTCTTCATAGAGTGGTATGCACACACACATACACACACACACACACACACACACACACACACACACACGATTCCATGTAGAAAAAAACTTGCTGCAAATAATTTTCCCCAGTTCCTCATATTTTCATAGTTTCATATGTTTGGTGTACATTCCTATAAGCTTATACAAGTTGCAACAAAATTAAGCACATTTATAGAGTCCTTGCTGGGATCATTCCCACCGGCATACAAGTGCAGGTCTGAGTGAGGAAACGACACTAGGCGTGAGTAATGGGGCAGCACCGCCCAGAGGCTGATGCATGAGTCTGGGTTCCCAGGCTCACCGACCTGTTGTGGCACCTTGGGCAAGTTACTTCAGCTGTTTCCTCAGCTGTGAAAAGAAGATAAGCTAGCACTGCCTCACAGGATAGGTAGTGCCCATCCCTGCCAAGCTCTCAATAAAAGTTTGCAATTATTATACATGCTTTAATTAACTCAAACTATGCTTCCTGTATTACTTGGCTAGTCTATTCTCTTTCTTCTAAATCTTAAGATTTGGAAACACAGATATATGAGAAATGGAAGGGAATGAGACTCTAGTCCAAGGACAGCCCAAACATGGGGTTGTCCTGTCTACCCAGTGTTTCCTCTAGGACAGCTAAGATCCCTGGTCATGCTACCCTGCCATGAGACCCAAAGCTACCCTACCATGAGGTCACACAACAGGAAGACTTGCTGTCTCTTTCCGTCTTGGGACAGGTGTGTTTATAAAGGCCCTTTTCCTTTTATTAAACTGAAATCTTCCTGTCTTTGAGCCACCAGTGTCTCTTTAGAAGCATGCAGAATCAGTCTCATTTTCCTTCCCACATGAGAAGTGTCCAGAGAGTAGCACATATCCATATTCACTGCTCATCTCAGGCTCCATGCACAGGATAGGCTGTGAGCTGGTGCTCAGATTTTTATTTAATTCACTAAGGTTTTAAAGATTTGGAAGTAGCTATGAGGTACCTCTGGAGAAGGCAATGGCAACCCACTCCAGTACTCTTGTCTGGAAAATCCCATGGACGGAGGAACCTGGTGGGCTGCAGTCCATGGGGTTGCTAACAGTTGGACATGACTGAGCGACTTCACTTTCACTTTTCACTTTCATGCATTGGAGAAGGAAATGGCAACCCACTCCAGTGTTCTTGCCTTGAGAATCCCAGGGACGGGGCAGCCTGGTGGGCTGCCGTCTATGGGGTCACACAGAGTTGGACACGACTGAAGCGACTTAGCAGCAGCAGCAGTATGAGGTACCTCCATGACCTTAAGTATTCCTCTTGAAATCAAACTTTCCAATTTCTTCATTAACATGATTTTTAGACCACCACCATCTCAGTGGTCCTGCAATTTGAGCACAACATTCCAGGTGCAGTCTGGCCAGGTCAGAGAAGGAACATCAACATCCTTGTTCTGTTCACTTCATGCATCCACTTGCACTTATTATTTCTGTCCCTAAGAAATTCTCGGAGTTCTAAAAATGGGAATTGTATCTAATACAGCCCAACACACTTGACTATTGATGTAGCTCTGCATTCCCTTTAGGGACAAGCTCTCCTACTTCCTTCTAAATCTGACTTGGCATTAGTTCCAGCTCACGTGGACCATCCTTTCCTTTGCTGCTCCTTGCTTTGGGCACTGAGCTTTTTTAACTTTCCCAATTGACCTAATCTTTCTCTAAAATTAATTCTAAGAAAATGAAGTTTATTTTCTTCCTTTCACGGTTGTTTCTTATTCCTTTCTATGTCTAATTTCTTCCAGTTTTCAAGCTTTCCATTTCTCCCATCAGTTGATGGCCAGCGTTTATCCCACCCTCCCTTTTGACCTATGTAGTGGCAGAAGATGGCAGCTATTTCCAGAGGAATTTGGCCTTTGGATACTAATCACCAGGAATGACAAGGTTAGGAGAGATAAAAGGAGAAGTGTTTTGCTAACTTGAAATTAAAAGAAACAAAACCCTGCTTCCATACTTCTGCAGGCAAGTCAGCTACACAAATGCCTGAAACTTTGCGATTCTCCCAAGGAAGAGCCGACAAGTTTAATTTCAGCACAATCCTTGAAAGAGCTTAGGAAGCTCAGGATAACTGGTGTGCTGTAAACCCATGATACGACAGGACAGGAGGGGTGGGCATTCCCTAATAAATATTGATACTGGCCCTCAGATTTTCACATGATGTCGGTTTTCAAAGGGAGAGTCTTTTATCTGAAGGATCAGATTGACAGGTAATGTTTTAGAAGCTCTTTCATCAACAAAATGGGTGGAGAAACACTAGCATAATTAACTCATTTAGCTGCTGGTTTGTTTTTTTTTTTAAGTTTTTCCACAACTCTCAGTTCACTATTCTCTTTCTGAAGTTAAGTTCCATTTCTCAGGTGGTCAAAGAAGGTCTACGACTTCTTCAAGGTCAAACTACAAACCAGCGGGAGGTCTAAAGTCAGGCTGCTTCTGTGTGACTGTGGCTGAGTGAGAGAGGAGCATGGGGTATGGCAGGTGTGACCCTCGATGGGGCAGGTGAAGGTCTAAGGGCAGCCCAGGAGGGGGCCAATGCGAAGACCCTGAAGAAGTGAAATCAACTGCCCTACAGTCTGTGCGTAAGCACTTGTGAGGAAAAGTGACCGAAGCGCCTCAAACCCACAGACTCCTCTCACTTAGACAATTTCACATAGAACAAACACAAAGCTGAGGAAACGTGGATTGCAACCTCCAGGAATCTCAGTGGAAAGCAGAAGGGAATTCAGGTGGTGTTTTCATCTCCGCCTCCCTAGAAAGTTTTGATTCTGGAAGAGAAAGGAAGCTGAGGTAAGTAACCAGCTGGACTGGATTTTAAGGTGCCTCCTACAACGCCAACATGACGACTACTGGCGGGAGTACACCTAGCAGAAACTGGGAAGACATCACTGGCAAGAGAATTCTGAATAAAGGGGCTTTAAAGCAAACAAGACCAGAGAGTGCCCACGTGACGCGGTAAAAACAGAGTCAATAGACGACAAATTCACATTCGCATATGAAAGGGAAGGGCATTTGACTTCTGCAGAGAGCACAAAAATCCTAAACTCTTAATATTGTTGCTCTTATTAAATCTTTGTATAAACAACTGGTAGGATGACTTGAATGCAGCAGTGGAACAGTACATACACTTCCCCTTTCAAATGAACTTTATTTTATTTTAACAGAACCAAATGAGATCATGCATACAAAGAGCCTGTCAGCTAAAACTCTGTTTATTCACTTATTAATTTATTGATTCTATGAAGATTGACTGCTCAGCACTCTGTGTTAGATCCTGTACTATAGACACTGCAGCTAGTTAAGAAAACTAAACATAACTACTTCTTGCTCTTTTAAAGCTTACTAGCTAGTAAGGTCCCCATAGTACATGTCATGTCAGAAAGAGATAGAATTGCAGTCAAAGAGGGGGAAAAAAATCCTTTCTCTATTCTGAGATCCACTCCAGAATCCTCCACTGATTTATGTCCATTTATTGTCCATCAGTTTGTGATAATTCCTCAATCTTTGTCTTTCATGATCTTGGCCATTTTGAACTGGGAAGTTATTTCATCTGAAGTTTACCATTTAGGGTGTGTCTTGTAATTTCTCATGATTATACTGAGATTATCCATTTTTATAAAAACAATTAAGAATGATAATGTTCTCTTTTCAATGCATCATATCAAGGATTATCAAGGTGTCAGTATGTCTTATTATCTGTTTGTTAACTGATTCCTTGATTAAGTGTCTACTGGGTCACTACAAAGTCACTCTCTTTTCCATTTGTAATCAATAAATTTCTTGGGGAAAATACTTTGAGACTAAGCAAATATCCTGTTTCCCCTCAAATTTTCATCCAATGGATGTTTTTAGCATCCATTGGAGACTTTGCTTACAGTAAATATTATGGTGTTTGTCTAATGGTAACTTTCTATTGCCTTATGTCTTCTACATTTTTCAATATTTATTATTTATTTCATCTAGCTGAGTCTTCATGGCATGCAGGCTTAGTTGCAATATGTGGGATCTTAGTTCCTTGACCAGGGATCTAACCTGAGCCCTTTGCATTGGAAGCATGGAGTCTTATCCATTAGGCTACCAGGAAAGTCTTCTACATTTTAAAATTAGTGTTCTTCTGCAATATAAGGAAGAGCTATCCATCTTCCCATTTTACAATTGAGCCAATGATTTATTTGCATCAGTATGAGTTAATAGTTATTTATTTTATTCTGTGGGTTATAATCCAATATGATCATTATTTATTTTGTTGCTCAAACTGTTTTGGATATTGGGAGCACCATCTGAATGGCTCTTGTGTCCCAGGAAAAAAGACTTCTTAAAAGAGACATAAACATCACTATTAAAGAAAAGATTTAAACACCAAAAATAAAACAAACTATATTTATCCAAAGAGATCACTAAGAGAATGAAAGGTAAGCTACAGAAAAGCAGTTTTTTGCAATAACTATTACATCCAGTATTAGTAAAGGACTCCTAAGTCAGTAAGAAACTGTCAATTGACCAAGACTGGAAGACTTGAAATGACACTTTGGGAAGGAAGAAATTCAAGTGGCTAATAAACACATAAAAAGGAGCTCAACCTCATTAGTAATCAGGGCAGGACAAATTAAAACCACAATAAAATGTCACTACACATCTGCTAGATTGTTTTAAAATGAAGTACAACCACTTTGGGAAAAAGGTTGCATTTTTCGACTACCTATAAACTGTTATATGTGTTAATTCTATTCCTATACCTTACAGAAATGTATGCTTATCTGTGCTCTCTCTCTCTCTCTCTCTATATATATATATATACACACACACATACATGTATATGTGTGTATATATCCATGTATATATACATACATGTACATGTATATATATGATGAGATTCATAGAAACACTATTTATAATAGCCACAATAACTGTAACCAATTGTCTATCCATGTAGAATGGATAAGTTATAGTATCTTTACTTAATGAATACCATATAGTAATGAAAATGAATAAAATATTATTACACATTAATGAATATTAACAAAGCATAGTGGCGCAGAGGTTAAAGCATCTGCCTGCAATGCAGGAGACCTGGGTTTGATCCCTGGGTCGGGAAGATCCCCTGGAGAAGGAAATGGCAACCCACTCCAGTACTCTTGCCTGGAGAANCATATATGTGGTTATTACTAATAAATATTAAAATCATAAAATTAATAATCTTACAATAAAAACAAGCCCAGTAATTTCTGTATAATTTAATCATTACTATTTTATATATTTTAGTAATAAATAAAGTCATTCCCCTTTGTCTCTCTTTACCAAAACTTTCTTGGCAATTTCCTTCCATTTATTATTATATATGATTTTTCAAGATCATGTTGTCACATTGCAAAAAAGGCACATATTTCATAAAACTATTAAAACATGATTATTAATCAGCTCCCCTTGAATTTGATGGCCAATATCCTTTTCTAGTTTCTAACTCTCTGTGTTTTCTTTTCTTGACAAAATCAGCCAAAGACTTAATTATTTTACTTTCTCTTTCAGTGAAATAACTGTTGGGCTTGCTTATTGGTTTTGCTTATTTTCAATAAAGAATGTTAATTTTTATATTCATGTTTATTATCATTTTCTTGTTTGCCTTAATTAACTAGCCACAAATTGGGACATCTTCATGACTCCCAATAGTAGCTGTATCTGTGCAACTCCAGACGCTTCCCAGAGATTACTGTAATTGTTCTTAATGTAAGATTATTAATTTTATGTTATTATAACAGATCCAACCCCTGGTCAGAGGACTCTGCACATAATTCAACACATCCTGTTAACTTATCCTCCTGTCCACATTGATTAGTCCAGGTAAAGCGTCTGGATTCATCAGAATTCTCCCGGATTTGCCCTAGCTCTGGGGAATATATCCTAGTCACTACAGTATTTGACTCATTTCAGTGAGGGAAGGTTATGATACAGTGCGTGCATACATGCATGCTAAGTTGCTCAGTCGTGTCCGACTCTTTGCTACCCTGTGTACTATAGTCCGCCCGGCTCCTCTGCCCATGGGATTTTTCAGGTGAGAATACTGTAGTGGGTTGCCATTTCCTCCTGCAGGACATCTTCCCAACCCAGGGATTAAACCCAAATCTCCTGTGTCTCCTGCACTAGAGACAGATTCTTCACCAGCTGAGTCATCAGGGAAGGGCATGGTAACAAAGCTCAAAATTTGTTTCTCACGCAAAGTCTTCAGCAAGTCCGTAGCTCTCAAGAGAAACCGCTCACAGTTTGTACCTTAAGGATCCCTGTAGCTTTGCTTCTTAACAAAGCACTTCCAGGGTCACTGTGCAGGGGAGGAGAGGAAAAAAGGAGAACTCTTAAGCACCTCCAGCTAGATATGGTTTGTGTCTCTTCCATGTGAGGTTCACTGACAACATGCCCCAGACTAACTGCAAAGGAGGCTGGGAAATGTCATAGTCCTTTGTGCAAGGAAGGGCCCACAGAGTAGTAAGCGCATAGTGGCTTTCTCTGCTGTAGCCAGAGACGGCCCAAGCCATGTCCCCCACCCTGGGAGAAAGCCCTGCACACTGAACCAGATTACATGGGCCCTTTCAGGTCATTTTAAGGCCTTTGGAGGATTTTAAAGAGAGGAGTCTTACAGACTGAATTATGTTCCCTCAAATTTTATATTTTGAAGCACTAAATGTGATCGCACTTGTATGTAGGGTTCTTTAGAGAGGTAATTAAATGAAATCATAAGGATGAGACTTTAATCCGATATGACTAGTGTCCTTACAAGAAGAGGAAGAGACACACACACACAGAGAGGAAAGGCCAGGTGTGACAGAGGCAGAGGCAGCTATCTGCAAGCCAATAAGAGGTGTCAGGAGAAACCAGCCCTGCCAGTACCTTAATCTTAGACTTCCAGCCTCCAGAACTCTGAGAAAACAAATTTTTGTTGTTTGAGCCGCCTAGTCTGTGGTATTGTGTTATGATAGCCCAAGCAAACTAACACAGGGAGTGACATGCCCTGACTTCCACGTTTTCTTCTGGCAGTCATTTCTTCCCCACCTTCCCCTTCAGTTGAGGATGTCTCACGGTAACTCTACAAACATCTTCATCTCTTACTTGCAAGGATCTTGGGTTTTTTGGAATGGCCTAAACATGGACTGATTCTTTGTGGTCTTCTTTCAGTCTGCCATTTTAAATCTTGCATAAAATTCCGTTATGTTTCTGGCATGGGAAAGCACCTTCTCTAGTTTCCAAAGCTGTCATATTTTAGCCCTATTTTACGTTCAAATAGCCATTCCACTGAGAATCTGCAAATATGGTATTGTATACACATACTTCTTCAGTTTTCCAGGAAGCCTGATGGACATCCTATTTAAATGAATATTGGCTACAGTAACAGATTTGTTAAAGATTTTTTGAGGTAGCAAGGTTATTAATTTAATAGTCTTTCTAGTTTATGAAAATCTTCTAACCTACCTGGTAATGAAGCAGCAGACAAACAACATCTGGGCAGATATTTATCTTGTTAAGTTAAACATGCACCTGGCCCCTTAATTATCAACTGTAATTGACAACTTCATCATCGCAGAGTACTTTTCTGTCCATGCCACAGTGGTGCAAGTAATTAGGTAATAATTAATGATTCTTTAAGTGCATTATTTCCTATGAGCTCAATTTTCACTATATGTATATTTCAAGAGCAACAATTCTGTTTGTTTTACCCTTATAGATAAATGTTAAAAAGAATGAAAATCACTATGCTTATCCTAAGTATCTAGAGGATCATCTATAATCAATTCTGACCTTTTATCTACTCCATGTAGTGCTTATTTTATTTTCATTCAGCCCTACCAAATAACCGTAAAATATCAGAGCTAATTATGGAGACCAAATGAATATACATTCACAAAGACACTTATTACTATGTTACACATAATAAGGAAACATGTAAATATATAAATGACTAACACTGGAGTAAGGATAAGCAAATTTATGGTACATGAGCTAAACAAAATATTATGCAAAAATTTAAAATAATTTTGAAGACTATAAAATATGAAAAATTTCTTAATAAATTCTGATTACAATTATATAAAATATGTATGATGAAAAGCAAATAATGAAAGGAAATAAGCAGGTCAACAAAGCCTACAAATGAAAATGATTTTACTAGAGAATAGGAAAATGCATGTTTTAATTTTTAAAATATCTTACTTAAATTTCTGAATAGGTAATACATACCCATAGTACACCATCCAAAACATACAGGAGGATATGTTCAATGTCTGCCTTGAAATCTGTCATTCAATAACCTTGTGTCATTCCCTAGAAGTAACTTTTGTAGAAAGTAGTAACTTTTAACTAGTTTTTGTATGTATTCCAGACAGTTAATGCATTTATAAAAAAGTATGTATACACTTTTTTTTAACACATATTGTAGCAGTAATGTCATATTCACACCTTGATATTTTCATTCAATACATCTTGGAATAGTTCCATATCATTGCATAGAAAGCCANCCTAATTATTTTTAATGGCTATGATGTTTTATTATGTGAATTTATCATAATTTATTTAACCATTCTGTATTCATGTCATTTAGGTTTATTCCAATCTTTCACTATTTGAAATAAAATGTTCCAGACAAAAGCCAGTATGATTCATTTTAAAATGAAAATGAGATCAGACTTCTGATTTGAAGATAGCATTATAGAGTTAGAATTTCTTCCTTCATCTCCCCATAAGTCTTTGTAAAGTAAAAAGAATAGGAAATATAAACACGGAAACCATCAACATTTTCTTTGTAGCAGTGGATAAAGAGAAAAAGCTTACAGATATCTATCCAGTTCATAGGAAAAAAGATAAAAGTAAAATGAATTTATACACCAAATCCTGAATCATAAAGAAAAATCTACCTTGATACAGAACCCATACTTATCCTCTACAGAAACCTTATTAAAAATCCCATCCAGGAAAGTGATATATACTTCAAATTTTAGTAATTAGAGGTTTATGCTTCTGATAATTATATAGTAACTGGCTTCAAACCAACTTTCCCACTAAAATCAACCAAAAACAACACTTAGAATATGCTTTTAAAATATGTATTTGAAAGTTCTTGAATAGGTACAAAACAGTGAAGATTTGCAAAAACAAATCCTGAAAAGAATGAGTTTGCAATGAGGTGAGCTTGGTGTTAATTTCATACTGCTTTTCTGATCAAGGAATTTGATGGTGGCTAAGAACAGAGAAACTGAGCAAGTATTTCCTACACTTCCATAAGACTTGGGGCAAAACAAGTAGAGGAGGGGCCCTAATAAACACCCAAGAATTTCAGTTGAGAGCCCTAAAGGATCTATGTTGCAGAAGTAGAGATGAACCAGAAAATAGTCCATCCCTTACAAAGACTGAAGCCTAGTTTCAAATCAACTGATCACCTGACTGGATTAAAATAATTCTATCCTACCCTGGATGTCTATCAGGGCAAAACAAACCCTTTCTAGGTATAGATAACACCATCCAGACCATCTCCAAAATATTTTTATATCCAGTGTAGGGACTTAGTAAAAACTTGTTGCTATATCAGAAAATAAAGCCAGATGGTATAAATCACAAGGGGGAAAAAAAAAAAGAAAAACAGGTAACAGACACTGAGTCACAGGTGAATCAATATTGGTTTTATCAGACACTGTTTTTAAAATAAGTGATTATTGGTGTTCAAGAAATTAGGTTACAAGACGGTAGGTTTAATTAGAGAACCACAAACAGTACAATAGAAAAAATGGAATTTTAATTTAAAAACTAAAGTTTAAAACTCAAAAGTTGTGTTAATAGCAACATATATTATATATACACACATATACATGTGTGTGTATTATTTATATTATGTGTGTGTGCGTGTTCAGGAGCGTCTGACTCTTTTGTGATCCCATGGACTGTAGCCCTCCAGGATCCTCTGTCCTTGGGATTTTCCAGACAAGAATACTGGAGTGTGTAGCCATTCTCTTCTCCTGGGGGTCTTCCTAACCCAGGGATTGAGCCCACGTCTCTTTTATCTCCTGCATTGGCAGGTGGGTTCTTTATCACTAGCACCACCTGGGAAGCCCTGATTGCATGTAGAATATTTTAAAATTTATAGATAATTAAGTAACAAAAATTAGAAAGTAAAATTTTTAAATATTATGCCACTTCAAAAACATAAAAAAACTAAATACCAGAAACAAATCTAAGAAAAGATGTCATCTCTTCACAGAAAACTATAAAATTTTACCGAAAAATATTTTTTTTAAAAAAGGAAGAAATGGCTTAATATTATCATGATTATGTTTTGGGAGACTCAATATTATTGAAGGTGTCAGCTACTCACACCCAAATGGACCTAAAGATGCCAAGAAATTTCAGTCAAAATCCTAGCCACAGTGCTGAGTCAGCTGAATAGCCATATGGAAAGACAATGAACACTGGCTTTGACTTCACATTATAACCAAGCGTAAACTTGAGGTGAATCAAAATCTTCAATGTAAATGATTCTTAAAAGAACATTAAAAAGACATGTAGGAGAACACAGTCATGAAAATGAGATAGACTGAGATTTCTTAAATAGAACCCTGATAGTAACCAAGAGAAAGTACACAAGAGAAAAAGATTAGTAAGATGGCCTATATTGACATTAAGACAGTCTATTCATCAAAAGATTATATTATTAAGAGAGTAAAATTGAAAGTCACATAGTTGGAGAAGATATTATCGAATATATATAACTCTCAAGAGATTTGAATCCAGAAAATGTTTTTGAAACACCTCAAATCAATACAAGAAAGGCTGCCAACTCAATAGAAAAATAGACATAAGATTTGAGCTGGCATTTGAAAAAAGATAATACCCAAACTGTCCAACGAAATACGTAAAAATTTGCTCAGTGTCATTATTATACAGAGAAATGAATATTGAAACCATAATGAAATATACAACCACAAGAATAACTAAAATTTTAAAGACTGATGCTAAGTGTTGGTGAGCAACTTTAAAGTCCATATACTGCTGGTGGGAGTGTTATGCTGTACAGCCAGCTGCTTTGGAAAAGTATTTGGCAGTATCTCCTAACATTTAACATATACATACCTTACTATGAGGCATCTCTGGTGGCTCGGTGGTTACAGAATCTGCCTGCAATGCAGGAAATGCAGGTTCAATCCCTGGGTCAGGAAGATCCCCTGGAGGAGGGCATGGCGACCCACTCAAGTATTCTTGCCTGGGAAATCCCATGGATGGAGAAGCCTAGCAGGCTACAGTCCATGGGGTCCCAAAGAGTTGGGTATGACTTAGGGACTAAACAACACCACCTTCCTAAATCCCTGCTGTCTGATATTTGGGAGATGACTCTTTCAAGTTCTGTGTCCTCATCTGAAAAAACAAAGATATGAAACAAAAACGTTCCTATTACATAGGGGTTGTTGGGTAGATGAAAGGTAAAAATCTTAGGGAAAGCTTAGAACAGTGCTTTGGGACGTAAGTTTAATTCATCTATCTATTTGTTTAAGGAAACAAATGACTATGATTACTTCTAGTTTATTTTGGAAGGATCATAGCATATCAATATTTTTTCTACACAAGCCCTGGACAAGAAGGCCTGGTTCAAATCATTGGCTGAAATTGGGCCTATTCACTCACTAAATATTTCTGAGGCACCAAAGTTTCCACCATTGGCTCTCAGTGACCCAGAGAATAAAGTCTGCAGTGGCACCCGTGGCTTCGAGAACTGTCCATTAGACATGGGGACAGTCTAAACTCCCGAGTGCAACTCTGCACACTTGGGTTTCTGGCCACATCTCCCCAGCACTCCTTCCCATCATAATAAAACCCTTCCAGTGCCTAGAAAAGCCATGTTCTCTCACCTCTCAGCTGCTTCTTCTCTCACAGGGTTCTCAGCCTCACCTCTAGTGACCTCTGAAGGTGGCTAATTCTTTGTCTTGGGGACTGTCCTGTGCATCGTAAAATGGTCAGCAGCATCCTTGGCCTCTACCCACTAGATGCCAGTATCACTTCCCCTGCCCTCCAGGATGTAACAACCAAAACTGTCCATCAGTTCAATTCAGTTCAGTTCAGTCGCCCAGTCGTGTCCGACACTTTGCGACCCCGTGAATCGCAGCACGCCAGGCCTCCCTGTTCACCACCAACTCCCGGAGTTCACTTAAACTCACGCCCATCGAGTCAGTGATGCCATCCAGACATCTCATCCTCTGTCATCCCCTTTTCCTCCTGCTCCCAACATTAGAGCCTTTTCCAATGAGTCAACTCTTCGCACGAGGTGTCCAAAGTACTGGAGTTTCAGCTTTAGCATCATTCCTTCCAAAGAACACCCAGGGCTGATCTCCTTTAGAATGGACTGGTTGGATAGAAACTGTCCATAGACATTACCAAAAGATTCCTATGTGGCAAAATCTCCCCTTGTTCCCAGCTGGGATTCATTGCTCTGTTAAGAATGCTTTTACCCACACTTGCCTGGCTAACTTCAACTCATCTTTAAGATTTCAGGTTAGATGTTACTGTTGAATCCCCAGTGTCAACACCACGCCTACATTTAAAGACACAGGTGATCAGACAAAGAGCAGCATCAGTGAGCGCAGATGCACAGAATGGCAGGACCGAGGAGGCAAATGGGAAGTGAACGGGTGATTGGTAGCAAGTTGCACAGGAGGGTGAGAGTTGTGTAAGAAAACAGGATGAGTTTGAGGTTCCTGAAATGATTGGGTTATGAGAGTGTAATAAGTCAGGAGGGAACTCGAAAGAGAAGATTGAGGTTGGAGAGGAAGGCAGAAGGAAATACTGAGTAAAGTTTTTGAAACAATAGAGGTGCCTGTGGAACAGCCCAGTGGGGGTGCTCATGAGAGGTGAGAGTAGTGAGTAGTTGCGGTTTTATCTTCTTTCTTGTTCAGAGTTGCACCTTTGTCCTTAGAGGGCCCACAAATTCCCTCTCCCTCCCCACAACCCTATTCCATCACACACACACACACATTCTTTTCCTCCTGCAGAATCATTTAAAAAATGCTGCTGGAATAAATGGGGTTGGGATGCAGTGAGAAGATGGAGGGAAACGTAGGAAAAAGAATGAAAGTGGCAGAGAGGGGAAGCTCTCTTCAGATCCTGCCTTCTTTCTCAGAGGAAGGACCCACAGAGCGGCCCAATACAGCACTTTAATCTGAGCAGCTGGTGCCATCTTGTGGCTGATTCTTATAACTAGTGAAACGGATACCTGCGGTGAGGACCAAAGCCAGCAAAGGCAGCCAGAGGGGAGGAAGGCGGGAGTTTAGGGAATCAACAAAGGAGATGGGTAGTGACTGGAAAGGCAGACATGAGATATTCCTCAGGGACCCAGGATTCACACATCCAGCTCAGAACAGGGCATCTGAACTGTATTCTGGCTGCCCACTGGGTGTCTCCCGCCTGCAGCGGCCCCTCCCTTGGGAGGCTGGCTTTTCAGAGCTATGTTATTGCCCTACTGCATGAATGTGCTCAGTCGCTCGCATCTGACTCTTTGCCACCCGAAGACTGTAGCCTGCCAGGCTTCTCTGTCCATGAGATTTCCCAAGCAAGAATACTGGACTGGGTAGCCATTTCCTCCTCCAGGTGATCTTCCCAACTCAGGGATTGAACCCACGGCTCCTGCATTGCAGACAGATTCTTTACTGTCTGCATATACAGATAGTAAAGAACTACCAGGGAAGCCCTATCATTGCCCTAAATCCTCCCCAGACCCCTGGACCCTTATCTTTGCCTGATCAGAAGATTATTCATGTCTGATTGATGCTGTCCCTTTCTGATGCTTCCTTCCTGATTCTTAGCAGTCTTTATTACTAGTGCCGGGATATAGTAGTTCTTGTTTGGATATCCAACAAGCTTTTAATTAGAGAAACAACAGGAAGAGATATTAAGCTGTATTAATGCAACTGGAAACCCAGCACAGCTAAAAGAAAGATAATCTCATAGATAACAGCACTGTTGAAAATTACAGGGAACAGCTTCCAATAAATAACTAAATGGAAAATCCCATAGAGGGTCAATTGTTGTTATTTAATATTTGCAGCAAAGTACAGCACTTAATAATGCGGTTGTTTCTTATCCTTGTGGAAGGCAAATAACAAGAGCTGGGATTTCCAATTTAAATCTTAACTCTGGTTCTTTATAAGGGCTCCAGGTCCTGCAATAATGAGTGTAATAAAAGTCTGTCTTAGAAATAATCCTTTCACAATCGACTCCCAGAGAAAGGATCTCTAAGATGCTTTTCATCCCAAGAAATGTCACAAAAATAACTTATATCAGGACATCAGATGGACACTGAAATAGATTGCCTGCAAAAATGATCACAATTATTCTTCTCCCTGTATTCATTCCTTGAGTCTCGACTGGCTTTGACTTGTTTTGTCCCCCCAAAGCTCAGTGGAAAACACTTGCCAGTTCTGAGTCTGGATCTTACAAGGCCTTGTGTGCTTCACCTTCATCTCTTGGAACCCTACCAACCGCCAAGCAAACTGTAGGCAGCCTGGTTGGAACTTACAAGAACACACAGAGCAGAGACAATCATCCCAGCAGAACACCATGACACATGGGAGAACCCTAAGATGAGCAAAGTCATTCACAAATCCATGGGAGAGCCCAGTAGCAACCAGAAAGTGCAAGTGAAGTCGCTCAGTTGTGTCCAACTCTTTGCAACCCTGTGTACTGTAGCCTGCCAGGCTCTTCTTTCCATGGACAGGCAAGAATATTGGAGTGGGCAGCCATTCCTTTTTCTAGGAGGGTCTTCCAGACCCAGGGATTGAATCCGAGTCTCCTGCAATTGTAGGCAAATTCTTTACCATCTGAGCCACCAGAGAAGCCCAGTAGAAACCAGAAGAAGCACCCAATTGATTTCAACCCAAATTGCCAGTCTTCAGAATCATGAGCTAAACAAATGCTGATTGTTTTAAAATTCTTTTGGAGTGATTTGTGATACAGTTGCAGCTAACTCATAAGTATTATTGCTAAATTACATCTTAGAAAATTTTTATTTCCTGGCTGAATAGGAAATCATTAAGAAAAGACATTTGAGGATGGGCCAGATAGACTGAAGGAAGTTGGCCCTCCTCATTCTGCCTCTCAGAGGACTCCTGCTTTCCCTCTGGAGTCACCCCACCCTGGCCTGGAGTAATCCTATGTAATCATTAGTACATTCTAGTTAAACAGAGAGATAAAATTTTAACAAACTACAATTCCTGTTGTTCCTACACTTACCTAAATTGTTCTTTATTTCATATCTTATTTATTGTAACAGGTGATTTTTCTTACTCTAGAATTATTTGGACTGCAATTTATATCATTGTCTACTATTAGACCAATTTTTGTTTTAATGTCTCTTTTAAGACATTTCTCATCTGCACAAAATCCTTCAGAAGCCATTTCCTTCTGCACGAAATCCCTCTGAAAATAAAATTAGTAAAAATAAATTTAAAGATTGATAAATTGGACTTTACAAAAATTTTAAATGATTGTTTTTCTAAAACTGCTATTAGGAAAATAAGGACAAACTACAGACTGGGAAATGCATTTTTAAATCATGTATCTGATGAAGGATTTGTTTGGAAAATGTGTGTTTTTTACCACTCTAACAACTCAATAATAAGAAAACATCCCAATTTTAGGGGAAAAAAGATACAAATAGATATTTAACCAAAGGAAAGAGATGAATAGCAAATAAACATGTGAAAAGCTGTTTGTCAGGATAATTCATTAGGGAAATACAGATCAAAACTTCAGTGGATATTACTACACACCTATTAAAATGACTTCAAAATGAAACTAAAACTCAAAAGGATACACGCACCCCAATGTTCATAGCAGCACATTTACAATAGCCAAGGTTGGAAGCAAACTAAGTGTCCATCAACAGATAAATGGATAAAGATGTAGTATGTGTGTACAATGAAATACTACTCAGCCATTTAAAAAAAATACCATTTTCAAAAACAGGAATGGACTTAGAGAATATTACGCTAAGGGAAGTAAATCAGAGAAAGAAAAGTACTGTATGATATATCACTTAAAATAAAACAAATTAGAGAATATAACAGACTCATAGAGAACAAATTAGTGGTTAACCAATGGGGAGAGGGATGAGAGGCAGGGATAAGGGATTAAGAGGTACAAACTTTTTTGTATAAAATAAGCTACAATGATATATTGTACAGTTCAGGGAATATGGTCAATTTTTTTATAACAACTATAAATGGAAAATAATCTTTAAACTTTGTGAATCACTATACTGTACCCCTGTAACTTACATAATATTGTATATCAATTATACTTTAATTTTTTAATTAAATTAAATTTAAATTCAATTCAATTTAAAAAATAAAGTGGAGTATTGTGGTATGCAACTATTATTTCTGAATTGTCTATTTCTCCCTGAATTCTTTCAATTTTGTTTCATATACTTTGATATTCTTTATTAGGTTCACATACGTTTATCCTTGTTATATCTTCCTGATTGATTGACCCTTTCATGCCCCTCCTTATATGTCTATTTAGGTAATATCAGTAGAGCCACTCCAGAATTCTTGTGGTTGCATTTGTATGGTACATCTTTTTTCATTCTTTTACTTTCAATCTGCTTATTTCTTAGAAACTAAACTGTGTCTCCTATAAGCAGAATATAGTTGATTCATGTTTCACAAAGTGAAATCGTGGCAGAAAATATTTGGGCCAGAGAAGAATTTAATAAACGGGGGGTGTTTATTAAACCAGTTCCTTCCCACCCCTGCTGTCTGCCAGAGATAATGCCTGTTGCCATCATGGAGTGCCAGTCAGAACTGGTGTCTGAAGACAAGACACAGGTAAGTTCTACACTCCAGCCACCAGACACAACTTTCAGAAGCAGACATCAGGGAAGCAGTCACCCTCAGTTAACAAGGAGAGGGTGATACTGACATATACTATGTATGAATGCTCAGTTGCTCAGTCATGTCCAACCCTTGGCTACTTCCAGGATTATAGGCTCCTCTGTCCGTGGAATTCTCTAGGCAAAAATACTGGAGTGGGCAGCCATTCCTTTCTCCAGGGGATCTTCCCAACCCAGGGGTCGAACCTCTGCCTCCTGCATTCATAAGCAGATTCTTTACTGTCTGAGCCACCAGGGAAGCCCCAAAGGCCACAATACAGCATGATTTGTGGAACTGAAGAGCAGAGAACAGAGCTTCCAGGAATGAGATTGTCAATCAGCATTTTAGAGAATCCCAGCACTAGAAAATGGGGGTCAGGATATACATATCCTCAAGATCAGCCCCTGGTTTCCAAAACCACGCCAACAGGAAGTGAGTGAAGTGTAGCAGTACCCGCTGGACGGACCTCCTGAATCTTGCTCTCAAATGCAGCCGTGGAAAACAAGGCAGGAGGGGATCCTCCACAAAGCTTGAGGTCAGCCAGGTGTGGCGAATGGTGGGTCTCAGGGAAGAGGAAGGCACAGAGGGCCACACGGGTCTGGGAGCACCATCCTTTCCAAAAGCATGAAGGAACATGAGCTGCCTACAACGTGCTCCTGTTTACCAGACAACCAGTCTCAGCTGAGCCAGCCCAGCCCTAGGCCCGTCGTCTCCTGAACCACGTCTGACCATCTGAAACTAGCACTAATGGGGAGGCACTGACATGTGGTGGAAACTGCAGAGATGATCATGGGAACGGACCTGTGTGATGAACTCAAACAAGCAAATGAGGAAAAGTTAGGGACACTCAGAACATCCATGGCGTTTGAGGGTGTCTGCATATCCAGCCCTGAACCACAGGTCCTTGTGGTGCAGAGACAGACTTGTGCAAAGTCAAAGTCACTCAGTCATGTCCGACTCTTTGCAATCCCATGGCCTATACAGTCCATTGGGACTTCCCTGGTGGCTCAGACAGTAAAGCGTCTGTCTACAATGTGGGAGACCTGGGTTCGATCCCTGGGTCGGCAACCCACTCCAGTACTCTTGCCTAGAAAATCCCATGGATGGAGGAGCTTGGTACAGGCTACTGTCCATGGGGTCTCAAAGAGTCGGGCACTACTGAGCGACTTCACTTCATAGAGTCCATGGAATTCTCCAGGCCAGAATACTGGAGTGGGTAGCCTTTCCCTTCTCCAGGAAGCTTCCCAACCCAGAGATCGAACTCGGGTCTCCCGCATTGCAGGTGGATTCTTTACCAGCTGAGCTAGGGTCAGGTTAATCATGCAGCAGGTGCTAAGAAAGAAACTGGCTTAACAGAATCAGCTTTAAAAATCAGCTCAACAGATTTTTAAAAGAAAGCTACTTTTAACTATTAATAAATCGATGCTGGGTGGTAAGAATTCTGAAAAAGTATAAAACAGAGTCCTACTTCAGAAACTCGGAGGGAAAAACCAGTGTCTGTGGGCTACTTCAGAAATTTTAGGTGGGTGAGGGGGGTGGATTTTTTATCATCATAGCAATTGGAGTAGGGGTGCAACTGGCATTTACTGGGCAGGGGCCAGGGACAGTAGACTTCCTGTAATACATAGGGCAGGTGCACACTAAAAATGAATTGTCCCATATCCTGTACAACTTTCCAACATCCTAACAGACCTTTTGCCTTCTGTTATGTACGCAAAACATGTAGGTTTTTACTTAAAACCTGGGCCAACTGTAGGTTACATTTAAACCTGGACCAGGAACACAACTCCTGTTTATACTTAAACACAAAGTATTTGGACTGTAATTTCAAAATACGTTGCATTTTCTCAGGAAGCCAACTGCTTTGTTAATCAAGGAAGGATTAAAGTCTCATCAAAAACCTTCCTGAGACTTGTTCCTATTTTTAGATAATCATGTCAATGACAATAGTACTGCCAGTGGTGTCTGAGTCATTGGCATAGCTCTAAGAGCCTGCATTTGCAGCTGCTGTATTCCTAGTGCTAGGATGGATAAGGACAAGCATCTCCCTCTTTCTGTCAGCGAGTGTCACCTGAGAGCATTTACTGTTGAATATATATCATTACAGTTTGCTGCTGCTGCTAAGTCGCTTCAGTCCTGTCTGACTCTGTGGGACCCCATAGATGGCAGCCCACCAGGCTCCTCTGTCCCTGGGATTCCCCAGGCACAAGAACACAGGAGTGGGTTGCCAGTTCCTTCTCCAATGCATGAAAGTGAAAAGTGAAAGTGAAGTTGCTCAGTTGTGTCTGACTCTTTGCGACCCCATGTACTGCAGCCTACTAGGCTCCTCCATCCATGGGATTTTCCAGGCAAGAGTACTGGAGTGAGTTGTCATTTCCTTCTCCATCATTACAGTTTAATGCCCCTTTATTTCACCCTCATATTGCAGTTAGACCATTATATAACTCCTTTAAATTAAATAAATATATGTGCATACTATATGTATATGTGCATGTATATGTACATAGGCATATAGGGCTTCCCTGGTGGCTCAGCCAGTAAAAAGACCACCTGCAATGCAGGAAACCCAGGTTTGATCCCTGGTTTGGAAAGATCCCCTGGAGAAGGAAATGGCAACCCACTCCAGTATTCTTGCTTGGAGAACATGGACAGAGGAGCCCGGTGGGCTATAGCCCATGGGGTCACAAAGAGTTAGACGTGACTGAGCTATAAACACTTATGGGACTTGTGGATGTACATACATATAGGGGCTTCCCTGGTGGCTCAGATGGTAAAGAATCTGCCTGCAATGTGGGAGACCTGGGTTTGATCCCTGGGTTGGGAAGATCCCCTGGTGGAGGGCATGGCAACCCACTCCAGTGTTCTTGCCTGGACAATCCCACGGACAGAGGAGCGTGGCAGGCTAAGTCCACGGGGTCCCAAAGAGTTGGACTCGACTGAGAAACTAAGCACAGCACAGCACATATACATATAGACACACATGTATACGATTAATGTCATTTTAGGAGACTGAAACGGGTGCTTCAGTCATTATGAGCTACATTCTGTGGCAGAAATTAGCAACTCTGGGTTAATCCCTGTGGCTTGAAACTGCCCAAGTTTATTTCCGGTGCAAATTGTAGGTCCATATTGTTTGCTCCAACAGAGGGAACACAAAGATGACAAATCTTACAGGACTCTTTAATACTTCAGTGGCAAAGTGGCCGAGCTCCCTTCTGCTACAGTTCATTGACCAGTGTGTGTCACAGGCCTATGCCTGACTTCAAGGACTTTGGAGTTGCCATCCAACTCTGTTCTTAGAAACAGAAGGATCGAGATTCTCAGGAAAGCCTAACACTCAAGGCGTTATAGGAATATTGAATTTCAGAGGAGTGTTTGCCACAGCATTGGGAAGAGCCTGTCCCATGCAAATTAGAGAAAAATAACTGGTTCTAAGGTCAGTCTATGTCACAGCAATCATGGGAGCCTTTGTGAAGGGGGTGAGATTTGAAAGGTAGATGCTGTTTGGTTATAAAAATAGAAGACATTTCAAAAGCAGACTGGGTAGAAGATGGGAGAGCTGGAGAAAGACATACATTGAGTGCCTACTATGTACAGGCAGGAGGGGACACTGTGGGCAGGGTATCTGTAGGAGTCATCTTCTCTAAGTCACACACTTTGGGATTCCAGTGCAGGCCTGGCTGCCCTAAAAGCCCAGAGGTTTCTTTCAGTGATCCAGTTAGCCACTGAGCAGGAGAGAAGGCTGCACAAAGGCACGGTGGCTAGAAAGGGCTCGAGATTTGTTGAATGGAGAAAGGGTGATGGCCTGGCTATAGGAGACCATGGATAGTAAGGCACGGATTTAAAAGGGGCCTGGAATTCACGTATTTCCACAGATGTCACTGGTTAATCTGTGCAACAGACTTTGTTTGTGCCATTAGGACACAGGAAAATGAATCAAACACTCTCTGCCTGGGGAGACCCCACAGGCCAGAAAGAGGCAATGTTACCGCCTAAGGCTACAGGCCTTGGGAAGGCACACTGGATCAAAGGTAGTCCTGGAACAATGGTATAGAGAACAGACATAAGTCATGCAGGATAAGTCAAGCCTGAGCTCCCAGGAAAGCCAACTTCTCATCCCCAGAACTATCTGTCAGGCAGTTACATGTATTCATCTCCAGCAACACCAGGGGCTTGCCTCCTACAGTTTACAGCATTCCCAGTCCTCTAGAGGGACTCTCTGCTCTGAAATCAGACTAAATGAAACTCTTCAAGGCTTCAATTGTGGAAAGCCTAAAGAATGCTCCCAGACCCCAAATTCAGGCTTTGGAAGTGTTTGAAAAACTGTTTGGGGTCAATGCTAAGGTTTAAAATAACTGTCCACAATAGGAACTCAGTGGGAGTTGGCATTGACTGAAATCTGATCCACTGGATGTAAAGAATTAGAACTGCTAAGAGAAAGGTTGAATTACCTGTTCCCATGGGTAAGTGTTTGCAGAATGCTAGGAAAGAGAGCTGGAGACATTATCATGTTTTGTTTTTACTACAGGACTTACCTGAATTCATCTAATCGTCCATTATTTGTGTTCTTATTTCTTTCCTTCCCCATCACAGAATGTAAGTGCCAGTGATAACAAGACTGTCATATTTGCTGTTGTGTCCCCAAGGCCTGGAAGAGAGCCCAGATCATGGAAGGCACTTGTCAATATGTGTTTGTGGAATGAATGAATAGCTCAAATATGCTCAAATCTCAACTAATCTACAGGCACGTTTTCCCTGATCCTGACACTAGACACCATCTTTCGTGGGCCTCTTTGATAGCACATGTTTTTGTCTGGAATTCCCAAGAAATTGAGCCTGAAACAGAGATTCTTCAGCAAGTGACTCATGGAGGGATGCCCTGGGGAGAAACTAGAGAGGGATGAGGAAAGCAGGGAAGGGAAGAGGAAGGAGGCAGGCAAGGATGTTGTTTTAGGAGCATCAGCTTCCTCCTGACCCTGCAACGTACGCTGCACCACAGAGTCTGTTCCACCCAGGGGCCTGGGCCATGGAACCCCTACATTAATCAGTTTCCCGCCACAGGCAACGATGGATAAGAAGTATGGTGTGGGGTTAGTGTTACCCCTCAGGCACCCCCCAGTGAGCATCTGGAGAGGGGACAGATGTGTGCCATTAGCAGCCCACACCTGCAGCAGCTGGACTGGCCAGGAGCCCAGCCAGGCACCAATAGCATCTGGACCGATGTCTCTGCTTGCCTTCTTTTAGATAGATATTTCCTAACTTCCCTGCAAACAACATGCTCCTCAACACCAGCATCTTTATCTTCTTTCTGTGCTCCCCAGACCATTGCAGGGAGGACATGTCAAACATCTCTCTGAAAATCTGAAGAAGGAATGAATGGATATATGCGACCACTCATGCTTACAATGAAATGTGAAAATTCTTAGACACATATTCACTTCCTAAATGACACCAAACATATATTTGGTGTCATATATTTCTTCATGTGACCTTTAGAAATAAATAATAAATTTGCTGTGTGATCAGGAAAAAAAATATATAAGGGTATGCTTCATCTACTTCCCTGGTGGCTCACTGGTAAAGAATCTGACTGCAATACAGGAGACCTGGGTTCGATCCCAGGTCAGGAAGATCCCATGGAAGAGAGCATGACAACTCACTCCAGTATTCTTGGAGAATCACACGGACAGAGGAGCCTGGCGGGCTACAGTCCATAGGGTTGCAAAGAGTCAGACACGGCTGAAGCAACTAAGCAGCAGCCGCGTGCTTCATCCACAGGGAATGCAGAGGGTTAAACCCATTTCAGAAATCTCTCTAGGCCACATTCTTTCCACAGGAGACTTAAGATATAAGTTGTTCCACCCAGTGTTAATTATAGTAAATATTTTAACTTGCTCTTGCCCACATGATCCCATTTATGAGTCACTGTATGGCAACAAGCCTGGTGAGCAGAACACTCGGTGCTGGGAAGAGTTCCTGCCTTTTCCAGGTTAGGGCAAGGCTGCCCATGCCAATAACCAAGTGACCGACAGAGGGCAGCACAGACCTATGCACCGATTATTTTTACCAGGACAAATCAAGATGGGAGATCTCGCCCACAGACCTTCTGGTTGGCGTGGGGAAGGACTGGCTCTTGGTTCCCATGCCTTTTATATTTGCTGCTGCCTCGCCTAATTTAGGCTAAATGACTGGTTGTGTCAGGCCCTGTTTTCAGTTGATGCCTATCTTCTCCCCTCTGTGTGCTTCCACGTGGCCCACCTTGGACCAGGGCCCAGCCTCAGGTCTTGGGTTGCTGGGAGGCCTGGTGCAGCCTGGGCATCACATAGGCCCTCAGAGCAGAAACCTTGGTGTGTGGATGCATTCAAGGATGGGGCTCTGACAGGTCCTGGGATAGTGGTCGAAGCTAAAGAGGCAGACATTCTGGGGCCAGGGCTGGATCGAGTGTTCTGAGTGCTTGAGTGGGCCAATATAAAGCAGCATTTCCTTGCACTTGCCTAAAGACAAAACCCACTGAATCTTCAACTCATCTGCTACCCTGCATCCCTTTCACTCCAGCAAAAGGATTGCTTTCCAGCAAAGTTCCTTCCTGGAAGAGAAAAAGGTCTGAAAAAGGACCAGTCCCTTTGCCAGCAAGGTCTTTCCACCACCATCCCCACTGGGTCATCCAGAGCTTGGTTCTCAACCTGGCAGTCTCCCCTCCTTCCTTCAAGAGGCAGGGATGCAGACTGGACTCTCCATGGTTTCTACCAACACTGGGCCTGACCCAAACCATCCTGGAGGAAGATAGGACTCCCAACTGAGCCCCTTCCCTGAGCCAGCTGCCAATTCTTCCCGCCCAGCCTGGACTCAGCTCTCTAACAAGAGGGCAGGCTAGGACAAGTTCTGGATTTTGGTGAGAGAGGCTCATGGTTCCTAAAGGCACTGGAAACTGCCCATAATAACTGGGGTCAATAAGGACTGCAAAGTGATCGGCTGCCTATCCTGCCACCATCAGGCGACTTTCAGGTCACAAACCCCTGGGAGGCTGGGATGAGCTCTCATGTGAAGAGACTGCTTGACACCTGCCCTGCGGAGTGTGGGGTGAGCGGTGCTTCCTAACAGACCCCTCCCAGTCGGCCTTTGGCATCTGTTCTAAATCACATACATAGTAACAGTTTAGGGACGTATTTGTTTGCCTATGTATTTTCTGCTTTCTTTATTAGAATGTATTCCCTATAAGAAAAAAATTCTTACCTCTAACTCAGTTTTAGTCCCAGACGTCTAAAACACATAGACCTTAGTAGGTGTCCCATTAACATTTCTTGTATAAATGCTCAGAATTCAATGTGGCTTCAGTACAGAATTTTATGGGAAAACATCAAAGGCATTTAACCAGATCTTGAACTCACGAAAAGATGTTTGGAAGAAAGTGAAGAAGTCTTTGCTATAATTTCTCTGCCTCTAAGTTTTTTTCTTTTTTTTCCTTTTCTCTCTTTTTTCCCATCATCATTAATACTCAAGCCTAAGAGCAAAGTCTCATGGAAAAGTTGACTTTCCAGACCCCTCCTGCAGCTGCATCAGATGGCTCTAACAGTCAAGACACAATATGCGATAAGAGACGGAACACTGAACACCATCTCACATGTGTGGTAGTGTTGAACTGACCGTGAGCACTTGGGAGATCTGCTAAGGGGAAGTTATGTTGGAGGTAAACTTTAGTTTGGGTTACAATTAAGTAGTATACTATTACTTCATCATATAGACTATTAATATTCTATATTCCATTTAGCATTACATACAAAGACAGAGGTCAGAGATCATATCATAACATGGAATATTCTACAGCATATGGCACTCTGAATAATGGTAGAGACACAGATATTGACATATATAGAGCCAGGCTTTGGAAAAACTTTCCGGTCATCAGATATGTAAAATTTTAAGTGAAGGATTCTGTTCTTGATGCCTAGTCAAAGCTATGAACGATAAAACACATACTTTTATTAATCACATGACTGAATTATATTTCAACTACCTGTCTAGGAAACAATATAAAAACTTTTGTCCAATAAGGATGGAGTCAAAGAATATGCTGCCAAAAAGTAGGCTAAAACTATCATAATTAATACAAATATTATGTTATTTATCTGGATTTTGTAATATTTATGATAGCTGTCAACTTTTTCTAAAAAAAATTCATTGTTACACCTAATCGTGAATTTTAAATTCTACATTTTTTATTAAAGAGGACCTCCCCAAATTACATGTTTCAGGCCCCATAAAACTTAGATGTGTCTTTGTTCACATAAGATAAATTGGCCACAATCTGTTCTCAAGTAGGTACAGTGTCCTGGAACTGTCTGTGGTGCTGGAGCCAAGTTCACTCAGCTCTCTCCATGGTACTAACTGCACCGGCCCCTGCCTATGTCAGTTGCTTGTGCTGGAAGAGTCAGGATTACCAACTGAGATCAAGGTTAATGCATAGGAATGGATGTTTCTGCCCATGGAGAGAGTGTCTAAAGAGAATAAGGTTGAGGATAAAACCACAGAAAATTACCAAGTGTCAGGGAAACTTAAAAGACAGGAGCTCCAAAAAATATCAGCGCAAGGAAAACATTGACCACCCAGCCATGCCTGAGTCTAGATCAAGTGCAGAGAGGAGGGGCCCGGGATGAGGGAAGATGGGATGTCTGTAAGGGGAAGAGAGAAGAGAGTGACTGAGTGGGGTGGCCTGGGAGAAAGCCCTGAGCTCCAGAACAAAGATGCTTCCCACTGAGTTTGTGGAGGATAAGCCAGCTAAAGCTGAGGCATCATTCCCAATCCCTAAGAGTCTATGTGAGTCAGAATAAAAGATGTGAATGACGATTTTATACGCATCTTCTGGCATCCACGAGTGTATGTGGCTACCGGAACATTGGTTTTCTTTTGTTTCTGCTTGGAAATGGACTCTCAGTTTCTTTGACAGTAGGGTTGTTTGAACAGTGAGAGAAGGTCACTGTTCATCCTGCTTGAATGAACTTCCAGCTTCACCAGCTGAGACTGAGCCCTCTAAGGATCTGGATGCTGCTGTATGGCTTGCAATCCAGCAGGCGATGGAATATTAGGAGCCAGTCAATTTCCATGAGAAATACTCAAAAAGGGACCAAATCAGGGCCAGGATGAGTTAGGGCTGATACATGTTTTTCCTTTTTATTATTATTATTATTGAAACCCATTGGTGGTGCCAGGAGGTGACTGTGGGTGAGAGGAGGCTGTCACTCTACCTCGCCCCACATATCCATCATCAACTCCCATCTCTTCCATATCATCTCAGTCAAAGCATGGTGAAGTTTGTGAAGCTTCAGACTCTTTTCCTTCACTGGGCACTGCACTGTGTCCCCACCCCTACCCCCCAAAGACACACTGAAGTCCTAACTCTAGGTACCTATCAATGTGACATTATTTGGAAATAGGGATTTTGAAGATGTACTGAGTTAACATGAGTTCATACTGGATTAGGGTGGGTCCTAACTGCTTCATTTTCTCCATAGCATTTTCCTCTATCTGAAACTGTCTCTTTTCTTTTCTTCTCTACTTAGAATGTAAGTTCCTGAGAACAGGGCCCTCGTCTCACTTTGATGCTCACCAGTGACAGAACAGCTCCTGGCACATGGCAGACTGTCGAGGAACAATTGGTGAATGAAAAGTTAGATGCCCAACAGGTTTTTGTTGAATAAATGAAAGGTATAAGCCTTATTGCCACCACTCTCCTAAAAATATTGACACCCCAAGCCTATGCTTTATAGAAGTTTAGGAAACCATTTCAAGAGGCCAAGAAAAACTATCTTCATATGAGCATTTACAAGACCACATCCTAAAAGTTAGAAGAACTCTTAGTGACTGAGTTTCACACATCAAATTCTTAATCTTTTATCTAGGATTGGGCTGGAGAGGGCGGAAGGGGACGTTGATCAGAAGAATGGCTATGACAGGCATCCACCAGAGGGCAGTCTAAGATAGTTGAGAAGTTCAGAAGCTCCTAAGTTGGGTTCACTTGAGGACAATTGACAAAAATTAAAAGACCGGGAAAAAAAAAAAGAAAGAAACTGAACTACATCACCATTCTCATGATCCTCCAAGTTAAAAAGAGATGAAATAACGTAAAAGCCACAAGGGAGCAGAATCCACTCAGGAAATGCAGCCGTGGTAGGGAAAGAAGGATGGGGGAAACCAGAAGTGACCCAAACATACCCGCAGTCCTCACACTTCACACCAGAGTAGGTTCCGGTGAGTGGATGCAAGCGGCTCCCTCTATTCTGACTGGGGACCCTCTCTAGGTATTCTTTGGTCCAGGTTGGAGACTGCATCCTCCAGTTTGCTCTCAGCGGGACATCAGTGTCATCAGTTAGCCTCCAGTTTCTCACAAGTGTGGATGAGCTCAGTGGCCACCACCTAAATTCTGAAAGATCTGGGGTTTTGAGACTATGGCACAAACTACTTTTTGCCAGCCAGTATCCATTCTCTCTCCCAGTTTTCCTAGGGGGGCATACCATCACCTGTGTTGAAATGTGGCCATGTAGTTAACTGCGAGCCAACGAGATGTAAGCAGATGTGGGGCTTCTTCCAAAAAGAAAATTTAAAAAACTAGAAGGAAGGACCTTTTGCCTTCTTTTACTCTCCCCTGAGTCTGGAGACATCCAGATCTCCAGGAGACATTCTTGGACCATGAGTTGACCTTGAGCCTGGAAGTCATATGCTAAGGATGGAGGAGCAGAGAGGGAGAAGCTTGAGTCCTTGGAGAGACCACACGGCCACCATACAATTCTGGAATGCCTCTTCTGGACTTCTTTGATGCAAGAAAAATTAAATTCTATCTTCTCAAAGTCACTTTTCATTGGAGTTTTTCATCTATATCATACTGAACTCGATCCTAGTTGAGTCAGAGATGGTTTTGTACTTTAATTGAAAATCAATGGGAAAAAAGAAAATAAATGGATATCCATGGATTGATTTTCTCTTGGAGCTTTCTGCTTTTGGTCCCTAAAACAGTGGCCTGGAAAGAAAAAGTCAATTAAAGTTCATGTTGTGGATGTTCCTGGTTTTCCTCCCCAAAGTTAATCACTGTCAAGCTCCAAGGTTTCCGAAAAGGGGCTAAGATGCCCAGCTCCTGTCCTCAGGTATAACAGGTAGAACATCTAGGAACTCCTTACAATTGCAAATTATCATGCCCTACCTCAGACTTGGATCAGAAACTCTGGAGGTGGGCCCAGCAATCTGTATTTTATTAACCTCCTGGGTGATTCTGATGCATGCTAAAACTTGAGAACCACTGAGTTCCCAAAAGGAATTGCTCATACTACCAGGAGTAGAGAGCATCACCAGGAATAACTAGGGTTAAAGGTACATTTTACTGGGTCTGGGAGAAAAGAGAGCTGGAATAGTTGATCCATTGGGGGGAATGGATAGAGAAAATTGGATAGAGGAAATAGGATTTAATAAGTGCTCATCTGGTAGGCTGCAGTCCATGGGGTCGCTAAGAGTCGGACATGACTGAGCGACTTCACTTTCACTTCTCCCTTTCATGCATTGGAGAAGGAAATAGCAACCCACTCCAGTGTTCTTGCCTGGAGAATCCCAGGGACAGGGGAGCCTGGTGGGCTACTGTCTATGGGGTCGCACAGAGTCGGACACGACTGAAGCGACTTAGCAGCAGCAGCAGCAGCATCTGTACTAAGTCTTTGGATGATCTTCACAATTGCCAAGAAATTCAGTCTAAGATGGAATTCAAGACTTTATCTTTACTTCTTGAGTGTGACCTCTCTCTGAGAACGAAACATGTAGTCTCAGTGTATCATGGTCACATCGGTGAGAATATTTTTCTAAGCTCTAGGAGAATCATCTGTGTGGACCTGGAGAAGAAAGAGCAGGGGTGACCCCAAACAGCAGAACCAGCCTGCACCCCAGCTGGCGTCCCAGCTGGGAGACCTGGGAGCTTTCAGTGAGTAGACTGTCTGGTTGTAGGGACCACATGTAGGTGGGTTGGGATGCATCCTTCCATTGACTTGACTTCCTCAGAGTGGCCCACCTGAACACTGGAGGGAGCTGGCTCTGCAATTGCCATAGATCTCAGGCCTGTCGTGGTAGGCACTTATTATTTCAGGACTTTTAAACACTATTGTTAAATCTAGAAATTCTCCAGCTACATGAGGCTGACCTCCCCAAGGTAGAACCCAGAAAAGTCAAATTTCCAGCCTCACTGTGGAGAGAGCGCAGCCAGTCTGATGGACTCATGTGAGATTTTGATTCAGACGTGAGCAACTGGAGGCAAGGGGGGCTGCATGGGGAACTGAACTTGCTGGTTACCATGACAGCAAAGCTATTTGCTATCAAAAATGGTCACTGTGAGGTTGGCTCCCTAGCACGGAAGAGCCATCCCTGGGTTGAGAGCAGCAGTCAACAGCTCTGTCATCAGTTCCAGAAGACAGGAAGACTTGAGACAACTTTTCTGGTTTCTCCAGCCTCAAAAGAATTCTAGGAGCTGCCCAATATTTTTTACCCTAAACTCTTTTTTCTGATCTATCAGCCAAAATGATCTCCTGTTGTTAGAAACTAAAAAGTCTAATATAACTATGGGCGTTGGAAGTTGTGAAAATAGAAGCTCACGGAAATGGGGGTTCCGTGGATTGCTTGTCTTGGTGGGGCTGATGATTTGAAACGCCCAGAAACATTCGGGGTTGGGACTCTGGCAACCTGTGGTTATCTATAGCGCTAATGAAGTGCTCAGTGCAGCAAAGGACTGTGAGGTGAGCTGCTTCCATTTCCAGGAGCCCCCAAAACATCCAAGTAACCTCGATTCCGCTCAGGTTGCATGATCCTTGCAGGTCCTTTTGAGGCCAAGACTTTACTTTTCCAAGTCCACTCTAAGCTCACTGGAAAAAGCCACAGGACCTTGAAGACTGGATTCCTCTGGGGGATCAGACTTCCTCCCCTTCCACCTCCCCTCCTCTCGGCCCTCCACATCTGCCAATTACAGCCACCAGGAAAAATGATAAGATGTTTATTGAGTCATCTACAGCAGTTTGACATCCTTAAAATCCCGGACAAGATTGTGAGCACAGCGGTAGCAGTGAGGTCTGTGGGGCTTGTCTTTATTGTGAGAGATGAGACCCAGGCGGGTGCAACTCCCACAGCAAGCCTGAAGTCTGGGATGCCAGTGGCGTCCCCACTCCAGCCCTCACAGGGGCAAAGCTACAGAAGACAGACGTAAGACAAGACGCACAAGGCCAAGCATGGACACATCCCAGGACGTCGAGTTCAGGGGAAGGAGAAAGGCAGGCACACAGCCTACTTGAAGGATGTCCCAGATCCTTGAAGGATTCCCATGGGGGTGGCATGGAAACACTGACATCACCCGTATGGGAGTCTCCTCATTCTATCTCCAGAACAACCAACCAGCTGATGGGAATAAACCTGGAATTCTGTGTCCATCAGAGCCCACTGGCCTTCCCCTAACCCCCCAAATGCTGGTGGTTTTACAAATGAGGCAAAGGTTAATCCAGGAGGACTCAAAGCAGCTGACAAACAGCATGGTGTCCCCCTTTCAGAGGTCTTCACCCCAGAAACAGCTCACATCTGTGCAGTTTCCCTTTTACACACCAAGGCATCTCACTTGAATCTCACTCCTGACCTGTGGGTCAGATTGAAAATCAGGCCCTCCCATTTCTCAGATCAAGAAGCAGAGGCCCAGAGAGGATCAGTGCTGGAGCACAGAGCAGGTGGTGAAGCCAGGCTGGAACACAGGTCTCCCATCATGATACCAACTCCATGCTCCTCCTGCAGTCTGGAGTCCTGACAACCTCCATAGCCAGAGCCCCTCTCCTGCGCAAGGCTGAATGTTTTCTGGTCAGAAGCTTTATTGGGTGTCTTGTTCTGGCTCACGTGCAGGGCAGGCACACACATCAGCAGGCCCATTTCCCCACTCAGGTTTGTAAAACATCCTGGGTCCCAACGAGGCACAGGCACCATGTTAAGCCCACCTGTCATGTTTTCTCAGCAGCCCGAGTGGGAGGCTTGACCTGCAGATCACCAAGCTTCCTCCCAGCTCTAGTGCCCTGTGCATCTCCCCAGAGATACATGAGGAAGGAGTCCAGGCCAAACAGCAGGTCAGTGGCAGAGCCAGGAGACGCCCAGGTCCCCTGTTCCCGGCTCAGAGCTCTTCCAGCAGGCATCCATGGTCACTGGGCCCCAAGCAGGAATTTATGATGATGAAGCACTCCCTGCTTTGATTCTAGGGTGGCCTTGGGTGGGTCAAGAGTACTCAGAAAATTACAAAGAAAGCCTCTTCAAGCTTTCCTCCTGGGAAGGGACAGTGTCAGGTGAGCGCGGTGAGTCAGCACTCTTGGTGGGTGATGATGGACTTGGGAGTATTTCAAGCCTTGAGCCTGGCTCCAGCTCTCTGGTCCTGTCCCCCAGGGAAGTCGGTTCAGGAAGGGGTGGGGGTTAGAGATGGAATGACTGTGGGCCACTGGGTGTGTCGAGTAGGGTCACAGAACTGCCCCCAGAGACAGAGAAGGTGGCTTGGCCTCAGGCATGGTGGGGAGTCATGAAGTCTGTCATGCTGGGAAACACCAGAGAGGCCCTGAACCCGTATACCCACACTCCAGGCCCTGACAGGCTCAGCATCCTTTACTTGGCCACCCATCTCCTCCAGGGCTGGAGTCTCTCCCAACGCTGCCTGTTCCTTGATGGGACAGTCTTGACTGAGGATGAGAGATTTCTTTATCCCAAGGAAAACTCAGCCTCCCCTGGATGAGTTCTGTTCTTCAGAATTGCATAGAACAAAAACAGCCCCCTTCTAGAGACATGGAGTCGGATAACTCTGCTCCTCTCTAGCCTGGCCTTTCCCAAGGCCCTTTAGCCCCTCATCCTTCAGCAATGATTCCTACCTGTTCCAGGCCCAGGCAAACACTGCAGTCTTTGCCTGGAGCCATTCCCAGTAGATAGCTGGTGTTTCAACAAGAATTTCAGAGATCCAGTGGGCTACACAAACTGTCTAGTCTTTTGGCCCATTATACAGATTTGGAAAAAAACAAAAAACAAAAAAAACGGTCAGAGAGGGAAGTAACCCTTCCTTACACTATCCCCCCACTGCCATGACCCTGAAGGACAGCTGCCTACCCTCCTGGAGCATTCAAAATACATCAACTGCATCTGCTCACAAGGCTGGCAATCATCTGTTCAGAGAGAAAAACCAACCAGCAGAAACCTGGGGCCTCTACGAGGATGTGGGCTCAGGGCTCAGGTGGCAGCATGGCATGGGGATTTGGGATGGGTTTTGTTTTTGCTGTTTTGTGATGATAGATGTATAAAATCAAAGCCTCCTCTTCCATGGTGAAACAGACCTGCTGGTGGGTGTGAGGATGAAGAAACAGGGTCCATACTCAGGGGACTGCTCCTAGGATCTGGGGGCAGCTGTTGCCCACCCAGTCGTGGCACCCTGACCCGGCTGGGACACGGAGGGGTCTCCACATGGGGCTGCAGGCCCCTGGCCTGAGCCTTCCCTCCGGCCTGCCAGCTTCCACTGCAGGGTCCAAATGGAAGGGACACGTGTCCCTTTTCTAAGAAAGGGAAAATATACAGAACTCCCCCCTCCCTCCACATGTAACAAACACAGACACTCCAGAACCATAGGCGATACACACAACAATGATGAGTGCCCTTCTACCGCCTTGGCTTTGAACCAGAGAATTACTGGAGCACAGAGCCTGGAGAAGCCCTGGGAGCCACCTCATCTCACAAATGCAGACACTGAGGCCCAGAACAGGGAGCGCTATGTCCACCATGTCAGCAGTCTGAGCCCCACTGGAACAGGTGCTGTGTCTCTGAATTGAAGCCTGTGAATCCTTCCAACCTGCCAGGAACAGGTCTCCCAACAGGGCCCCAAATGCAAGGTGGCCAGAGGACAGCCCCTCAGGTAACACACGAGGCACCCAGACAGAGGGAAGGGCGTCATGAGGCAGGTGCAGGATGGAGGGGCCACCACATAACCCATGGCCAGCCTGAGTTGCCAAGTATGTCCAGGCAGGGCAAGCAGGCTGGTTCTCCCTCTTTACATGGGGCTCATCTCCAAGGCAAGCACTAAGCCCTTCCCCAGTCACTTCACAGGCCTTGGGGAACAGGTCCCTAAGCCCCCTGGGCCCCTTCTTCATAAAGCCAAGCAAAGCAACATTCCCCATCCCCCTGAACTCTCCAAGCATTCCAGAACGCAACCACAAAACAAGCCTACAAAACACTTGGACAGCAACACCACAAGCTGATACAAATGAAGTGGGTCCCACATAGAGGCTATGGCACTCTAGCACTTTCCTCCACCTTCCCTGAACCTGGCTCTGCCCCGTTTTAAATTCTCAGGCCATGGTCCGGTAACTTGCGGCTAGACGGGCAGGACAGTCAGGGTGCAGTCGCCCCTCCCATCAGCAGCTTCTGCTAACAGGCATGGTGGATGGGGTTTCCCACCTCACCCCCTGCAAGCCCTAGGACACATTGGCGTTCATGCTGACTCAACATCCAGAGAGAAGTCTCTGCAGAGGTCTCAGATTTCAGTAGCTAAACCCAAGCCGGAGACTAACTAGGGCTCCTCACAGTCCATGAGGGTGAGGGGGCATGAAGGGGAGCCCCGGTCCCTGGACTTGGGCACATGGAGGTGTAAGGTGCTTCAGGATTCACAGGAAGGCGGCTGGTTCATCCTAGTAATGGCTTTGACTTCAAGGGAAATGGGAAAGGGGAGGGCTTAGGGGCTCTGCGTGGTAGGTATGGTTGGGGAGCAGTTTCTCTGAGGCATCCATCTCTCAAACTTCTGCAAGTGATGCCTGGGGACAGGCGGGGGAAGAGGGGAACTTCCAGAAGAGCCTTGCCTACCTTGAGTCAGGGATAAAATAACGAAGGTGGGGAATGTCTTCTTTCATGGATCCCTCCAAGCTCTTTGCATCTAAATTCCACTCAGATCCACTTTTCTGGATCTTGGCAATTTTTTCTTGGGCCAAATGAAAAGCACCAGAACTTTTCTCTGGCCTTAGCCCTACATCCAAACTTAAGTCTCTGAATAGTAGATTCCTGGAGCTTTCCCACTGTCTGATGCCCAGGAGCTGGGCACCTGGGCACCTGGACACCAAGATGTTGGGTGAGCATGGGTCTGCCTGCACCAAAAAGCTGTCTGGCCATCCAAGCTGGACTTCCAGTAACCTCGGTGACTGGACCAGGCCTGCAAAGGGCCACGGGGTGGTGAGTAGACTCAAAGAGTCCACACTGAGAGTCAGACATTGCAGGGGGGACTTGTCAGGCAGGCCCCAGCCCAAGGCCCCCAAAGCCAGGTCAGCAGCCTCAGCCCATGGGAGGCCTCCCACGCAGGGTCAGGTGATTACTGAGGCTGGTGGGGATGGGGTGGGGTGGATCTGGGGACCTGCTTGAGGTGAGCAGGGGCCCTGAGGAGAGGGGGAGGGATGGGATGACTTTCTCAAAATTAAGGAGTTATTTACATGTCTGGGGTCAGGGCCCAGGGGCCCACGGTGGGTGGGCCCAGCGCCAAAACAGGGAGGCTAGACAGCCACCTGTGCCCCACATCCTTCTCCCACCTCGGGGGGCCAGGCACCCAGCCCAGGGACTGCCCGAAGGGAGAGAAGAGGCATAACATGCGTGGGCCGGCGCCCGACCGAAGCCCCAGCCTGTGTACAGAGGAGAGGAGGGGGCAGGGTGGGCTCAGGTGGCCAGGTTGTCGGCCGGGAGGCCAGACATGCGGATCTGGGAGCTGCTCTTGCTCAGGATGGAGAGCTGGGTGCCCCCGTTCACGCCACTGCTGGCCAGGGACGGGTGCCGGTGCTTGAAGTCCATGGTGAAGTAGCGGTTCACCTTCCAGCTCCGCCACTTCCTCTTGATCTCCGCCTGCACCTGCGGGCAGCAACTTGGGCAATCACTTCTGGATGGACACCCTCTCACATCTCACCCGCCCATCTGGGCACCCTGGGGCCCCTCCCAGGAAGGCACACCCATTAACAGCGGCTGAAGATGAGGATCTCCTGGAGAGCTTTAACAACCCAGATGCCCAGACCATTCCCCTGAACCATGACACCCAGATCTCTGGGGTAGGGCTCCTACATGTTTTAAGGCTTTCTAGGGGATTCCAATATGCTGTTAGGGTTGATGATCACTAAACCTTCTGGGTGAACTCCCAGCACATTGTTCTTAGTATGGTGCATGCAGGGCATGCCCAGTTTCAGAGTCCACATGCCAGCCTCCTCCACCCAGCACCTTTGTGTGGCACCAGTACCCACAGCCTACAGTTCCACCTCCCACTTCCACCATTGGCCCTGATAAGCTGCTTGGACTTCAACTTCTTGTTTCTTTCAGTCACTACCTGCAGGGCCCTGTCTGCCTCTCTTTATCCTTATCTAACCCTCTGTCGGAGAAGGTGATGGCACCCCACTCCAGTACTCTTGCCTGGAAAATCCCATGGACGGAGGAGGCTGGTAGGCTGCAGTCCATGGAGTCGCAAAGAGTCGGACACAACTGAGCGACTTCACTTTCACTTTTCACTTTCATGCATTGGAGAAGGAAATGGCAACCCACTCCAGTGTTCTTGCCTGGAGAATCCCAGGGACGAGGGAGCCTTGGTGGGTTGCCAACTATGGGGTCGCACAGAGTCGGACACAATTGAAGTGACTTAGCAGTAGCAACCCTTCTGTAGGTTGTCTGAGAAAGTCTTATTTCTCAGATATAAAATCAGGGGAAGCCTGCCACAGTCATGCAGCCAAGACCCAAGCGCTTGGTGCAATGACTTCTCCCCACTCTCCAAAGCCAGCCACCCACTCAGCACCCTCTCCCATCTCAGCATCTCTGTTCTGGGTTCTGCTCAAAACATCATCCTAACAGGCTAAAGCAGGAGGCCTGGCAAGGGAGCATTACTAGAAGATTCCAGGCCTCTCCCCAGGATCAATCAAGTCCACTCTACAGGGGACGGGTCTGAGTAGGCAGGCTGGCATGCTGGGGCAGTGTTGAGCATTGGATGGCTCCCTGCTCAGCACCCCTGCCCAAGAGCAGCCTCATGAACTGTAGGTACCATTTCCTATGGCTGTTACTGTAGGTACCATTTCCTAAGGTTTGTCTTATGGTGAGCCCTCCCAGGTGGGTTGCACTCAGAAATTGATGCCTTTATGGGAGGACCTCTGCTTCTGAGGCTGGGCCTCATCAAAGCGGGAGGGAATCTGGCACCAGGAAAGGTGGCGGGGTTGGGAGGAGGCTGTCATCCTCCTCCTGTAGGCACTGGGAGTCTGCAGAGCCCTGGTCTGGAGGATCAACCCTGTGTGGCCAGCCGGTCACATCCCTGTCTGCTCCCCAGCAAGCTGCACCCCCACTGCTAAGAAACCGAGGATCTTACTTACCTCTCCATTCAGAAAACAGTAGAGAACAGCCACCACAAAGCCCTAAGGAGAGAGAACAAACAGAACCTGAGAATGCTAGCAAGGAACCTCCCACGTGGGGTGTGTGGGAGGCAGCAGGAGCGGGGAGGGACACCAGGAAGCAGAAAAATAAGCTGACGGAGATGCAAGCACCTGCCCAGGAGCCTGCAGTAAGGCAAAGTTCTGCTCCACTGAGACGGCCCCACCTCTGAAGCCACGTGGCTGGTGGCGGCACTCCCTCCCACCCACAGCCCTAGCTTTGGATCCCACATTCCTTTGGTCAAATCCTTCCCATTCCCAAGGGCCAGCTCTGTGCCACTTTCTAGAAGAGGCCTTCCCCACATACCCCCAAAGTCTTCTCCAGGCTCCCAAGCCAGCCTGCAGGCCCCCCGAGGGCAGCACTCCTTCAGGACAGAATAGCCTGTCTTTATCCACCACCACCTCCCCACTCCGTTGGCCAGACAGCTTCGTACATGGACCGCACAGAACACCACGTGGTTCCTGCTACCTAGTAGGTGTTTGGCTCTTCTACATATATTCTTGACTTATATTCTGTGCATTTAGAATGCCAGTGCTGAGAGAGAGGAACTCAGGCTCTGACTCCCAGTCTGGGGCTTTGCCAATAAACCCCTCAGCCTTGCCAGGGTAAGAACCTGATCAGGTAAAACAACTGAGTTAAAACGGGAGGAGGGAGCGAATCAAGTCAGATACACAGAATAACTTTTCAACCATCGAGGTCAAATACTCCTCTAACGAGCTGGGCTTGGGAGAGGCACTGTATCCTAGGGACATTCAAGGGAGCCAACCTTGCCTTCACTGACCCACTCATGCACCCATCTGACGCATCACTATGCATCCTTGCACCGACTCACTCTGCTTCACGCACTCATTTACAGCCCTGTCTGCTGATTCCTTCGAGTACGGACTTCAAGTCCTCCAGTTTTCTCATTCCCTGGATCACTTATTTATGTAACTGCTCATCCCCCTGTTCAGTTCATTCAGCTCCCTGGGATCAGATCCTGTGCTGGGGATCTCCAGCTGGGTAACTCAGAGCTCCAGCATTCAGAGGGGGGAGTCAGATGTGGACAGAGAGGTCTCTTGAGGACACTCCACCCATCCCCAGGGCTAATGCTGAGGGAGAGGGAGCTGCCGTCTGCTGTCTCTGATGGCCCAAGGGAGGCCTGGCTCAGGACTCCCAGATGCACCAGCAACATGAAAGCACACACATGTCTTCTCTTGGAAGCCTAGAGGGCAGATAGTATGAAGGGCCCTCCCAGGTGTCTTCTAATCTAGTACTGTTATTCCAGAAGGGGAAACTCAGAGCTGAGTTTAGGTTAACGACTTGGGACCACCAACAAGGTAGAGGTCAGGGACCTGGCTCCCCACAAGCTCTTCCCTACACACACACACACACACACACACACACACACACACACACACCACGCCTACCTGGAAGGAGCCCAGACCCAGCTCAAACACGAGTCTCTCCCTCTTGCTGACGTTCTCCGGGGAGAAAGCAAAGACCGTGTAGTGGATTCCGAAGAGTGGGATGAGCAGCAGGGTGGACCTGGCGAGCCGTCTGTCGGGAAAGAGCAAGCCGTCTGCTCCGGGGGCCGCCAGGGCCTGAGGCTGGAGCCGAGCAGGGCAGAGAACCGCAGTCTCAGCCCTCCCCAGAGGAAGTCCGTGCCCATGGACACCCTCAGGATTCTCTCCCAGGGTGTGGGTCCTGGGGAGATGGTCAACAGAGCCCCAGCTTCCAGAACTCCCTGAGAAGTTCTAGGGGGACTTCCCTCAGTCTGCAGGGTGCCCATCCCCCTAGGCCACACTGGTGTCTTGTGGAACCACTGAACGTGCACAGGTGAGTATGTGATTGACAGAAACCTCTCTGGGGAGATATAAAGCCCTCTGGAAAAGTGAAGTCAGGGCAAAATCTTGCAGTGGGATTCTGACGGACAACGTGATGCATCCTCAAGCAAAACAAACGTTTTTCAGCTCTGAAAGGAAGCTCTCTGCTCCTGGAAAGAGCAGCGCTAGGGGACCACAGAGACAGCCCGCTTCTCTGAGTCCAGGGCTGGCCAGCGACACTTATGGAGAGCGGTGGGGAGGTGCTGACCACTGGGAGGGTGATGGGCCCAGAGGGTAGAGCATAGAAGGAGACTCATGGGAGGGATGCTAGGGAGGATTTACTGACCCTGAACGTAAACAGCCACCATCCAGCAGGAGGAACCTGCCACGTGGGAAACTGAGTCAGAGGTTGTGAAGAAGGCTGTCTGCAGGGGTGGAAGTGGAACAGGGAAGAGAGAAATGGCCCTAGGGACCTCACTACCCCCCTGCGCCCAGCCCTCCTGGGGTCCCTTGACTGCAGCTGGCTCCTAGGCCCAGTGGGGTGGGACCATGGTCTGAGAAGGTGGGGCGCAGAAGCCACGGGAAAACATCAAGAGGAGGCGTGGCGACATGTGCTCCTGTGGGTCCTGCTCAGGGCAGGGGGGCACCCAGAGGGTCTCCAAGAGTGGGACCCCATATCCACCCACCCCAGCAGACTGGTTCTGTTTGGACCTCCTGGAAGAACCAGCCCCACCCTGCAGGTGCAGTCTGCCCCCTGGAGCCCTCTGAGCTTCAGCCTTACCCTCTCCTGGCAGATCTCAGTCCATGAGGTGGGCAGCAGAAGATGGGGGCAGCCCTTCAACCTGGGGCAGTTACACTAGGTACCCCTCCCTCTTCCCAACCCCAGCCTTTCTGGGAGAGACTATTCCACTGAATGTGAGGGCTCCAGATTTTCAGAAGCAGAGTCCATAGAGTCTGAGTGAAGCCTACTCAGAGGGAAAGGATGGGGAAGGGGAAGAAAGAGAAGCAGAAGGGAGGTACGCTAAGACAGGGGAAGGAATAGCCTGGGGAGACCTCCAGATGGGTCACGGCTCAGTCCTGGAAAAAAGCCCCTCGACTGCCCAGCACCCACCAATCTTCCACATCCTCACAGGTCCCGCTTCTGCAGGACCTGGGGGTGCCTGGACCAGAGTGGGGGTCAACAGGATCCTACTCAGAGCCTGGCTGTGGTCTTGGAGTGCCCTAGCCTCTCACCCCTCCTCTCCTCTGTCTGTCCTCTCTCAGAAGTGGCTCCTTGATGGCAGGTGTGGTGCCTCACTTATCTGTCATCTACCCTGGCCAGCATCTGCCAGGCATGGGGCCCATGCTCAGAAAGTGTGCGTCCGTGAAGGTACAGCCACATGGGCCTGGGATGATACACCTCAGAGCCCTTGACACTGGGCATGACCTGGGAGCCCGGGTCCCACTCATCTCCAGGCACCCAGAGCCTTGCCCCAGAGGGCAGCAAGGAGTGTTGGCTGAAGAATGAAAACCGAAGTTGTCTGGAAACACAGGAGCATGGACATCTTGAGGGCCCCTCTGTGACCCTGACTAAACAGGTTACTTTAAAGAGCAGCTTAATTGAAGAAGTTGAGGAGAGAAGGCAGCCCGGCCTCCTGTAGTCCCTTTTTCCTCTCCCCCAATGGGTCTGTTTCCAGGGATCTGTCTGTGCAGTTTGACAAGTGAAAGTGTTAGTCGCTCAATCCTGTCTGACTCTTGTGACCCCATGGACTGTAGCCCGCCAGGCTCCTCTGTCCATGGGATTCTCCAGGCAAGAATACTGGAGTGGGTTGCCATTCCGTTCTCCAGGGGAACTTGCCGATGCAGGAAATGAACCCAGGTCTCCTGCACTGCAGGCAAATCCTTTACCATCTGAGCCACCAGGAAAGCCCTAGAAATCAAAAGACCAACCCTCTCCAGCATTTGTGGTGGCAGAGGATGGGACGGGTTCAGTATGTGAGAAACACAAGCCTTCAAGCACTTCCCAGCCCCTAGCATACCAGAGTGCAACCCAAGGGCCCTGCCCTCCCTCCCCCACAGCCCTGTGATGGCCCAGAAAGAATGAAGGACTTCTGCCAGGGACCCAGGCATCCCAATGACTCCTTCTGATAGATGCAGCAGTGGAGATGGGTGAGGAGGGCACTGGGTCTCAGAGTTCGAGGACTGGTGTCCCTCAGAGCAGGGACCGGAGGCCTTGGAAGGAGGACATAAGGTATGAACCTTAGAACCACCCTATGATCTGATTAAGCCAGAGAGACAGTGACGCAAGCCTTTAGACTCTGTCCTCCTGCCCCAAGGAGGCATCGATGGGCAGAAGAGGCCTAAAGAAACACAAAGGAGAGCTTCCTACAGCCAGAGATGCCCAAATGTTAGTGGGATCTCCCACTTAAAGGGCTTTCCAAGTAGGGGCTGAAGCTCCAGCTAGAGATGCCTCAGGGTCTAGTGCTTAGGACTCCCTGGGTTCAATTCCTCGCCCAGCCAACCTCTGGCCTTGAGTGAATCATTTCACCTCTCTGTGCTTCAGCTTCCTCACCTGTAAACAGAGGATAATGCAAGACCCATCTCAAAGGCTTGTGTGGGAGTAAGTCACTCTGCAGGTGAAGTGTGAGTGAGGCACCCGGTGAGGGTCCCGCCCCCTGCAGGGGAACAGTCTAAGTGAATTCAAGGTCAAGGCTCTTAGAAATCATCTGACAGCTGCAAAGGCTGAAACCTAGAGAAGTGGGGGGTTGGGGAGACCACGCGTCGAAGCAGCATCGGCAGAGGCTTCCAAGTTGCTTCCTTCTCAGGACCAGCCGCACCCCAGCTGCTCCCACGACGTCCATAGCCCCATCCCCACCACCTCCCCTCATACCCCAGGCCACGGGGTTGCAGAGAACTCACAAGACACACAGATGTCAACATGCAACAGCCGGGCAAGGGCTCAGGGCTGGAGGCACAGGCTCACTCCCCGCTCTCCTCCAGCCTGGGCAGACGGGAGCTCCAGGTGGAGGCAGCAGCAGCATGCGTCCCCCTCCCATGCAGCACACCCGGCCACAGCCACGCCACGCACACTTACAGAGTAATGGTGGACAGTTCTGACATCTTGCAAGAGTGCTGCTGAGCCCGCTGTGGCTTGCAGTAGCATTTCTGCACGCAGCTGCTGGGTGTGACAAGATCAGCATTTCTGTCAGCTGGGGGCATTGGGCCACGAGAAACTGAGGTGGGAACTTAGAGTGACACGGCTCACAGGGAGGGTAGAGCGGCTCGGGGTGTAGAGACGAGCGGGGGCGTCACATGGAGGAAGCTGAGGGCTGAGATGCAGTCAGCTCTGGACATAGAAACACACACACCCCTACATATACACGTGTGCACACAGACACACAGGCATACGTGAGCACTCACACTGGGAAACCAAAAGGTGGTGGTGGGGTTCACGGGAGAAAGTGAGTGTTTAGAAGTGGGGCCTGGCTGGGTCTCAACACGGGACGAGGAGCTGTCTCCAGAGTTAGCTCCAGGCTTGGGGCATGGCCTTGCCAGAGATCCCAAGGCAAGGGGGCAGCTGGAAACCCCTGGAATCAGGCCAGCTGTGGGCTTGCTTGTGAAAGCCAACTGGAACATCCACTGGTCATCCCCCAACCCTCTCCCTCCTCTGCCTGCGCCTTCCTCTGACCAAACCCTGAGCACCTCGGCGTGGGCCTAAGTGGAGAAGAGGTGGGATGGGCGGAGCGGATGCAGAGGATAGACACTACACACCCACCAGGCAGGCTGAAACGAGATGAAAAACCCGCTTTCTGAGAGGACTGAGTCACACCGCACAGCTCAATAGGCACCTGTGGTGGTGGCTCCCAGACTGGAGGCACCGCAACCCTGCTGAGGTTCCGCTGCACAGCGCTGCCTAGCCTGGAGGCACCACAACCCTGCTGAGGTTCCGCTGCACAGCGCTGCCTAGCCTGGAGGCACCGCAACCCTGCTGAGGTTCCGCTGCACAGCGCTGCCTAGCCTGGAGGCACCGCAACCCTGCTGAGGTTCCGCTGCACAGTGCTGCCTAGACTTCTCCATAGAAGTTCAATGGGCAGGGCCTGAGGGCTGAGGGGACACCCTTCAGGCTCTGCTCCACTGCCCACAGAAATAAGCCACCTTAAGGAGCCATCCACACATGGGTCCAGGATGCCTGTCCCGCTCTACCTGCCCCTGGGGGAGACACAGAGCTCTGTCTCCTCAGAGAGGCTCAACTTCCATCTCTTCTAGCCCCTCTCAGTCCTGCTTACCCTTGGCTGGCACTACCCATTTTTTTCCATCCCTGACAAACATGCAAGAGATGGAGTAAGAGCTGTGTCGTCTTGTCAGACTGCAAAGGAGAGGCCCGTTCCACAAACCCTCGTCAGGCACCGTGAGGCAGAGCTCCCAGAAGCTGCTGGTGACCTGACAGACCTGAGGGGGTCTGATGCAAATGAGAACGGATACGCCCAAAGAGCCCAGACCTTCGGCATTCGAGGATTCGGCATGTGTGGTCCCAGCTCCCTAAGAGTAAGTCTGAAGACCCCTGACATGTAGTGACATGTCATTTAGCTGAGGTAGACACCTGAATCACACACGTCACAGATGGGGCAAGCTGAGGTCCACCCAGCATCCCTGCCTCAGTCAGGTGTGTGGTTCTCCTTTAATTAACAACATCTCTCACTCCATGCCAGTGGGTGCTACTAGATCCTTCTACAGATGAGGGATGGTGTGAGGCTCTGCTACCCAGAGGAAGCATCAGTACCACCTGAGAACTTCTTAGAAATGCAGAAATTCAGAGTTTCAGACCTACTGCCTCAGAATCTGCATTTCAACAACATCCCTAGGTGATCCGCCTGCAAATCAAAGCTTCAGAACACTGGGGAGGAAGTCATGTATCTGAGAAGTTTCTTCATGTGCCTCAATGAATACCAAACATGTTTCATGTACAAAGAGACAGATGGACACATAAGTATGTTTTTCTCAATAATTAAGACTTTAATTGGATATTCAGAAATGGAAGCCATTCTAGTCTTCAAATTTATTCTCTACCTTGCCCAGATTGAAAGATTGACTACTCTCTCCTAAGGTAAGTGGCCTCACCCCTCAACCGTGGTCTGGGTGAGCCACAAAAATCAGAGTCAGGGAGCCTAAGAGCCCAAACCTCACAGGTCACCTCATACACACCAGGCTTAAACTCTCACCCCAAACTCTAAAGCTTCAGCTGTTATCCTCCAAGACCTCTTCTTCTCAAGTTTCCAATTTGTCCCTATTCTTTCTGGGCCCTGGATACAGTAAACAGAGGCCCTTCTGATTTCTTTAAATACTACTTAAGGCCATTTAGCAACAAGTAAGCTGGGAAATCACACCCCAGTGAAGATGTGTCTCTCTACGGGGGAGGCAGGGAGGGTGGGTCAAAAGTGACACCTGATGCCTAGGAGGGCTCCTGGGAGAAGGGATAAAGTTAAAGGACCTTCTTCCCAAACACCCTCCTTCCCCCAAGCCTCCAGTGACTGTTCAAAAGGATCCAGTGAAAAGAAACCGAAAGGAAAGAGGGTGGCAGAAAAGCCAGAAACAGGCACGAGAAAAATGTCCAAATCGCCAAAAAGTCACTACGATTAGTGGGGGAAAAAAAAGAAACAAAATTCAGTCAAGAGGAAGAGACCTGGGTGGGCTGATCAGTTCCGTTCTGATTTGGATCCAAGGGGATAAGCAACTCAGACAAGGATACCGGGTGGAAGCTGCATGGAGAGCAGCATCGTCGGCCTAAATCAGAGGTGGCAGACCCCTACAGCGGGTGCAGGAGTGACACCCACATCTGGAAGTCAGGGAGCCCTGGCTCCCAGCCCGGCTTCTGCCACAGCTTTGCTGGGTGTCTGCAGGAAGGCCAAATACTCCATCTATAACTCAGGGATGCAGCACATGGGTTCTTCAGACCTTGCTTTGGTCTCAAACGAAATAAACCCCACGCGTGTTGTAGTGCCTCTTGTATGTAAGGCTGCCTGAACTGTAGCCCCCAGATATTAGACAGAGACCCCTGCAGGGGAACCTTTTGTAGGCAGGATCCTTGTCTATCTCACCCTGATCCTACTGATCAGCAAAACGCTAGACACACAGCAGACCCACAGAATGTCGTGACCTGAACTGAACATTCCCCATAGGGTCCCTCCTGCTGCTAAGATGCTGTGCCCCTCAAAGCCTGGCCCAGTCCCCAGAGAAGCACTCCCCACCACACTGGCACTCCAATCAGAAGCCCAGCTCAGCAGATCTTGGAGTTTCCCTGCCCTCCCTCGCTCCCCACCACCACTGAGGACCTGCCAGCCCCCTGTGCCTCGTGCCTAACCTGTGGCTTGAGGACCTGAGTTCAAGGTTTTGTTTGGCCACTGACTTGCTGATCTTAGGTGTTGCCACTTTCCTTCTCTGGACCTCAGTTTTTCCACCTGCGAAATGGGGGTAACCATTCCCTATTGACAATCCCTAATAGGGGTTGTTAGGATAGGGTACTCCTAGACAGAGGATGGGGAGAGGGTGTTTTGGAAGGAGAAGACAAAGCCCCATGTGAACTGGGAGCCTCAGGCTGTGGGCTGAGCTCCTGGACTAAGAGCTTCCTGGCTGTACTTCTGCCTAGACAGGGAAGAGTCTGTCTTCAGAGGCGAATGTTGTCTCTCCGACACTGGGTAGGTCACAGCCCTGCTGAGCTATGTACTACATCACAGTGTCTGTTCTCTTTCCTTTACCCCATGGGGCCATGGAGATCTGCTCTGTGGGGTCCCTGAGGGGAATAAAGACGAAGTTTCCCTCCCTGACCCAGACTCAAGAGGCTGCTCCAATGCCCATCTTGCAACAGGAAGACCGCTGGCAATAAAGCCAGCTCCCTGCAGAGACAGGCCTGAGATGCTCTCAGCACAGAAACCTCACCCTCCTTTTTCTAAGCCAGTCAGCTTCTCACAGAGGTAAACTCTGGTCCCAAGAAAAGGAAGGTTAACCCTGACCCCAGAATGGGGCTGAGCCCTAACCTCTGGCTTCAAACAGCATTGAGCCTAAGAATAGGCTTAACCCAGACTCAGGCCCACACTCCATGCCTGGCCACTGTCCAAGTTCTGAGCCCAGCCACTCCTTCTCCTGGTAGCCAGTGAGAGTGGTGGTGGCTCAGGGATGCTGCCCCCTGCAGAAATCCCAGCCCTCAACAGGTCCTCTGATTGGGTCTGGAGCACCATCTTGGTCTACAGAGGAGGGCAAGCCTCATCATCTGAGCTGCTGGAACAAACCTACAGGAAAAGAAGTGAGTGCTGCTCTGTGGGCACAGGCAGGAGGTCCTCTCAGTCTCTCCTGGGGATTCCCAGGCTTAAATTTGTTCTGGGAACAGAGGGAAAAACCAAAAAATTGTTGTGGGCAGATCTGAAAGGATCTCAGCCCAACACATAACTCTGCTGACCAAGGGGATTCAGACACAGCTCTGAAATCTCCCTCTCCCATCACATCCTGCCCCTTTTTGAATTCCCCCATTGTCCCCTCCTCTCCCCACCCAGCAGTAGACACCTCCCAGCTCAAAGCATTCCAGGTAGGGCAGTTTTGTACAAGGCTGGAACTCACTGGGGCCTTTTCTTCCAGGAAGCCTTGTTTAATATTATCAACTTGCCTGTAAATTCCTTGAGGGGAGGAATGATGGTGCAAGCAAGCTCGGAGTCAAGGGCCTGCCTACCTGCACTGTAGCTACAGCTTCATTCTTTCCCGCTGGATTCATCCCACTTCATTGATAATAGTTCCCTCAGCTGTAAAACGGGGATTATATTTAATCCAGATCTGTTGGGTGTCCGTGGACATTAAATGAATGGCAAGTGTTTTTAAGTGCTTGGCAGCATGGCCGCTTTGTTTACCCCTTACATTCACCAATAGAGTCTCCTTGACCCTGGCAACACTTAAACATGTAGCTGCACTTAAAACTGATCCCTGCTGTCCTCTTGTCAGCCCTCCCACCTGGCTTACAGACCACATCCTCCTGGGGTTTAATCTTTGGGGCTTGAGATGAGCTCAAGCTTAGATGTCTCTAAAAAAATTTAAAAGAATTTGCTGAGATTTCAAGGGGATTTTTGACACAATAAAAGCAAATCAACTATAGGCATGCCCTGAGATATTACGGGTTCAGTTCAGATCACTGCAATGAAGCGAATATTACAGTAAATTCACATCAATTTTGTGGCTTCCCAGTGCATATAAAGGTTATGTTTATATTATCCTATAGCCTGTTAAGTGTGCAATGGCAAAATGTCTAAGAAAATGTACTTTCCTTAATTTAAAAACACCTTATTGCTAAAAAACACTAATGATCTGAACCTCCCATGAATCACAGCAGTAACAAAGATCACCAATCACCACAACAAATATAATTTTTTAAAAAGCTTGAAATATTGCGAGCATTACCAAAATATAACACAGAGACACCAAGTAAGAAAATGCTATTGGAAAGATGGGGCTGACAGACTTGTTCAACACAGACCCAGGTTGCCAAAGGCCTTTAATCTGGAATAAAGGCAGTATCTGTGAAGCACAGTAAAGTGAGGCACAAGAAATGCAGCTGGTTCTTTAAGCATTTTTACTTAAATGTATAAACCCTGTGTTAATTATAGACAGTTCTGATCTATGCAGTCAGAAGGTCTTATAGGATTCCACGGCTCCTAGTCTACAACACACCTTCAAAACCCTGGCCCCATACTTCCCTCCCTCAGCACTCTGGGTTTCTTGCAGCCTGGGGCAAGATGTCCAAGCTGGTAAAGAATGTTCTGGGGTCAGCAGAGCGTCCTTACTCAGGCTGCAGCTGAGTCCCTGTGTGTCCCTGCACAGAGAGGAAGCCAGGCGAGTCCCAGGAGCACAAGTCCCAGGGACCTCAGAAGAAGAAATAGATCCTACTAGGAATCAAGGTGGCAGGGAGGCAGGGAGGGGAGCCAAGTTTGCTTAGAGCTCAAAGGAGAGATGACACTGACTTAGTTAGCTACCTGCCAGCTTCAGAGGACATTTGAGATAACTAACCGCTAATGCAGGAGCAAAACCACCCTCAAGTGGGAGAGACAAGCCAGACACAAGGACGTGGTCTCTGACGCTGGACAAGAAGGTAGGGGGAGCAGCAGGGCCCTGTTTTGTGGCTCCAGGAGACAAAGGCAGGAATGATCTTTCCAGGTCAGTTATCTGCAGAGAGGTGCCCCCCCCCACCGCAGTCCCCCAGAGCAGGGGACTTTATATGGATGAACAAAGGCTGGTAAATGTTCACAAAAACATGAAAAAATAAAAGACAATAAATGGCTAGCCAGAAAAAGGAGAGGAAGCAGTGGTCAGTGTAATCATCCTACATGCAGGGAAAACAAGCCTGACCAAGCCAGGCCCTGCACTGACCCCCACTCCCAGGGAAGGGCTGCCACAGGGAAGAGGTGCCAGACTGACTGCAGGGACCAAGGACAAGCTCCACCGACCCAGGGAAGTCTCAAGGAGGCTGAGAGAAGGATCCAGGGCTGATTCCCAAGCATTCCTGCCTCTCCTTCTCTCCAAGAGAATGGCTGGGTGGGGGGACCCTCTGTTGGAGTTTCTCTGCTGTCCCACTTGTCCTCTGGGCAGCCATCAAGGTTCTGAACCCCAGGTTGGGGTCTCTGATGAAGTTCTTTCTAGCCTGTTCTCTTCTCAAACTGAGGAAGCAACACAGAGGCTTCCACCTCAAAGATTGTTCTCAGTCTGTCCCTCTCTGGCCCCTCCAGTCAACCACAGGGGACCAAACTGCCTCCCCAGAATCAGAAGTGCCCCCACAGCCCATACACCAAGTTGGTCATGATTACAAAGCAAGAAGGGTGAGATGGAAGGTGCTTGGTCTGATTCAGCCTAGGTGGAGGGCTGGGAGAGGGGTGGGACAGAGCTAGCAGGGATAAGCTGTAAGGGAACTGGCTGCAGAGACCCTGGGAAGAAACAAACCGAATGGCCGTGGAAGTGGAGAAACCCGACACTCAGTGGTAAGAGGTTGCCCCCGAACACCATCAGTCCCAAACATGTTAGATGTCCCTCTGCCCAGGGAGGAGGGAGTTGCAGGAAGATGACCAGACCTGGTTGCCCCGAGGGAAGGTGCAAAGAGAATTTCTCTTCCAGTACTCAGACCAGGCAGACTGTCTGCCCAACTCACTCAATGGTGCGGACTGAGCAACTTGTACCCACTGGCCTGGGAATGGGGACTTCAGGCAACACTGTATCCAGCAGCAGTCATGAGCTTCCCTGAGAACCAAGACCCCCAAAAGAACTACAATTTCAATCCGCCAAGACCCACCCTAACTACCTTAAGGAATCTGCCTTTTCCATCTTGATTTTCCTAGCAAGACACAGGATCTGTCCATCTTTTTCTCTCTCGTTTCCATGTTGTCACTATGTGGATTAGGGGCTCCTGGGTTGGCTGAAGGATAGATGGGCAACTATATTTTCAAGTCACTTTAATCCAAAAGAAGTCCTGCCAATGCCCTTGTAGGGTACCCAATTAGCAATGCCCAGGCCTTCTCCTCCTGTGTCCTGAGTGCAGGCCCCACCGAGCTGTTGGAATTTAACCATGGCATTCACCCAGTGGTACTTACAAGTAGATGCTGGACTCGTTGCCTCCCATGTCTGGAGACTGAAGTTTCTGCACAAGGATGACAATGATGCCGATGAAGAGCACAAAGTTAACCTGAGAAGCAAAGAAAAAGCAGTGAAAACGGTTCTGAGCAAAGACTTGCCACACCCCTGCCACTACACTGGCGGTTATTCCCTCAACAAGGCCCTCTTCCTGTCAGTCAAGATCCCATCTAGATTATAATGGCAGCATTGTAAGTACACATAAGATGCCAGCACAGGAACACTCATTCCCTCCCCAGCCTCCCTCCATGTCACTGAAGCCACAGGAGAGAGGGATAAAGAGAATCCCAGGAGAGTAATGAGAAATAGCAAGAGCTGTCATGTGTGAGCCGGAAAAGCGAGCAATTTCTGGAAAAGACGGAACAAACAGTGTCAGGGTGATGGAAAAACAACCATGCAAAACAGAGAAGAGGCTATTGCAGAGGTGAGAGCTGTCCTCTGGAGAAACTCCAAGTTCAGAGTCACTGAATACGGAGAACCAGAATGGAGAACAATAAGGATTATTAATTAAAAGACTGCCTTTGAATAGCAATAGCATTTACCTCCAGAGGTCAGGGACAAAAGCTCTCTAAACAAAGTAGGAAGCTGTGCGGATGGTGAGAAAGCAGGAGGGAGGGGAGTAAGTAAATAAAGACGAGGCAGGAGGGGAGTAAATAAATAGAGACAATGGGCTTCCCTGGTGGCTCAGATGGTAAAGAATGTGGGAGACCTGGGTTCGAGTTCTGGGTTGGGAAGATCCCTTGGAGAAAGGAATGGCAACCCACTCCAGTATTCTTGGCTGGAAAATCCCCATGGACAGAAGAGCCTGGCCGGCTATAATTCAAGGGATTGTGGAGAGTCGGACATGATTGAGAGACTAACACAAACATAACAATGGGGACTATACAGCAACACCTGGCTGAAGTGAAGCAGGGCTCAAGGAAACACTAACTTGTTAAAAGATAAGAAATGTTGAAAATAAAATAATTAAGCATTCAAATCAAAATTTAGGGAAAGACTACCATAAATTAAAGAAGGAAGTTAAAGATAAAAATTCATTAAAGAAATATGAAAAAAGTAGATAATCAATGAATATAAATTTTTTTTGGTTTTGTTTTTCTTTCACAGATCAAACAGAATGATAAAGGGCCTTCCTGGAGGGCAGTTTCTATCAGTTTTGCCTTCTACTACATGCCCAGTGTCTAATCAGCACTTGGAATTTAGCACAGTCAATACTGTTAACTGCATACGTTAGTCCCTCCAAAAAGAGAAAATGCAATTAAACAAATTTAAGGATAAGAAAGAGGACAAGACAACAGATGTGTAGAGTATTTTGAATCATCACAAGGAAAAAGATCAGACATGGTAAAATATAAATTAATCAAGTCAAATGAAGATGTAGAAATCGGAACAGCACAATGACCTCAGGAAAAATTTAAAAATAATCAAAGATACATGGATTAAAAGGCACCAGCCCAGATCATTTGCCCAGTTTCATAAGACCTTTAGGGAAGATGGAATTTACATGCTACATCATTATTTAAAAGCAAATAAAAAGAAAACCTCCCAAGTTACCTATGAGGTGAACAAAACCCTGCTACAAAACCCAGACAAGGGCAGAAACCATGCTCACACACATGATCAGGCACGTGTCTAAAACCAGAGAACTTACAAAGAATAATGCAAAAGCTATAAAATGAATATTAACAAACAAAATAATTAGCAGTGCATTAAAAGGACAAACAGATCAGGGCAATAAAGCTTTTATGCCAAGAGGGAAAAAAAATCCAGTAACATTTGCTGTTGCTGTTAAGTCACTAAGTCATGTCTGACTCTTTGCCATCCAATGGAGCCTGCCCGGCTCCTCTGTCCATGGAGTTTCCCAGACAAGAATACTGGAGTGGGTTGCCATTTCCTTCTCCAGGGCATCTTCCCAACTCAGGGACTGAACCCACATCTCCTTCACTGGCAGGCAGATTCTTTACCACTTAGCCATCAGGGAAGCCCAATACTTGTTACATTAACAGATTAAAACACTGAGCTATCTTTATCCCCATAAGATTGGTGAATAGTTCAGTAATCAAAACACCAATGAAAACATGAGAAATGAGCACTTTTATAGTCCACATGTGGAGGGCAATTTGATGTCCATGAAAATATTAAATGTATGTATCCTTTGTCCCAGAAATTCTACTCCTGGAGATATATTCTAAAGACACATTCATACATACTCAAGAGAATGCACAAATATATCCACAGCAGCATTGCTCATCATGAAGATAAACTGGAATATTATCAATGTTCATCACTAAAGGAATGAGCAATTAATGTCTCCAAAACACATTTGATAAAAGTTGACATCTATTCCTTATTTTTAAAAATACACACTGAAACAAGTCAGAAATAGAAACTTTCCTAATTCAGTGAAGGGTAGCTGCCCAAAACTGTAGCAAACATCATCCTCAACAAAACCAAGGAATAAACAGCATACATATTGGAAATGAAGGAGAAAAATATTTTCATTTATAGGTTATATAATTTTCCATGAGAACCAACTGAAAAGGGATAAGACCCAATAAAAGAGCTTCAAAGGTAACCAAGAAAGGAAAAAATACACAAAAACTAATAGGTTTCCTAAACACCAGCACAAATACACCCACTAGAAAATACAACAAAAGAATAATTCCTACATACGAGCACAAACTGAAAGAGACCATAAAGGTGAACTTACCAAGACAACTTAAAAAAGCACTATACAAAATGACTCTGCAAGAAAGACTAAACAAATAGAGAATCGTGCCATGTTCTTGGAAAGGAAGACTAAGTGTTTTAAGAAAACCACTTCTCCTCCAAATTGGCTTATAAATTCAGTGGCATTCCTATAAAAAATCTCAACCAGTCTTTTTCCTTCAACTTGACACATGTGCAAGTCCACGTGAAAAAGTAAATGTGCAAGAAAATTCTGAAGGGAAAAAATAATGAAAGGAATATTAGCCACAGCAGATATCAAAACATGCTGCCAGATTATGGTAACCAGCACTCTGGGGTACTCGCCGCAAGAGCTGCAAGATTAGTAACATGGAGCAGGAAGTCTGCAGCTAAACACAAGCAGACTACATTGAGTGTTTATAATAAAGTTCCATTTCTACATAATGGAGAAAGGATGACCTATTCAATAAAAATATTTAGAGGGTGAGATGTCTATCCATTGGGGGAAGAGAAAACAACTTGATAAGATTAGATATCATTTCAGATCAGAGAAATAAAATTTCAGATGGATTAAAGACATACATGGAATGAAAGTAGAAGTCTTAGTGACTCAGTTGTGTCCAACTCTTTGTGACCCCAGGGACTGTAGTCTGCCAGGCTCCTCTGTCCATGGAGTTCTCCAGGCAAGAATACTGGAGTGGGTTGCTGTGCCCTCCTCCAGAGGATCTTCCCAACCTAGGAATCGAACCCAGGTCTCCAGCATTGGCAGGCAGATTCTTTACCATCTGAGCCACCGGGGAAGCCCACCATACATGTAATAATCCAATTTATAAAATCATTACAAAGCAATGAAGATTACTTTTATATTCTCAGGTTGGGAAAGACTTCCAGAAACAAGAAATAAGCCTCAGAATTCATGATGAAAAGGCCTGGTGGTCTGACTGTATAAAACCACGCAATGTTGGAATTATATTTACAATATGTATAACAACTGAAGCATTACTATCTATCAAACAGTAAGAAACATTACGACTGGGCTAGAAAAAATGAGCACAGAAATAAACAGACAGTAACCAGAAAAAAAGCAAATTGTCAATAAATGTGTCAAAAAAATTGCTTCGCTGCACAAGCAATGTGGAGAAATTAAAACAATGAGCTACATTATCTCCCACAAAGCTGTGCAAAAATTTAAATGATTGAAATTACAAGTGCAGACAATGATATGGGATACCCTTTTTGACCTGGCAATTCTACTTCTAGGGATTAATTCTAAAGAAATACTCACACACTCTCAAAACTATGCAGAGAACTCTTCATAACAGCATCTTCCATAATGAGGTAAAATGGAATAAAGACGAATGCCCAGCACTAGTGAAACAGCTAAATAACTTGCACATCCATGTTGCAGAATATAATACAGCCGTGAAAAGGGGGGTTGGTTTGTGTGGTGACCACTTTATTTCTCCTCTCCCGGACCTTTCAGCCCAGACCTCTATCTCTCTCCTGCTTCTTGTCCCAAGCACACTCACCATTATGGAGCCAACCACAGGGCCTTTGATCACCCACCACAGAGCCGTGTTGTCATTCATATCCCAACAGCTGTAAGACAGACAGAAAAAAGAGAGATGATGCTCGGGAGCCGGGAGCCCTGCAAGACAATGGGGTGGCTTCTTCCCCTGTGGCTCTGAAGCGGGGCTGGCTGGAAGGAGAGCTGATGGACTGTACCCCCAAGCCCAATCCTGGTCCCAGTGTTTTGGTGCTCTCTTCTGCTCCACTGTCAAGGCTGCAGTTGGAGCCCAGGAGTCAGGGCACAGCTGGGCTGCTGAGCAAGGACCACTTTCCCCCTTGAGACCTCAGGTTCTTGGAGATGCTGTCTCAGCCTTGATGTTCCCCCCCACCTCCCTGAAAGGAGAGCAGTCACTCAGGGCTGAGCCCAGAGGCAGAGTAGGGCTCTGAAACCTGGTGCACTCCCTCACTGGGTCCCAACTGAGACGGGGCAGGGTGGGTCCAGCCACAGCGGGTTCACGGCATAGTCAGTGCTCAGGGCTGGCGGTGTAGCCAGGCCCGGCGTCGGATGGTTTGTCTGAGACAGTCAACATGAAGTTCAGGGCATTAACTGACAGCCTGCCTGGGGCTCCGGCCCTGGCTCTCGAGCGTGTACTCACCCTGTGTCATCGAAGTAGAGCCTCAGCATAGCCCACACGGACACACACACAGTCGGTGTCCCTGGATTCAAAGAAAAAGAGCCCCATGATAATAGGAAAACTAATAGGCCCAGTATCCCCCTCAGACCTGGGGCTTCTGGGGGCCAATGGACCCCTCAGACATGCGGTTCTGGTCCATGGGGCGTATCTCCCTCTCAGACCTGGTGTCCTGGGGACCCTAACTGTCCCTCATACCCAGGCCTTCTGGGGGTCCATGTCTCCCTCAGACCCTGGGCTATCTTGCCTCCCTGAGCGTATCCCCTCCCTCAGCCGGCAGGCTTTCTACAAGGAGAAGAGCAAGACAGTATCCAAGATCCAGCAGTGTGCCATAGCTGTGAGGCAGGGCAGCACCTCCCTCTGCCTCCCTCTGCCTCCCTCCTCTGACTATTACTCCTGGTTGGCGGGATGAAGGACATCCTGCTCATGGGGCCTGAACCTGTCCAGGCCACAATCAGAGACCTACCCCAGCCAATGATGATGTACCAGTAGAAATATCTCCTCTCGGGGAAGAAGGTCTCCACCAGCAGGGTGAAGAGATACAGGCCCTCGATGAACAGCCAGAAGTAGTTGGATACGACGCAGTAGTGGAAGAAAACCATCACAGCCTTGCATTCCACCTGCAGGGCGAGTGGGGAAGAGGAGGGAGGCGCAAGCCCCCAACAAACCTTGAAAATCCAGCCCAACAGGACCATGGGGAATCCTGAGGGGCCTTAGCTTAGGTATCTCCAGCTTAAACACCCCTTGGGTCTGAAAGACTCAACATTCCTGGATTCAGAGTCTAAAATTGCAGCATCCTATGAGTCTGAATCAAAGTTGCCCATGGAGGCAGCTCTGCATATGTAAGAAAAGGATGGGGATGGGGTGGGGTCAGGGGCTGCACACAGAACCCTCTCTTCTCCCCAGGCTCACTCTCCCCCACTTTCTGCCCCTCCCCCAGCCCCCACAGAAGAGGAGAATAAAGAGAATAAAGAGGAAGGAGCCTCCTTGGTACAATAAAGGGTTCAGATACCACATGGGTAAATGGGATACCCTTGCCCCCCAAGAAGTCTCATAGACAGCCGCCTCCAAGTGTGCCCTCTCAGGTCAAGGCATTGTGCTCTGAGCTGTTCTCTTTTCTGCTTACTCCCTAAGCTATCAGAACTGGGTAGGTGGTATGGAGGGAACCCCAGTCAATCAGCCCCTTGGCTCTGTCTTGGGCTAGAGCACCAATGACCAGACCAGTCCTCTCTCTGAGCCAAGTTCCCTCCTTAGTCAAGTGGGACTTGACATCTCCACCTGACCTGCCTCAACTGCTCTGCCAAGTATACCCACAGGCCAAGGAACAGGAAGTGATGTCAAGCCGGGGTCTCACCGGCTGCTAGTAACTTCATGGTCATTCCTGGGTTTCTGTGCTCACTGGGGCCAACTTCTCAACCTGCAGGAAAACACCTGGACGGCAGGGCGTTGCAGGGAGGACCGATCGCGGCGGGGCTCAGCGCACTCACAGTGGAGACAAAGCAGTGATTGCTGTCCTGCTCAGCGTAGAGGATCCAGTCTTTGATGAAGACAGAGATGGCCCTCAGCATAAACGACACGAAGAGGTTCATGTGGATGAAGTTGCGGGTGCAGTGCAGCTTCCTATGCCCACGGGAAGGGAAGACAGATGCCTTGAAGTAAGGAGCCCCACAGCCTTCCACCCTCCACCCTGGGGTCCGCTTTGGGCTGACTCCACAGCTTTGTCTCAAGGGGGTCGTCCACCTAGACCACCCCTTCCTCCCAGCTCTCTAAACCCTCACTCACTCCCAGGCTCCCAGCTCCTGGCCCCACTAACGGGCCATACTGCTCCCTCCTGTGACCTCTCTCCATCCAGACCAGGAAGATAATGCGAGGGGCATAGGTCTACTGCCCGTGGTCTGCCTTGCTGTGTGTGGCCCTGGACAAATCAGCTGTCCTCTCTGGGGTCCTATCTCTTATTGTAGGTCTCTTTCAAGAGACGTCCAGGGCTGACATCCAGGGCAGGAGTCGGGGGTGGGAGGCACCGAGCCAGGGCTCTGTACTGGGGTGGCTGCAATCACTTGAAGGCTGTCAGGCATCTCACCGGAAACGACACAGGATGACCATGGCGGTGGTGAGGGTGACGAGAGACGTGCTGTAGCCAACTGTATACAGGGCCTTCACCGACAGGTAGTAGTAGTCCTGGAGCAGAGTGCACGGCGTGCAGGGCTCCACATGGGGCCTGCCCCCGGCCCCCTTGGGAGGGCACCAACCCCCCCAGGCCAGGCCTGCCCACCTCTGGGCATGCTACCCAGCTCCTCCTTCTCTTCTCTAGTTGATCACATCTCCTCCCCCCGCCATCAGTTCCTCCACCACCCCAAGCTCCCCAAGCCCATTCCCACTGAGCCACCTCCTCCTTCTGTCCATCTGCACTGCGCAGAAGCTAACCGCTGGTAGAGTGCAGGAGCACTGACCAGCCAGTACAGCCAGCCTTTAGCCTGGAGAAGGATCCAGGGGGCCCCCTGCTGGGCCCTGCATTAACCCTACAATGGCTGGACCACAGAAAGGCAGGTATCCTGGAAAAACCACCAGGGAGGTGGTGGACAGGTGGTGGGGGCCGGAGAAGCTCAGGCAGCAAGACAGTTGTTTCTCGGCGTAGAATGAGTGAGTGAAAGTCCTGCCCTGCGCGCATCTGGCTACACAACAGGCACTCATGGATGCTGCCTGGGGACTCGAGCTTCTGCAGTTCCATCAGAAGTCGGGGCCCCTGGGGGACACAGGCTACCACCTGCCTCCTCGGCCCCATCCCTCCACCTTCAGGAGGGCAGCAGATACTCACCTGGTCCCCAGTCTCATACTCATACTCCTCAAACCCACAGGCATCGAAATAATGCGGGAATGGCTCCGACCACCCATCCTCTGTGCAGTTTCGGCTCACCACCCTCATGTCTGCAGCAGAACAAAACTGCGGTGAGGCACAGAAGTGATGGAAGAGGGGTCTAATTCTTAATGGCCTATTACTCCGTAAGTAGCAGTTCCTGGAAATCCACATGTCCATCTGAGAAGCATGGCAGCTGCAGGTTCATGAGATCTTCCAGTGTCCGAGTGAAAATAATAACTGCTTAGCCTTTATACTAAGAACATGGGATACAGGGGGGCCCAGTGAAAGCTGATCTCTAAACAAGGAGTGAGAGGATTGAGCCAGGATGAATCCAGCCTCTTTCCCTCTAGGAAAAGGCCTGAGCCCCTCCTGAAGGCCCTGGAAGAGCACAAGAATGACCTGGGATCACAAATGCGGATTCCAGGCCCAGAGTTCCTGGCCCAGGAATCACCTTGAGGGTGGTGTGGCAGGAGCTCTCGTCATATCTGGAGAAGCTCCAGGTGAGGCTTTCACCGGGAGTTCTGGGCCTTCCAGCAGCTTCCATGGTGTCCAGGGGGTACAAGGCCTGCTTAATTAACAAGGACCAGACCTCCATTAACCTAGCATCAGATCTTATTAAGATACATATTCAGGTTAAAAAAAAAAAAAAAGACTTCTGCCTTTTCAAGTTTAGAAGTCTGTTTCCTATCACTAATGTACTTTAATTTTCTTCAGCTTGATTTTAAAGGCCATTTTGTAGGACACCAGAGGAGGCAGGAGTCATTTGCTGTCTGCAGAGTGGAGTCCAGTCTGGTTTTCACCCTGCCTGGGGCCTTTTAGCCTTTAGTGATTGCTCATTTTATCCTCTCTGCTCCTGACTGTCTAAGGGTGAACCATGATGTCTAGGGGAAGGGAAAAGGCAGCAGCCCCCTTCGCCTCCAGCCCAGGCCCTGAGTGTGGCCCCAGGCTGACCTCTCTTTCCTGACTGGCTTCCGGGGAGTTTACCTGGTGTATTAGGACACCTGAGGGTGGCTCTTCCTTTCACAGGACTCAGGGGCCAGCAAATCATAAACAAAAGACATCTGTATAAAAGGGGCTCCAGCATCCATGCTGCTGGAAGAACCCCTGCTTAGAAGCCAAGGCCATCTCTGGGGAGCTCGGACAGGGACAAAGGCAACAGCCAACACAGGAGACGCCAACACTTTTCCAACCTCGTGTCCTGCTGATTGAGTTGGAAGATCCAAGGCCAGTTCTTTTCAACCAAGAGTCAGAAATGCACTTCCTGGGGCTTTGGGGAGCAGCAGAGGATAGGGGATCCTGCCATAAAGAGAGCTCTGCCCAGAGCTGGGAGACTAGTCTCTTATTGCAGCTCAGATTCTGAGTCGTATGTGACCCAGGACAAGGAGGACGTCTGGCAGGCCCAGGAGAGACGAGGTCACTTCTGTCCCACAGTTTGATGCCAAATGGTTTTTTCTTCCAGCAAATCTGTTTCAGGCTGCTATTGGCACCCTCCTTCCAAGTCCCTCTGAACGTTTCTTTCAGAAAGTCTGCACGTCCTAGGGGACCATGGCAGTGGCCAAGCCCTTCCCTTCCCTGGGTCTCCTCTCTGCTCTGCCCACATCAGGGTGGTGGGAAGAGGAAAGGGAAGCTGCACTGAAAAACATTTTTTTAAAAAAAGAATCCTGGAGATACAAGCCATTTCCTTTCTTTTATTTTCCTTCTTACCCTTTTCAAAATATAGTGTGGGCTCAGAAAAGTATAAACTTTTTTGTTTAGAACTATTCCATGAATCTGCTGGTCTATTGTTCTGATAGAAATCTCCGGAAGATGGAGTACTCTCCAGACTGCCAACACCCTGCAGTGGCTGTGCCTACTTCACTAGGCTGTTTTCCTCCAGCAACTTCATAGAAGCACAGAATCTTAGGGCAGAGGTTCTCAAAGTGGGTGCCCTCCCTAGACGGGCCCATTAGCATCACCAGGGAGACTGGACAAAATGCACATTCTCAGGCACCACTCAGTCTGCTCTATCAGAGACTCTTGGGGTGAGTCTCTTTTAACAAGCCCACTAGGTGACTGTGCTGGAGAAGGGAATGGCAACCCACTCCAATATTTCTGCCTAGAGAATCCCATGGACAGAAGAGCCTGGTGGGCTACAGTGCACAGGGTCAGAAAGAGTCAGACATGACTGAAGTGACTTAGCATGATCACTGTGTATGAGAACACCGTTCTGCTTGTGGGAGCTCCAAGCTATCACAGGCCGTTTAATCCAGGTGTTCTTTTACCGAGATCTGTCCTTCCCTGAAATTATACGCACAGTGTTCTGTCTGAGCACTTGCAGGCAAATTTCCATGGAGAAAATCCACAACTTCATCAGAGAAGGAAAGTGAGCTGCCAAAGATCCCAGAGCCACAGAGGGGCATAGCCCAGCCCGGAAGGGGTCCCCAAGCTCCCAGGTTAGCTCCCTGTGACCTCATATGTTAGACGTCCTCCCTCTAGCCAGCCCATAGTCAATTTTAGCTCAGCCCTTACCTGAGAGATCCAAGGATTTACTGTCTGCAAAACCGAACTCTCCTGCAAAACAGATGTGGACGTGAGTCAGGACACTTGACCATCAGCTTGCCAGGGCTATCCACTGCTTACTCTGCTCCCTGGAAGGTCAAGGCTGCCCCTAGTCTAGAGAAGGGGGGCTAGGAGGAGGTGGGGTCTCGGCCAAGAGGAAGCATCGCACACAGCAGCCACATACACACTGCACCTTCAAGGGCCATCCCATTTGCTTTGTATTTCTATGATGCTAATGGTGGCTCTTGACTCAGTTCTCCCCACTGGATGACAGGGTATGGAAATGAGACATTGTTGGGAGGAGGGGAGGGCCTCTGGAGTGAGAGAGGACTGGAAGAGGGTGACTGGCCTTTTCTCTTTTTCATCTTTCCTTGTTGTTTGTCTAACTTGTATAAAATAGTGCATATATGTTTGTGGAAAATTCCTAATTTACCTCTACTTCCACCTCCACTATCCTCTTTGATAACATAAGTTTGTTTTCTATCTCTGAGTCTATTTCTGTTTTGTAGACAAGCTCATTAACTGGCTCTTTTCAGGAAAAAGGACATAGAAGAGCAATATGGATCCTGCTCTTGGGTTTTTTGTTTGGTGTTCAACCCTCCATCTCAGCCCACAAACCGCTCCCATCAAAGGAACCCCAGAACTCTAAACATTTCCTCCTCAGACATATTTTTCTCTTTCTCTCCCAATTCTTCATTTCCACCTCCACCTTTTTTTAGGCTGAATCCTCTGCTAGCAATGAACCCCCATTTCCCTCTACTTTTCCAAACTGTGTTTTCAAGGTCCAACTGACATGTCACCTCCTTCAGGAAGCCTTCCCTGACACCATCATTAGTTTGCCTGCATGTCAAACTAATTAGTTTGCCTTATTAGGTCTCTTCTGCTCCAGAGCCTGCCATACATTCCAACTCCACGGCCCTGGGGATGTCAGTATTGCATGGGCTCACACACACAGTCAGGCCTGTATGTGTACGGAAGCTCATGCCAAAGCACACAGGTGTCCTTGCTTGCTGCCCCTCTATAGGCGAGTCCCATCTTCCCAAACAAGCCCATGAGCACCCTGAGACCAGGGGCTGCAACTTTCCATCTCCCTGTGTCTCCCCAGCTTCCAGATGGCCAAGGGTGGAGGGGAGGGAAAGGAGGGATGAGCCCAGCCTCTGATGAACCTCTCATTCCACCCCCACCCACTCCTAACAGTCAGTTGGGCTCCTGCTGGATGGACAGATGGACAGATGATCAGCAGTCTGTCCTCTCCAAGGTTCCTCTTACCGATGGTTTCCGTCTCCCAGACTGAAACAGAGTGAGAGAGAAAACAGAGGTGAGCAAGGTTGGCTAAAGTCAATCTGCTCTCTGAGCCCTGCTGATGGTGCCCTCCTCCTTCCCACTCCCAGACTCTGAAGAGAGGTTGTGCTGGGGCCCCAGAGGCCTGAGAACTACAAGCTGGGATTCTACTGTTCTACTAGAGACTTCTACCATTCCTGCAAGAGCAGGGCACAGTTACTGAGAAAGAAAGGCATTCCAAAGGAGGAGCAAGATCGCGTTCCTGCATCTCCAACAGCTGCAGAGCAGCAACTATTACAATGAGCATGAGATTCAGCCCTGGGAACCAGGAAATAAAAGGAAAACTGCGGTTCTCAGCTTTCTAAGTATTTAAGTCAAGTCTAACTTTGTGAATGGAGATGCTAAAAGGCCCTGCCTTAATGAACCATTAAGAGGCAGGTGTAAATAACACATTCATTGTGCAATTGCCAGAGGGAGGCATGGAACCTGAAAGAAAGCGTATCTTAAGAAAACTTTATTTTACTGCTGATTCATTTTACCTCTTCTGTGCGTGGTGGAAAAGCAGTCCGGCCACGGTACCTGACCCAGAGCAGCTGTTCTGTCCACTTTAAATAAATGACTGAATGGAAGGAGTACGTGAATGGAGGAAGTGATTAATTGCTTTCTATAGGAATGAATTAGAAATTGGGGCTGAATCACTGGGCTGCCACCCCGCTTGACGAGCCACCATTCACACTGTGCCTCTCCTTTCAGCACTTCCTGTTCTACTCTGGGTTGCATCCAGTCCTCATGCCACTGTCAGGATGGGAGAATTTAACTGCTGGACTGGCCTGGACTGAGATTCTGGAGGTAGGAGGTAAGGCTAACGGGCCCAAACAGAAAGTCGGGGAGGCAAGCTGGGGGCAGCATAGCTAGACCCTGCCTTCTCTAGTCCCGGGCGGGGAGCCAGAGGCAGGGCTGGGCATCCCCAACACACTGCCTCTATCTCCCTGCACCACCTCCTCCAAGCAGACTCCTCTGCAGGCAGAAACAAGGTTGCTGGACTTTCAGGTGTGAAAAAAACTTGCCTCTACCTCTGACATGGGCTAGGGGACAGTGGAGTGAAGCACAGCTTGGAGACTCTAATCCTAGACGGACGCTGGCCGAGGCCTTAGGCACGTGAGGGAGGAAGCTGAGGACCAGGTCTCAAGGGACTCATGCATGGCTACACAAGTGTCTCAGAGCCTCTAGCCCCTGTAGGAGTCCCTACCCTCCTTCCTCAAACCAAGGCCCCAGCCCAGGACTAGGTGGTCCATGCATGTTCTCAGTACATCATCTGCCTGGAGCCCAGTCCCTCCATCTGCCTCTACCCAGCCTAGCTCAGCAACCCCCAGCTTGCCACCCTGCTTGCTGGGTACCCACAGAGTTGGGGCAGAGGGCCAGTCTGGCACCAGGCCCCTCCCAGTGTCAATGTTCACTAAAAGCAGACACCAACCTTCTTTTGGGGTCCATGATTCTCTGCCAAGGCAGAAATAGGCCTGGAGAGCCCACCAGACTCACCTCCAAAGGAGAGATCCCTCGGAACCCTTTCCCCTCAGGCCCCTCCCCATGGAGAGCAGTCATCTGGCCACCCCGTGTGAGTGATCGTGGTGATAACATCAGCTCACACTTACGGCTGACCATCAGGCTGCACCCAGTCCTGCTAAGGGACTTCCACCAGCATCTTCCACTTAAATTCTCCCAGTCACCATTCCACGTTCCCATCTGATAGACTAGGAAATGGGGGGACAGAGGGGTGACTGCCCTGCTCAAGGTCCCCAGGTGGGTTACGCAATGGAGCCCACATCCGAGAGCCTAGCCTTGCCCCACCACAATGACGCACTTCTACAGGGCCTTGCCGTGTGTGAGGGGTGCTTCTGTGTCCCTTTGTGCACGGGGGTCCCTGATTTCATCTCACCAGCACAGAGCTCCGAAATGGGAACCATCTCCCTGCAGGCTGCCCCCGGTCTTTGGTGCTTGTCTCCCAGGAATGCCTGGGGTCTGACTTGGGGGAACAGGCTGGACTGAGTGTAGCCTGAAGAGGCCCTGGGGGAAACCCACCTTGGTCTGGGTTGAAGATTCGGAAGAGTTCAGGGCAACTGACGAGGACCATCTCACCCACGTGGGCGGGCTTCCAACACGTGATGTTGTCCCACATCCCAGGGCACCCTGTGAGGATGAAAACCACGGTGAGAGGGCATCCACAGTCCCTCCCCGCACACACACTCACAGAGCACACACAGCACACACAGAGCACACACACAGAGTGCATACACACACAGCACACACACAGAGAGAGCACACACAGCACACACAGAGCATGCACACACACAGAGCACACACACACACACACACAGCACACACAGAGCACACACACAGAGTGCATACACACAGAGCACACACAGAGCATGCACACACACAGAGCACACACACACAAACACACACACACACAGGGCATGGACACACACAGCACACACAGAGCACACACACAGAGTGCATACACACACAGCACACACAGAGCATGCACACACACACAGCACACACACACAGAGCACACACAGCACACACAGAGCACACACACACACGGAGCACACACACAGAATGCATACACACAACACACACACACAGCACACACAGAGCACATACAGAGCACACACACACAGCACCCTGCACGAGCTCTTCCACATCCCTAGGCTCCACATCACTGTGAGGTCCAGCTTCAGATCGACCTCCTGGGTCGGGGGAGAGGCAGGAACTGGCTGGCCTGAGGATGCTCCACTGCCACCACTACCCCATGCCCCGGCCACCCACTGACTTTCGGGACAGGCCTGGAGTGGAGAGATGGAGTGAAAATGAAGGAGGAACCGAAGGAGGAGCACAAACTGGTCAGATGAGGCTGGGGAGGAGGGCAGAGTCAGCCAGGCAGAGACCTACACAGCCAAGCCCCAGGACTATGAAAGGACTCAGAGCACAAAGGGACGGGAGGCAGGGACCACCATGGTGGGGACACATGCCCAGATCAGGTGAGCACTGAGGGATGGAGAGGAGTAAGGACAAACTGAGAGCTATTTAGGAATCATTAAGATAGTGACTCACGGCACGTGAGCTTGCCAGGAGGAGGAAGAGGTCAAGTGTGAACACTAGATTTTCAGATTTGGGGCATTCGGTATATCCTCCAACTCCTGTGCCCACTCTCCTCCCAGCCCCTACCAGCCTCCTGCCGTTCTCTGCACTCCTTGTCACTCCATCCTCACCTCTCCTTCATGCTTCACCCCTCATCTGACTTCATCCCTCCTCTTCACTGAGAGGCCTCTTGACCTTACTGACCTCATCACCCTTACTTGACCTTACTGGCCCTCATCACAAGGCCCCACCTGACCGAATGCAGGGGCTCGCATCTGCCCTGCCCTCGGCCCTTTGCTCCACTCATCTTAGACGAGATCAACAGACTCAAAACTTTTCTTCCAAGGAGCAAGTAAAATTAAAAGACATTTGCTTCTTGGAAGAAAAGCTATGACAAACCTAGACAGCATATTAAAAAGCAGAGACATTACCGACAAAGGTCTGTATAGTCAAAGCTGTTTTTTCTAGTAGTCATATATGGATGTGAGAGGCCATAAAGAAAGCTGAGTGCCAAAGAATTGATGCTTCTGAACTGTGGTGTTGGAGAAGACGCTTGCGAGTCCCTTGGACTGCAAGGAGATCCAACCAGTCCATCCTAAAAGAAATCAGTCCTGAATATTCATTGGAAGAACTGATGCTGAAGCTGAAGCTCAAATACTTTGGCCACCTGATGAGAAGAACTGACTCATTAGAAAAGACCCTGATGCTGGGAATGCCTGAAGGCAGGAGGAGAAGGGGACAACAAAGGATGAGATGGTTGGATGGCATCACAGGCTCAGTGGATGTGAGTCTGAGCAAACTCCGGGAGTTGGTGATGGACAGGGAAGCCTGGCATGCTGCAGTCCATGGGGTTGCAAAGAATCAGATATGCCTCAATCAATGAACTGAACTGAACTGAACCAGGCTCAAGGGCTTCCTGACAGAATTATACACACAGCTCCCAAGCCTGTCTCCTGTACAACCTGAGGGCTGCCTCTCACAGCCAGGTGCCTGCTGGAGAGCCCCACCTTGAAAGGCCCAAGACAATCTACACCCAGCCTGTCTAAGACTCAACTGAGCATCTCCTACAAAACCTGATTTCCTGTCTCAGCCCCAGTTGGAACCCTGGAATCATTCTCATTTTGTCACCTTCTTCGTGCTCCATAGAGAATTGGTCACCAAGTCCTGCTGGTCTGACAGTCAAATAGTTGTGGAATCCATGCACCTCCACCTGGTCAAGGGCAGACCACTCTTCCCTAGGACCCTGGTTACAGCTTCCCCATTGGTCTCCTCACTCATCCCCACACACCTGTGACTGCGAGCTCTTCCAAAGACAGATGTGACCAGGTCCCACGGCCACCACTATCAGTGAGCGCCAACCAGCGGCCCTATCACCTCGTCTCCTTAACATGGTCCCTGGAGCCTTGTCCGTGCTTTATACTCCAGCACAAGGGGCATGGGCGAGGCCACGGGGTGAGAGGTCATCCAGGGAAAGGACACAACCTGAGAGGAGCAGGGAACTCCACGTGTTCCAGGTGGGCAGAGAAAGTGCATAGAGCGACACAACCATGACAGAGGGGCAAAGGCAGAGACGGGAGGCAGTATGCGGCGCGTCTGATGGCAGAGTGCAGACTTCCAGGAAAGTGACCCCACCTGGCTGACCAGGCTCTACAGAAGGACTTTCGAGGGCTCCTCTGCCAGGTACAAGACAGCCTGTGCCTGTCCCACCCCCAGGGCTGGGGGAAGGATTAATGAGTTCATACATGGAAAGTTGTCGGAAGAAAGGCAGACTCACTCAGTGCCTGGTCACCATTATTATTGCCACTAATCTCAGTATTTCACTTAGGCATCCCTGGGAATCATTCCCCTGAGACAGACCTGGGCAGAGAGATGAAATTGAGCCCAAGCAGGTGAAAAAGGCCGGTGGAGGGCCCCTGGGCAGACACAGAGGAAGCCTGGCAGGCACTGGGCAGGGGTGGGGACCTGGGGTGGGCCTCCTGAGCTCACAACCACTCTGTTGGGGCCCAAGGTTTGGGGTCGTGTTTAGATCAGAGAGCGTCCAAAGTTGCCACGTGCAAAAAACCCTTTCTCTTAGAATTCAGACCTGGCTACTTCACAATGGTTAGATAGTATCACTGACTCAATGGACATGAGTTTGAGCAAACCCCGGGAGACAGTGGAGGACAGAGGAGCTTGTCGTGCTGCAGTCCATGGGGTCACAAAGAGTCGGACACGACTTAGCAACTGAACAACAACTTTAGAATTCACATGCAGTCACATTAACCCATAGTATCCTGCTTCCAGAATGACTGCATCTGGGAGCTAGAAGCATCACAGAAGGCTCTGAGGATGACAACCCAAGATGATGAGGATTCTGGGGGCCACATGAAGGGAGATGGGTCCCAAGCCTGTTACTGATGACTCTTGTCCGCCCATTACAGCAGGACTCCCCCCTACACATGGCTAGTCATGATAACACGTCCTTGAAAGAGACCTAACAGTGCATCTTTGGCCGACGTGGCCGTGCTGACCACAGGATGGCCGTGGAGTGTGGCTGTGTCTGGCCCACGCCCTGGGAGCCCTGGCCAACAGATGTTCCTTAATGTGGAACGTTAGGCCCTGGCACAGCCAGCTGCTTCTGCCAGCTGACACTCCCGAGGCCCAGAACTTGTTAGATGAGTGAGGGAACATAGTCACAAGGGCCGAGGGGCTCAGGTGTAGGTGGCACAGTGGAGGAGGGTTCCCAGGTTGAAGGTCAGAGACACAGAGGCAGTAAGGGATCCATCCTCCCAACAACTGTTTACTGAGCAGCTAGCATGTGCCAGGGCCCATCAGGCCCAGGGCTACAGCGGTGGAGAAAACAAATTTGAGAAGTTCGCATCTGAGGGCAGCAGGAGGGAAAGGACAGGGTGCCCCCTCCACATCGGCAGGGCATCAGTGACTCGAGTTTTGCCAAGGGCTCACAGCGTGATTCTGGCAAGTCTCCACATCCTCCAGCCTGACTCAGCTTCCCATTGAGCACATCAAGGGCTGGGTGACTCTGAGTGGTCTCCCAGCTCCTTGAGTGATCAGAGTTCAGATCTGGAAGAGAGTCACTCAGGACCTGCTGGGATCTGGAAGGTTGGCCAGTAGGCTAGGGCTACTTTCCCTGGCCCCACTGCCCAGACAGACATCCCCAACAGGGCATCTGCCAAGGTGCCCTCACCTGCCCCACAGCCCACCACGCTCTACAAGCCCTCCTGGTTCCTGGCCTGCCTCCCCTCAATAGACTAAAGATCCTAGTGGGATAGTTCCTGTAGCACCAGAGCAGGTAGGAAGCCTAAAAGTAGAACCCAAACCTTAGGGCCCAAGTCTAGTGTCTGGGTTTAGGAGACTGTGATATTGTGATAAAATAAATTTGATATCATGATATAATACATCATAATGACTGTATTGTGAGACTATGATACTGTGATATAATAAGAATTACACATTTGGTCTTCATCCAGATTCCTGACTGTTTGGTGCTGTTCAGTCACTAAGTTGTGTCCGACTCTTTGCGACGCCATGGACTATAGCACACCAGGCTCCTTTGTCCTTCACGATCTCCCAGAGTTTGCTCAAACTCATGTCCATTGACTCAGTAATACTATCTAATCATCTCATCCTTGGCTGGTCCTTTCTCTTTTCGCCTTTAATCTTTCCCAGCATCAGGGTCTTTTCCAATGAGTCAGTTATTTGCATCAAGTGGCAAAGTATTGGAGTTTCAGCTTTAGCATTAGTCCTTCCAATGAATATTCAGGGTTGATTTCCTTTGGATTGGATTGACTGGTTTGATCTCCTTGCCATCCAAAGGACTCTCAAGAGCCTTCTCCAGAACCGCAGTTCGAAAGCATCAATTCTCTGGCACTAGGGCACAGAGCTCCTAAAACCCTGGGAACAACCTGAGTGATGGTGTCAGAGGAGCAGCTTTCATTATTCATAAGCCCCTTTCAGCCATACCTGAGTGTATGCTCATGACATGGCTCTTGGAGGATAGAGACTGGTCCACAGGGCAACCAACTATGGGATTAAGGAACTGGAACTTTCAGCCCCACCTCTCACCTTGGGGCCAGAAATCAAGTTAATCATCAAAGGCCAACGATTTAACCTATCATGCCTACATAATGGAACATCCATAAACCCCTAAACAATGGGATCTGGACGGTTTCTGGGTTGATGAACATATCCACATGCCAGAGAGTGGCACATTCCATAAAGACACACTTGGGATTGGACTTGGGAAGCTCCCACACTTGGGATTCTATTGGACCTCATCCTATGGACCTCTTCATCTGGCTGTTCATTTATAAAATCCTTTAGAGTAAACTGGTAAATGTGTTCTGTAAGTCATTATAGCAAATTATTGAGTATGAGAAGGAGGCCATGGGAACCCCTGATCGGTAGCCAAGTCAGACTGAAGTGCGGGTTACCTGAGGACCCACGATGTGCAACTGGCATCTGAAATGGGGGGGAGGGGGGGGCAGTCTCCTGAAACTGACCCTTCACCTATAGGGTCTGTGCTAACTCTAGGTAGTTAAGGTCAGATTTGAATTAAATTGTAGGGACATCCAGTGGGTGTCCATAGAAAACTAGAGAATTGTTTGGTATGGAAAACGCACACATTTGGTGTCGGAAATGTTGTGAATAGATAAACAGTTTTGCTTTACGGGACAATGTCCCAGATCCCATCGGGAGCTCTCAGCCCTCCACCCACCCCTCTGGCTGGCATCACTGGGGTCAAAGGAGACGCAAGTCTCCTCAGGGCTTCCCAGGATGCCTCATGCACATTTTTCCTACAGTTATCACCTCTCAGCTGGACCCAGATGAGAAGGGAGGTGGGTTCTGTCTTCTCTCCCATTGTCGATGGGTTGGCTCTGGCCTCGGGAGCCTCGGAGCCAAATGCTCCCAAAAACACTTTCCAGGGAGATGAGGACTGGGTCTGGGCTCCTGAGAGCACCTTGGGTGTTTGGTTTTTTTTTTTTTTAACTAAGGACGACGACTCATCTTCCTTCTACACCCACACAATACGTCCAGCTTCTCTCTCCCCATCTGTTCCAGACTCCAGCCCCAACAAAGCTTAGTGCTGTTGGGGCTGGAAGATTTCAAGATGCCTTTTCTCTTCCTCCCTCTCCCCCTTTTGCCTTTTTTTCATCTTCTCATTTTCTCCTTCCCTCCCCCTTCTTCACTCACATATTCAAGAAATATTAAGTGTCTGTTAAGAGTCAGATACTGAAGAGCAAAAGTGGGATGAATAAGCACCACTGGTCTTGGCTCACCCAGGGCTTATAGTCTGTGATCATGGGAATAAATTTGGATTTAATGCCAAATGCTGAAGAAGACCTTGGATGGTGTATTACTTTCCCATTGCTGCTGTAACACAGAAAACTAAGTGGCTTACAATGACCTGATTTCTTATCTCACGGTTCTGGAGGTCAGAAGTCAGAAATGGGCCAAAGTCAAGGTGTGAACATTTCTTCTGGAGGCTCTAGTGAGGAATCTGTTTTCTTATCTTTTCCAGATTCAGGAGCCCACCCACATCCCTTGCCCTGTGGCACCTTCCTCCATCTTCCAAGCCAGTAGCATAGCATCTTCAAATCTCTCTCCTCTGAACCTCCTGCTGCCTCCTGTCACTTCTAAGGATGCTTGTGAATATACTGAATAATCCAGGCTACTCACCCGTCTTAACATAACTATACCTGCCAAGTTCCTTCTGTCTTTTAAGGCAACACAGTCCACTGGCTTTGGGGGATGAGGATGTAGGCATCTTTGGTGGGGACATTATTGTGCCTCCCCTAGAGGGGTTTTAAGACAAGGAGGCACGTGGCCTGATTCGGCTGTGTGGGAAGGTATACATTTCAAGAGCAGGAAAGCAAACACGAAGACACGTCTATCCGGATGTGGCAGCAGTTGGGAGGAGGGTGGTGGGGCTCGATGAAGAGCCATGGCAGCCGAGATAGAACGGAGTGCTGTGTAGGAGGGTCTGGAGGCAGGACTTGGTGATAGACCGGCTGGACACAACCGGTGAGTGTGCCAGGGACCATTTATGCTCATCCATCTTACGTGACTGAGTGCTCACTCATGGTGAGTGGGGCGAGGGATGACAAATGGGTCTCAAACACCCCTTGCAGACTCCACAGCCTTTCTGTCTCTCCCCTCTCTGCAGCATCCCTGGAGGCCACATATCCAGGGTGGCAGTGTTCCGAGATGGATCTCTGAAGGACTATGTGGAGTCAAACTCACCTCCCCACTCTTCCCACCACACTGGCCTGTGATGTGCAAGCAATAAACGTTACTGTACTAAGTCTCTGAGATGTTAAAGCTCATCTGCTACTGCACCACGGTCTAAGCTACCCTGACTTATGCAGTGAAGGGGAGAGAGGCACCGAGGTTGGCACCTGGGTTTGAGTGTCTGGATGGCTAGATGACTGAGCCACAGGCCACAGTGGGGAGGGCTGGATGAGAAGCAGGTGGTGGAGGGCATCAGCAAGCTGGAACTCAAGAGTGTCATCTGGGGTGTGTTTAGCTTGAGATGATGCAAAGAGCCAAGCAGAACTAGGTTTCAAATAGGCAGTTAGATAAAATTTTAGTGTTCAGAAGGGAAGTTGCCACTGGAGGAAGAGAACAAGAAGCGGTCAGCACAAGGAAGTTATGTAGGGCCATGGGCCCAGAGAATATGTCCAGTGAGAGGGTGTAGATTTGAGAGAAAAAAAGAGAGAGAGAGAAGAGAATAGGGCCTGGCCTCAACAAAAGGAAGGTCACCACTCAGAAGAGAAGCTGGCAAAGAAGACTTGGAGGGCTGGCCAGAAACACAAGGACAACCGGAAGATACTGATGACATGGCTGCGGCGAACTCTGCTTCAAGGAGGAGCTGGCAAAGTGCACCAGACGTGGTTTCAGGGTCAAGAGCATTCCCGTCCTCTTTCTCTGTGCAGAGGAAGTCAGAACAGTGTTCTTCCCTGGGAGAACTCCACTCTGACACCCCAAGCCTCCCAATTCTCCATGAAGCCTGCCCACGCCTTCCTGGCTCAGTCTATCCCACTAAAAGCCTCGATGGGGACTCGGTGAGAGGAATTCAGGCCCAGGGGGATTTCTGCTGGGGTGGGAGGTGATGGTGGGCACACTCTCTGGGGCTGCTCCCACTGAGACGCTGATACGCACAGCAGCCAAGGAGATGCAGTGCCTTGTGACAGCAGGAGGGGAAAGACCACTTGGGCAGGTTGAATGGAGAGAGAATACAAGAGCCATTAGCCCCGACTGGAACAAAATAAGGAGCTAATCTCGGGTTGTCATGGCGATGATTCCGTCCAGTTCCACACAGCGTTCAACACTCGTGAGACCAGGGGGACTCACACAAAGGCATGGTCCCCTCTTTTGAGAAGCTGCCCGAGGGTGCCTGGGGATTTAACAAGTCCCTCATCTCGGCACACGATTCAAGGGTAAAAAATGATTCAACATACTGAAATTTACTTTACAGCCAATGTTGCTGATCCATAAAATGTGGACCAGCTGTGAATTTGGTGCTAGGGGAGTGGAGAGAGGACTAAAGACGCAGCCCTTCTCTGTGGGAGTCAGTGGTCCTCAAAGTGTGGACTCCCCAAGCATGAGTGCCACTGGGAGCTTGCCAGAAGTACGGACCCTCAGGCCCCATCAGATCCACTGGGTCAGAAACTGGGGCTGGGCCCAGCAATACGGGTTTTAACAAGTTTTCCAGCAAGTTCTGATGCAGGCTTACATCTGAGAACTACGGGACCAAAGGAAAACAGGTTTGGACAGAAACTGAACCCTTTGTCACATCTGGGAAGTGAGTTCCTCAGAGGGAGGGTCCCTGCAGACCCCCATGCTGGGGGTCTGTTCATTCTCAGAACTGCTGGGAGGCGCAGACAGGAAGCTGATCTTGCTCCAAGGATGGCGAGCCTGGGCCCAGCCTTGCAAAGGTTCCCCCGCCTCCTTCAGGCCGTTCTCCTGGTGAGAGTGGAGGTGGGGGCTGGGATATGCACTCTGCACCCTTGACAGGCCTCAGTGGCTGGGTCGGAATAGCAATGAGCAGGCTGCTTGTGTCTCCTCCAAGCCACTTTCCTCCTGCTCGTGCCAAAGCCACTGCTGGCCTCCCTCTTCCATCTCCTCCAGAGTATGGGGTGGGGGACCCCCAAGGAGGACCACACCTGACCAGCCCACTTAAATCCAGGGAAGGCCTCCAGACTGATGCAAGCCTGCAGCCCCACAAAGAAGAGGTGCTGGCAGGGCTCACCAGGGCTGGCAGGGCTGCCTGGGCTGAACCGAGAGAACAAAGCGGCCAGCCCAGCGGGCGGTGCCTGTGCGCTGAGTGGGCCTGGGGATGCTTCAGAGAGGCGACTCTGGTTCCCACGCACAGGAGTCCTTTCTCCTTGTCTCTCATCTCCTTGCTTCCTAGCACTCCCCAGCTGGGACGGCAGACCTGGGGCCTGTCCCAGAGCTGGCTTCAGCCCTCTGTGTGACTTGGCCAGTGTCGGCCACCTCTGGCCTCGGCCTCTCCGTGCGTCACAACGATGAAGCTGCAGTTGGTGTTGTCTCAAGATCTAGTTCGCATGCAGGGCTTTGGAATGAGGGACAAAACCACTAAATATATCGGTCCCAATAAACATCCTTAAAACCTGCCAAGGATGGTGCGGACGAAACCACCCAGTCAGAAACTTGCTTTCACTCTCCATGATCTTCCCTGCGTTTTCTACTCGCTTAAGCCCCCTGCCAAGCTCCAGTGCCCCTCCCCAGCCTATCACTGTCCCTCGGCTTCCACTCTGAAGGCCACTATATATGTTACCATCCCATATTCTCTTTCGG
>SJYQ01004034.1:407515-440862 GCA_006410935.1 Redunca redunca
GTGGGTATCCCAGGATCAGTGAGGAGTAAGGATTTAAGCGGACGCAGGTGCCCTCCTGGGAGTCCCCCACCTACAGCTACACAGTTACAACACACCACAGATGCATCTCATCTCTAACAGACCAGTGTCCTCATTCCAATGCACTCACTTTACTGGATATAAAAGATCATGGGGACATACAAGTAATATGCTATGCTGTGCTTAGTCACTCAGTCATGTCCAACTCTTTGAGACTCCTTGGACTGCAGCCCGCCAGGCTCCTTTGTCCATGAGGATTCTCCAGGCAAGAATGCTGGAGTGGGTTGCCTTGCCCTCCTCCAGGGGATCTTCCCAACCTGCAGGCAGATTCTGTACCGTCTGAGCCACCACAGAAGCCCAAGAATGCTGGAGAGGTATCCAATCCCTTCTCCAGGGGATCTTTCTGAACCAGGAATTGAACCAGGTGGATTCTTTACCAGCTGAGCTACCAAGGACGCCCACAAGTAGTAAATATATAAATATTAGTACATGCTCCCGCTCAACTGCTTAGTCGTGTCCAACTTTGTGACCCTTCGGACTGTAGCCCACCAGGCTGCTCTGTCCATGGGATTCTCCAGGCAAGAATACTGGAGTGGGTTGCCATTTCCTCCTTCAGAGGATCTTTCTGATCCAGGATTGAACCCACATCTCCTGCACTGCAGGTGGATTCTTTACTGCTGAGCCATCAACATAAAAATATATATAAAAGTGTTGCCGTGAATTCACACTCACAGTCACTGTAACAGGCTGACAGATTTCCTTGTTCAGGTGTGTTTCAGTGACACTGGCTGACCCTTGACCAATGTTCCATGCATAGCGTGTGCACTTGGGCCAGAAGCGGCAGGGGAGGTGCCGAGAAGGGCTGTGGCAGGAGAGCTGGTCTCTCCTCCATTCACCCCAGGCGCAGATATCAATACCAGAATGCACAACTGCTGACTCTTGCTTACTGTCAGATTGGACTCTTGGCTCCCAGATGGGTTTGCCTGGACCCTGAGCACTGCTCTCTGGCCTGAGTTGACATGAGCACCCTGGGGGATGGTCTTCTCTGACCAAACCAGTGGTTCTAAAACTTGGATACACTCTAGAATCATTGAGAGGCTTTTAACACACACTCTCAACAAGCCACCGTGCCCAAATGCTCCCCTCATTGCTTTGGGGAGGACCTGACCCTCAGCATCTTTAAATGCTCCCAGAAGCTCTACAAGGCATGATGGGATGAATGGCTACCCATGGTTCATAAGCGTGTTAAACCTGAAGCCAAGGATGCCCCGAGGACCCAGCCTGAGTCTTGAGTCAAGCCCAAGCCCAGGCAGCTGACAGGATGGCAGATATCTCCCAGGACATCTGGGGAGTGCCCAGAGGCCCCCTGCTCTGAAGGACCCTCAAGGTGGGGCTCCTCCAACCTCAGCCAGCAGGAAGGACCCCTGAAGTGAGCTGAGCTGGACACTCACACTTCCCCTCTACCTGCCCCTCTCTTTCCACAAGGCTGAAGCTGGGGCCTGGGAGACCTAGCCAAGCAGGTCACTAGAGGCTGAGGCCTCCAGCCAGCCCAGCCCTTGTAAACAGAAACACCCTCTGGCCTTTAGTAGCCAAAAAAATTGCAGGCCTTCGGGTTGGGGGGGATTCAGGGGTGGGGCTGTCTCTTCCCTCCTTTCTGAACCGAAATGCAGTCTACTGATCAGAGAGCAGGAACTCTGGAAGGATCAAAACCATGTCCTGGCTCCACCCTTCCAGGCTGTGTAACTTACTAGGTAACAGGTAGTGGCCTACCCTCTTGAGTCTGTACAGCCTCGTCCAGAAAATGGGAGGAAAATGCTACCCGGCTTGTAGGTTGGTGAGGTTTAAATGAGCTATGCTATGTGATAGTTTAGAACCTGGTCCCTGGTATCTGAGTGCCAGCTGTCACAATTCCCTCTGACCATACTCACTGGCCCATTCCTACTTTTACTGGGGTCAGTCCCCACCTGGAACTTCCCTGGCTTCCCCAGCTGCCCTCCAAATCCCAAATCTGGTCTCTAACCCCTCTCTGCTCTTCCAGAAAGCCTTCCCAGATGGTCTGAACTTCACTGACCTATTCCCTAGAGATGTCTCCACACTCCCCAGGAGAACTCTACAGGTAGGGCTATCAGTGTGTGAACCTTTCTCTCGGCAGGCCCCCATCCTTCCCCAAACTTGCCTGTACTCCACCAGGCAGGACCCAAGATGCCAGCTTGTCATGGGAGTTCAATGAGAGAGAGGGCGAGGGGATGAGTGAGTGAGTGAATGAATGAGCCGGTGGGTGGGTCAGTGGAATTCTTCCACAGGCTTGAGATCCCTTGCTCAAGTTCAGGTTTGAGGGTGACCTGACTCACAGGGTCCCCGAGGCAGGGTTAGAGGAGGGAGGTCCAGGTGGTATCCTGGGGAAAAGCTGCAGAGATAGTAGCTTGAGGGAAGAAGCCCCCAGTGCTATCCCCTCCTACCTTCAGCTCCAGTGGCAGTGGACACAAAACACACAGATACCTGCTCCCTGGCCCTCAGCCATACCTCCCTCTAGCTCACCCCTACCGACTTCAATTCAGGGTTCCAGATATAGGGACCTACTCACTCCCCTTCCCCATCCGCTTCTTGCTGCTGTGGTTCCCTCAGCCTAAAACGTTCTCCCCAATCATCCATCCCTCAGCTCTCACCTACAGTCAAGAGCTACCCGTCCCCAGGGCCTAACTCAAGGTTTCTCAGCAGAATTGCCTGGGGAGCCTTTAAAAATCATGGTGACTATGACAGACCGAGGTTCTGGTTGAATTGGTTTGGATTGGGTCTTGGCTACATTTTCCTAAAAGCTGCCATGTCTGATGCACACACAGCCAGGTGTGAGGACCAAGAATCTGGTTTAAATGCCACCTTCTCCATGAATCCTTCCCCACAGAGAATTCCTTTCATCCATCCTCTCCTGAGAACACCTGGAGGGGAGAGCCCCTCCCAGCAGTTCTGGCCTGCCCCTCTTGGGTGGTACCCATCATTACACCTGCCTTGCCCACATTCACACTTCTGCCAGGATACCCTTGCAGGCGGAGCCTCTTGTCCTCCTCCTGCCCAGGGCTCCTTGGGTGCGATTCACTTGCACACCTGTGGGCCCAGTCCCCATCCCACCTCCCATCTCTACCTGTCCCTACCTGATGCTTCCTACTGCTCAGTCCCAAGTATATCTGAGACCTGTGATTCAGGAACAATGGCCTCATGCTGGGAGGCAGGGTGTTTGGGTTCCAGGCCCACCTAAGTCTGACACTCCCTCTTCCCATGGTTCCAAAGAATCACTGCCCTCTGCGCTCCACGTTCCCATCCTCTAGACAAGAAGCCTGGATCGGCTATTCGTTGAGTCTCTTGCAACCGCATGCCCATCTGGGCCCCCGCCTTGGTTTCCCTGGCTGGTGGGGCCTCAGATCCACTTTTGACCTCAGGGAGAAGCCTGGTAGGCTGCAGTCCATGGGGTTGCGAAGAGTCGGACACGACTGAGTGACTTGACTTTCACTTTTCACTTTCATGCATTGGAGAAGGAAATGGCAACCCACTCCAGTGTTCTTGCCTGGAGAATCCCAGGGGTTGGGGAGCCTGGTGGGCTGCCGTCTATGGGGTTACACAGAGTCGGACACGAATGAAGTGACTTAGCAGCAGCAGCAGGGCTGAACAAGAGCATGGCTGGAGGGAAAGGCCAGCATGGCTGGGAGGGACTCCATTACTAGTTAATGTTCATTGAGCTGACTGGCTAGGGAGTTCAGCCCAGAGGGACCATTACAATTAACTGATCTGCAGGCTAACCAAGTATTTAAATAAATGGTACTCAGAAGAGCTCCCTGCGAATGGGGAGGACCAAAGAGAAAAGCAGATCCCTCTGGAGGGGACAGAGAGTCCCACCTTCCAGTGACTGAGGCATGGGAAAGTGTAAGGAGTTCTCCAGTGATGCCCCCTACCCTCAAGTCCCCAGCTTCCCATGCAGACCCTCCTCCTGGCTCTGCTGGGGTCAGGGTGCCCTTGCTCTATGGGCCTCAGTGTCCCATAGGCGGAAAGGGTACACAGGACCACTGGTTGGCAGCCAGGGGCCAGGCCACTCCCTTGGGATATCTGGTAATGTGAGGTTTTGGGGGCTGTCACTGAGATTAGGGGGTGGCACAGGCATCTAGTGGGAGAGTTAGGGCCACTAAATGTCCTGCAATGTGTGGCACCATCCAGCCTAAGGGAGCAGCCTCCTGCCCCCCATGCTCATAGCAGCCCAGGAGAACAGCAGCACAGACACACACAGGGCTGGGTTCCCCACTGCCACCCTGTTCTCTGCCCTCTGATGGGGTGAGCAGAGGAGGCGGGCATGATCCCACACTTCATGCTCTGAGCTGACTAGGTGCTCTCTAGCTTGGCCACCAGCAACAGCTGTGTCCCTTCTGCCACGAGACCCAGGCTGCCTGCTAATGAGCTCTCTGACAGCTGCTGGCTGCCCAACCCAGATACCAGCTCATTCTCGGTCCCCATGGAAGTGAAGGCGGCCGTGTGCAGTCACCTGGAATAGCCCCTTTCAGAGGGAGGCATCTAGGCAGGCCATCCCCAAGGAGGGCAACCCCAGCATCACTGCCCAGAGCAGATCCAGGGCTCCATCGCCCCAAAGGGCTTTCTGAAGGACCGAGGGACCTGTACCCCCCACCACTTTCTGTAGGTGACCAGAGGTGGGTACATCAGTTGTAAGGCTGACCTTAGATGCGCCGGAGGTGGTGGCCCTCCCCACCACCATCCTCACCTGGGGAGGAGTCATTCAAGCCCATCAGGTCATTCACCCTCTGGATCTTCTCCAGGCACATGGCCTGCTCCTTCTTGAAGATGCAGTCGGAGTGCATGGCGATGGCCTGCAGGGGACACACGGGATAAATGGTAGGGAGGAACAGGGAGGTTCACTGACAAGCCTGGCTACTTAAGCCTCAGGGGCAGTGGGAGTGGGGAGCAAAAGAAGCAGGAAGAGGACAGTGACTGAGAGATTTCAGAAGCAGCGGTGCCTCCGCTTTGTCACAAATGCCATGAGGACTCTTCCACTTTACCAGCTCAATGTGGGACCCGGGCAGATCCCACTCCCCTCCCTGGCTCTCAGTTTCCATGTTTTATCATAACGTTAGCAAATACATAGATAGCACCATACTAAAGTGCGTGCATTACTCTGTCCTATCCATGCATACATATATATCAAGAGTACTACAAACTAGGCACTATTTTTGCCATTTCCCATTCAACAGATGTGAGACCTAAGCACAGAGATGTTAAGAAACTTGCTCAGAGTCACACAGCTTAGTAGACTGAACAGCCAGAATTCAAATTCGTGCAGTCCAGCTCCAGAGACCCCGAGGCTATGACTGCATTTTAGGGGAGCAAGCAGCAGGTGAGAGAGAGAGGAGAGTTGGTTGAGAGGGTTCATCCTTTCTCTCCTCTGGGGGCCCAGGAGCTGTAGGCGAAGGACAGTGATAGCACTGCATGGCGCTTTACTAACCACGCTCATTTACTCCTGCCCCATTTTACGAAAGAGGAAAACTGAGGCTCAAAGAAGTTGAAAACAACTGCTGCTCAAGATCATACTGCCTGCTGGTTAGTGGCAGATACTGGATTTAAGTGTAGGATCAAATAACTTCAAAGCCCAGGAATGCTGTCATGACAGCTGCATACTTAGGCTGTCACTTCTGCTTAAAACTCCAGGGCAGGGATGGTTTCACAAGGGGATGTTGGCAAGTGTGGAGGCAGGTGCCAGGCATCGCAGGCTGCCAAGAGCAGGGCTCAGGGATCCAGTCTAGCACTGACTGTTCATGGTTGTGTAGGGAAAGAGCTGAGCGTGTCTGTAGTCACACAGTAAGGCAAACCAGAGGCAGGACTGGCATGCAGGGCTCTGAAGAGAGCTGCATCTCCACTGGTCAGAATTCCCAGACAGAGGAGCAGGGGGCAATGCCTGGGAACCACCCACCCCATCCCTCTTGTTCAAGGAGAGGCTTCTGAGCTCTAGCTAGAGGCTTCTATGCTCTAGCCTGCCAGAGACTAGTAGGCTGGGAACCAGGATCAAAATTGCCTTATGCAGCCCTAATGAGGGCCCCTGAATACAGTTGAGCAGGTTGTATACTGCACAACTCTAAAGGCTGCCACATATGTGTGTGTGTTAGTCACTCAGTCATGTCTGACTCTTTGTGACCCCGTGGACTATTAGCCTGCTAGGCTTCTCAGTCCATGGAATTCTCCAGGCAAGAATACTGGAGTGGGTAGCCATTCTCTTCTCCAGAGAATCTTCCTGAACCTGGGTCTTCTGCATTGCAGGCAGATTCTTTACCGTCTGAGTCAGCAGGGAAGCCCACATATATTACTATCATAATCAATGTGTAAATTATGTAACAATTTCTTGTCAAACCGGTACAAGGTCTTCAGGAAGAAGTACCATTTTTCAATGCACACAATGGTACAGGATGGTCCAGTGGGGGTACAGGCAGAGATACCAGCCATGTGAATTGAGCTTGGCTGAGAGCACACAAAAGACACAGGTTATCTGCGGTGGGAGCTCGAGTGAGCCTGGGGCTCTGGCAGGTCATGGTGGTGGGGGCGGGAGGGGCGGTATGGGGGGTGGCGCGGGTCCTGGGTCCTTACCATAGGCAGCAGGAGGAGAGCAGCCAGGGAGGCCTGCGTGACGCTGGCCATGACGCTTCTCAGCCTGGGAGGCGGCTCAGGCCAGTGCCACCCGCCTCTCATTCACATCCGCCACTGCTCAACCCCAGGTGTCTACAGGCTAGAAAGAAAGGAAAAGCATGAGTCCCGCAGGTTCGGTGGCACAGGAGGGGCAGGGACAGTCCCTCTCCCCTACGCACAGCAAAGCCTCCAAAGGTACCCCCATCCATGCCTTTGTATGTGCGGTTCTTTATTCTTCTAATGCACCAGCATCTGCCGAGCACCTGTTCAGCACCAGGCGCTGAGGCCACAGCAGGGAACCCCCTGGCCCTGGTGCCCATCGGACTACGAGAATGGTCTGGGTGGCTTTCTCCTCTGCAGCAGATGACTGTGTCTCTGGATCTCCCTCCACAGCAGCAAAGTCTTAGCTGGCACATACATGCCCACCCGGAAAGGACATTTCCGGGTCCCTCCTGCTCTCGGGTGCAGGCATGTGATGAATTTCCCACCTATGGAACGTGGGTGACATGACACGTGCCACCCCAATACTACCTATCCCCAAGGCAGCTCGTGCTTGCCCCTGCTGCTCTTCCTCTCCCCAGACCCAGTCTGGATGGAGCAGTCAGGATAACCTGAGGGATAGGGAAAAACTCGCCAGGGGCAGCCAGGATGACGGAGTGGGCCCCGGCATGCTGAGCCTCCCTGCCAGCCTGAAGGCCCACCTAGCTGCGGGCTGCTACGTGACAAGGAGCTGCTCTTCTCTCCAACTCACTAGCTCGTACAGGGCCGCTTTGTTCCAGCAGCCAAGCCTGGTCCCCAGCAAACATAGCATCCTTTCACCCTGCCTCAGCCCACTCGGCCTCCAGGATAAAACCATAACCAATGCAACAGACAAAACGTGATGCTATGGAGGATGTGCTCAGACCTCGAGGATCTCCCCCTCAGAGCTCCCAGGGACCAGACAGGGCAAAGAGAGTCGAGTGAGGAGGTTAAGGGAGCCCCAGCACCTGCCCAGAGGAAGAGTTCAGTCTGCTTCTAAAATCAATCAGTAATTGATATGCCTCACATGCCAGCAATTCGGCATCTGGGTATCTATCCCAGGGAGATATCTGCACTTGTACAGAAAGAAGCATATGCAAGAATGTTCACTGCAGCATCATTTAAAATAGCACCAACAGCAAAAAAAAAAAAAAATCGGAGCAGCCAACCATCTATCAGGCAGGCACTTTTAATAGACCCCTGCATAGCCATACAATGAAGTACTAAACAGTAATTAAAAGTTATTATTACCATTAAATTATTACTAAAAATATTGACTAGGCCCATATGAGGGCCACCACTAACCCATAGGTGCCGGGGTTGCATCCGTGGGGAGACCCAAGGGGCTGCATCCCAACCATGAGTCCTTGCACACCCCTACTAATGGGCAGAGCAGCCGTCACTCCAGGGCCCTCTGTGCCCCCGGAGTTTCTGCCTTCTCATAACTCCCTCCTCTCCTCACCTCTTCAAGCTCAATCTGGTGACACATAAGCACCCGAAAAGAAGAAAGAAAACCAATTTCAAGAAGGCTCAAGGAAAGGGGGACCTTCTCTACCCACCTGCTGTTCTGCCTTTTGGGGGTCACTTGGAAATACTGAGGGGGGCCTGGGTATCCCCAAGAGATGCTCTGAGAAGGCCAGGGGGGCCTCAGGGATGCTGGCCCAGTCTCCCCCCTGCAGGTCAAGAAGGACTGGGCAGGTTGGGGAAACATTGGCACCAGTACCCCTGGGCACCCCAGGCACAGGCTTCAGCCTCTGTACCCCCTCCCAGAACCCTCCATACCCCTGGGGCCACAGGCTGCCTCTGGCACAACTTGGCACTGGTGGTCCTCAGGGGAACCCATCATCTCCACTCACCCTAGGAAGGCCAAGTCCCTGTCTTCAGAGAGCTGGTGCTCCCTACACAGCTGGCTGGAAGAGAGGAATGCTGGGCCCACAGTGCCTCAGCAGGCATTCGAGACTAAGGGCTCAGAAAAGCTCCTAAGGCAGGAAGCCTCCGATATCTGGGCTGATTCTCCCACACGTGCTACATTGCGGAGCAAAGTCTGATGGGGCCTGGGGCCAGAGGGGCTGGTGCCCTCCATACCTCTATCGACCACCCTGGCAGTCCTCAACTTGGGCTGTCCAGCAGAATCACTGAGGAGCATTTAAAACTACCCCCGCCCAAATGAGTCAGAATCCCTCGGGCCGAGCCCAGGTACCAGTGTTGTTTAAATTCTACAGGAAATTCTCATGTAGAGACAGGATTATAAAGCCTTTGCTTTAACCTTAACTTAATAGAACCAAGAGCGTTAGCCTGGAAGAACAAGTGGCTGGCCCCGTTGCGGTTGTTCTAGGGGGCAAGTGGGTAGCAGCAGGCAAGCAGAAGGAGTTTGTTTTTGAGGACTGGTGCTCTCTCTCTCTCAGACACACACACACACACACACACACACACAGAAACAGGTCTACAGAGAAGAGCACAACGACACATCAATTACACAAAGAGAGACTTTACCCCCAGGGCACCCACCTGAAGGCACCAATACAAACACCCAAGTATGGAATAATGAAGGTGGAAACTCCTTGGGGGATCGACAGACAACTCCACACATGTTCACATAAATGCCAAGACACCCTCACAGAGCACAGAACAAAGGTATGTGCAGATGCATCACACAGAGATTTATATCTTCAGGTACATTTATCGGATTATTAATGCATGTAATCATACACGCACTCATTCTGCAAAAGCATTCAGATATTTAGAGGCAGCAGATTTATCTGAATTCAGATGGGGCTGTAGGTACACACACATATGAGCATATGAGCATGCACACCCAGACACACAGACAAACACATCCATACACACACACACACACACACGATGCCCTGACTTGCAGGATGCTTATCCCTGCAGTGGATTAAAAACAAGCTAGAGCAGAGGCCCCAGCCTAACTGCCTCACCATCCCCCTGCTCTCTGCTTTGTCACCAGGCTGCTCAGACAATGATGAGAACCAAGAGAGTGCTGTAACCCCCACCCCACCCCCACCCTGTGCCTCACGGTAGAGGGGATACTCTCAATACTGGGCCTCCTCTGGAACTAGAGCCGGGTTCCTAATTCCCACTTTTGCCCTCTCTAGTTCACCTTCCCCAACTACAGTCTACCCTCTGCCCAACAGGACACAGACATCACTCACCAAAGCATGGAGAGAGGGAAACTGCAGGCTCCCAGGCCTTGATCATCCCCTTTCCCAACCTCAGCTGGGAACCTGGTCTCAGGATGTAATCCCAGGCCCACCTCTTTTCCCAGACCCCCACCCCAAGACCACTGTACAACGCTTAGAGCTTAGTCTGAGGCCACCTGCCTCAAACCTCATATACATCTGGACCACATGGAGGGTCCTCTGTCCCAGGAAAGCCCTCCCAGCCCTGTCCCCTGCTCCCTGTCAAGGCTGCCTCCGTCTTCTGGACTCCCCCAAGCTGTCAATAACCCTCATAAGGGCCACAGTCAAGCCTGGCCACTGAAGCCTGGGGTTGGACTCTCCCCTCCCTCAGAATGGATGCTGGGCTCTTTCAGCCCCACCAAACATGTGGCTCAGGATGACCAGTTCACCGATATTCCCAGGCTCTGTCTCTTGGGTCCAGGCTCTGCCGAGATAAACCAGCTTTTGAAACTGATCTGAAGGCAATTAAACTACCTACTGGCATTTAGTACGGTGGACTTGAGAACCATTTTGCTAGTTTTAAGCCTAAAGACCTCAGGCAAGCTACTTAACTTTTCTGTGCCTTAATTCAATTATATGTGAAATGAGAATAATAATACCTACTTCATAGATGTTACTAGGAGGCATCAACCAATTCATGTAAGTTAACTATAGACAGGGCTTCCCTCGTGGCTCAGTGACAAAGAATACACCTGCACTGGGGACCCACACTCAATCCCTGGGTCGGGAAGAAGCCCTGGAGAAGGAAACAGCAACCCACTCCAGTATTCTTGCCTGGGAAATTCCACAGACAGAGGAGCCTGGGGGACTATAGCCCATGGGGTCCCAAAAGAGTTGAACATGACTTAGCGATTAATAAACCATACAACAATACAGACAACAAACAATACAAACCAAACCAAACAATAAAAAATAATACAAACCAAACCAGACAACAATAAGCCATAGACAGTAGAGTATATCCTGGCTCCCAGTAAGGACTATCCAGATGTTAACTATTATTATCTTACCACCTTGTGTTCAGGCTTTTTTTAATCATCGTACTGTCATCTCTACCCCTATAAGTGTTATTCCCTCAGTCGTGTCCGACTCTTTGCAACCCCATGAACTGTAGCCCACCAGGCTCCTATATCCATGGAATTCTCCAGGCAAGAATACTGGAGTGGGTTGCCATTCCCTTCTCCAGGGGATCTTTCCAACCCAGGGACTGAACCTGGGTCTCCTGCATTGCAAACAGACTCTTTAGCATCTGAGCCACCAGGGAAGCCCTCTGTCATATTCAAAATGGGAACATCAGGTCTGCTGCACTTTTATTCACTAATGGCTAACGTTTATTAAACACTCAGTACGTGCCAGGCACCCTTCCAAACAATAAATATACATTAACTCATTTCACCTGCCCCAAACCTATGCCGTCATTACTAGCGATTAATAAACCATACAACAATACAAACAACAAACAGTACAAACCAATGTAGCCTCATTCTACAGCTGAGGAGACTGAGGCAACAGAGAGGGTAGGCGACTTCCCCAAGGTCACACAGCAAGCATGTGGTAGAGCTGGGGAGTGGACCAAAAGAGCCTGGCTTCAAAGCTTGTGCATGCCATCCCCATGCTCTCACCACTCTCTGTTATTGCTAAAAGGAAGACAAGCTCAGAATCCATTGGTATCCTAGTAGTCCCTCTCTCATCCCCTGGGACTAGTGAGGCTGTCTGCTACCCCTCTACCCACATTTCTATGTCTGAAGCACCCTCCTTAGGAAGAGTTCATGACAGACATAGCATTTCAGACCTGAAATGGACTTTGAAGGCCGCCTCCCCAAGGTACTGAGCTTCCTGTGGGGAAACTGAGTCCAGAGTGGGAGAGACACTTCCCAAGGTCACCCAAAAGAGAGTCCCGGAGCCTTGCCTGGCAGGAATGGATGAGTGACAAATATGAGGACCACAGGGGAGTCGGCTCCCCCCTCCAGACTTGGAAGGGCCTGCCCTCCTCAGGACCCACAAGCCCAGCAACTGGCCTGGGGCAGGAACAGAAAGAGCAGCCGTGTCCTGCAACGAGCCACTGCACCAGGCACACAGGAAGACGGCATCATCAGTCAGCACACCGGAGCCAGCGGTGACTCACTGGGCTCTGCATGGAGTGGGAGGGGACTTGGAGACCCTGCAGCATCTCCCACGCTGCCCCACACCCTGCAGCACCCTCTCTGTAGCCCTCCCTGCTGAGATGGTCCAGTTCCTGGGCTCAGGAGCTCAGCCATCTCTAGGGCCTCCAGGGGAAGCATTGATGTCTTTCCACCACATCCTTCCAGGCCAGCCCTGAGCAGCACAGGTTCCTCTGTCTCCTGGGAGCGCCCACTGGAGGAGGGCAGCATCGCACTCTTCTTCTCCGTAGAGCCGCATAGCCCTGGGTCCCTCCTCTGTCCTCATGGAGTTGGGGCATCTCCTACTGGCATCTCCTCTGGCCATTCAGCATCCGTCCCCAACACGGGGCAGTGCCAAGCCTGGACACCAGATCAAAGACGACCCAGAGAAAGTGGACCATTCACCTCCTTTACTCTACTCATGCCCCCTTTACTCATGAAACCTGAGCAGCACCCATCCCCCACTTCCTCCTCTCCCTCCTAGTACAGGGGACCAGAGAAGGAAGGCTGAAAGATGAAACACTGCCCCTCCAACTCACCCCTCAAATGGAGGGAACTTAACTTGTTTCTGGGAAAGAAGAACCTCTTTTCTCACCAATAAGGTCAGAGTTGATAAAGGTCAGTGCCCAGTGCTGCAGTGAGGGGTGTTCTGGCAATGGCAGATTAATCATTAATGCGAATGTTCTTCTTTGATGTTCAAATGTTCCCCTTTCAAAGTCTGGTTCCCGGCAGCCTGTGCACAGCAGGAGACAGAAGTCATGTCCCTGAAAGGGTCTCCTACTATTCTTACACATAGGGAACCTGGGCTCAGGAAAGGCTGGGCACACATGGGCACTGGTGGCATGCGTGTGTGTGCGTGTTCATCACTCAGTCATATCCAGCTCTTTGCAACCCCATGGACTGTAGCCCGCCAGGCTCTTCTGTCCATGGGATTCACTAGGCAAGAATACTGGAGTGGGTTGCCATTCCCTTCTCCAGGGGATCTTCCCAACTCAGGGATTGAACCTGGGTTTCCTGCATTGCAGGCAGATTCTTTACCGTCTGAGCCACCAGGGAAGCCCGCCCATTGTTAATCATGTCCCATTTCATAGGTGAGGGTTTGAGGCCCAAAGTGACCCAGAGTCTTTGCCAAGGTCAAGCTGCTAAACCCTTCCACACTAGCTAGTCCAGGCGCATCTCCTATCCCTGAAGGGTCCTAGGAATCCTCTGTCAGGGACAGCACCTCAGGGCCTGGAAGAGGAAGAAGGGAGAAGAATGGAAATAAGGAAAGAGAAGACAAAAGAAAGAGGAGAGCATAATGCTGGGCGGGAGGTGATGGAAGGCAGTGGGAGGTAGGGGTGGGAGGAGAGGGCATAGTGTAGGAGGGGGACAGGAAGCGGGCACTGGTTTGCCGATGGGTGACTGTGCCCCTCCCAGGCCAGGGCTGAGGCTCGGGGCTGGTGGGATGGAGAGCGTGCCCATCTGTACTGACCCTCTTGCTAACCAACCATCCCTCTGGAGGGGATGCTGAGTCCTGGGAGGGCCAGCTCTGACTGGCACCTGGAACAAGTAGGGCACTCGGTGGGGACCCTAAAACTCGAGGGGTGCCTGGTGATGAGCTTAGAAAGGTGACTGAAGAGTGCTGAGGGACCCAGCAAGGTGGGGGGTGGTGAGATGGTGGAAAGTTGGTGCCAGTCTGGGATGCCAGGGATGCAGCAGCCTAGTGACAGGAGAGAGGGCTGGGGCACTAAAGAGTTTCAGGCAGGGGACTGAAGTGCTAGGCTTCTCCTTTAGGGAATATTCCTCAGAGGCTGGTGAGCTGAGTGGAAGCAGAAAACACAAGCAGAAAACCTGGGATCCAGGTAGAGGAGATGGGGGTCTGGGCAGGGAAGGGCAGCTGAAATGGGAAGTGAGGACAGAGTCCAGAGAAAGTGGGGAACGATCTCCCAGGCCTCTCCTCTGGGGAAATGGCAGGAAAGAAATGTCAGAAGGGGACAGGAGGGATAAGAAGAAATTGAGCAGGACCCAGTCCACCACACAGCCTTAAGTCAGAAGCTGGAACATTCAGAGGTATCTGCAAAGGAGCTCTATGTTTTATTCCCCAGCTACCCCTCTGTGGTGCCCATTTGTCATGGGAGAAAGGTGACCGCTAAGGCAATGCATGGAGCTGGGATGAGAGAGTCCAGGTATTCCACGAGGCCAACACAACCTCCTATCACCACTTCCAGGAAGCCTAGCCTGGCTGCACCCACCTCCACTGGCCTCACCCTCCTCTGACAACTGCCAGACCTAGATGAGGAAAGCCCTCATCCCTGCCTGGGCTGTTTCAGGTCTCATCCTTGTCTTTGCAAGTTTGAAGTCTTGTCCGAAGACAAGGGGCATGTCCAGGTTTCCCTGCGGGTTTTCCTCCTGGTGGAGGTGGGCACGTCCTTGGCCAACAGGGTGAATGGGACAGGGGCTCAGGACCTGTTTGGTGAGTCCAGTGACATGAGATATCCTTTCATGTTCAGGCATGAACACTGTCTCCAGGTGTCCTTAGCATGGAAGATGTATAACATGAACCCAGCAGAAGCTTGTCTAGGATAGGATGCTGAGGTCAGGCATTAAATAGATGGGTACCTTGAGCCCCAGGCAGGGTGAAGACAGGCATCCAAGGCCCCCTAGAGCAATGTGGGCTCCCAGGACTAAAGCTCCTCCTTCTTCCATCTCTTAAACCACTTCTCTTTGCTAACCTATAGCCCAGGAGATCACAAACCCTTCTAACAGATTGGATCCAGCCTGTCACCTATTTTTATACAGTCAGAGAGCCAAAAATGGCTTTTACATTTTCAAATGGTCAGGAAAAAAATCAAAAGGCTCATATTTCATGACACGGGAAAACTGTGTGAAAATCAAATTTGCGGCCATAAATAAAGCTCATCAGAACACAGCTCCGCTCATTTGCATAAGTAGCATCTATGGCTGCTTTTACTTTATGACAGCAGAATGAAGCAGTTGCAGCGGAGTGTACAACCAGCAAAAGCCTAAAATAATTTACTATCTGGCCCTTTGCAGAAAAAGCCTGCCAGCCCTCGTTCCAGCCTCACGCAACACACACACACTTTCTCCATTCAGTGTCAACGTCGTGCACGTGGACACTCATTAAGGAAGACTTTGTGATCTTCGTGGAGCAGACACCTCAGTCCCCAGGCGTGTCCAGACTTGTGTGAGAGGGTGTGTCTCCATGTCCATGTGCGTGTCCCCATGTCCCTGCGTCTGTTGCTCTCTGCTGTTGTACGTTTGCCCTGGCTTTCTGGCGGGTGCACAGGAAGTCTTGATGCCACCCCAGTGGTGTGTCACTCCTTCTCTGTGTGTCACTGTGGGGGTGACTGTCACCATGTGCCTCTGACGGCATCCAGGGCTCAGTACAAGCATGCTGCAGCTGATGAGTTTCCATTCTGCATGTTGCCAGGCAGCCAGACCACTAGTCCCAGCCAATTCAGACCCCAGACTCATAGATTCCTCCATCCAGGGGTAATTGTGGCTTTCAGGGGCTCTAGGCCTACCTGTCTGGGGCATAGGATCTCTGCTCACATACCTCCCCAAACAGGAAACCCCCTATCACCCACAAGTGTCGGCTCCACGCTGGGGTGGCTCCTGGGGAAGCGAGGCCTCTCTGGCACCGAGCTGAGCTTGTGCTCTGTGCTTGGCACTCCTTGGTTCTGCCCTCCAGCAGACAACACAAGGCGTCCTCCACTTAGTGCCAGCCCTGGTCAGGGAAATCTGTAAGACCAGATACCCAGGACACATAACCTGAGGCCACATGCCCAGGAAGAAAGCCACTTTGCAGCCTTAAGTCTTGTCTTCCCTAGCCTTCTAGGTGTCTATCTTGATCTGTATTTTGTTTTATTTGGATTATTCAACACGAATCGAGGGAGTTTCCCAAAGTAGGGGCATGGCAGAGAGGGGTGGCCACATAAAAAGGGTGGATTCCAATGTTTCTCCAATCATCTCCCTGCCTGCCTGAACCTGACATAAAACAAGACTTAATGGTTCAGCCTGGTTAGCTCCCAGAGTGTAGGCAAAAGTCCTTCAGGAATCTCCCCATAGACATTCCCTCTCATTGCAAACAGAGTCATACATCCTGTCCCGGGCACAGAATCACGGACGAATGACCCAGGGCAGGGGCGGGAGGGCACCGGCTTCAGCTCCCTGGCCACCCCACACACACTTGTTGATGAACTGTTTGGAAGATCTGGCCAGGGCCTGCCCCAGTGTGTTCTATTTCTAATTTATAAGCTCAAATTTTGACTGGTGTCCAGACTGGCACCTCTGCTTGTCCTCCCCAAGGTCAGAAGGGAGCAGGAGCCCCAGATTCATCTGGGTAGGCACTAGGGGTTCTGCCAACCCCACCTGCACCCAACACCAACTCAGTCTGGCCTTCTGAGATAATCTGAGTGCTGCTCCTCCCCACTCCCCCCAACCCCTCCAAGGCTCATATAGTTTTTTAACCCCTCCAGAGGCCCACAGCCACTCAAAAGCCTCTAGCCTGACCTTCAGAATGCTTTTCTGCCTCTTTCCAGGGAAAGTTGATTGTGTAGCCACCTCTCACTTCCCAGCTGCCCCCCGCCCCCCCCACGCAGGGCTGCTCGCTGGAAAAGCCAAACGCCATGTCTTTTCTTTTGGTAGTCGGGCGGAGGGTGCTGGAGGAGATAAAGGAGACTGATGCACCTGTACTAAAAGCTTAGAAATCCTCTGGAGAATTGGCAGGGGTCCACCCTCCCTCCCTCCCCCAGCAGCTTTCAAAGGGGGTCTCAGCACCTTCCAGGGGTGAGCTTCCACTCCCAGCTCCACATGAAATACAATCAGTTTGTGGCTGGGCTCCCTCCTGAGTGTCTAGCTCCATCCAGTGGCACTCTGGCCGCTTCTAACCCACCACCCCCGCTTCCGGCCCCCGAACCCCCTCCTGCAAATCTGCAAAGGTCCTGCCTGGCCAGGTTGCCAGCCCCTGCCTCCCACAGCTGCAGCGGGAGCCTGTGCCTTTAAGGAAGCGGGCAGGGGTCTCATCAGGCGGGCCCACTTCAGCCAGGGGAGACCGACACGTTTCTCCCACAGACCCCGGTGGGCCGTTTCCTCGCGGAACCGCAGAAACCCAGGCATTCCGACCCCTGCCTCTGCACCGCGGGAAATCCAGAGACAACGCTCTTTTGAACCATTGCGAAGGTGTCACTACTCCGGAACGTTATATACGTTGGCCAGTACTTCACCCTCTACACAGCATGTCCCGAGCCCACCCCTCAAACCCCATGAAGACCGCGGTCCCCAGCCCCCTGGGAACCCTCCAGCGTTGCCTTCGCGATCAGATCCGCGTAGCCGTCTGCTTCAGGAGTAGGTAGACAGGTCCGTCTGGGTCCCTCCGGTCGCAGTGCCTTCCTGCCCCGGGTCCTCCCTCTGGCACGAGGAGGGGCGCCCGGGAGCTAGCCCATCCCACCCTCTGCGGGCTGCAGGGATCGGTCTCTCCCGGGCTGGATCCCAGATACTGGGTGGAGTGGGGTGGGGGTGGGGGGGTTCGGGACGGAGGGTGGCAGAGTGTCGCGCAGGAAGGAAGCAGCGGCGGGAGAGGGCTTCATTTCGGTTTCGGGAGGTTGGCCCCGCTCTGGCCCTGGCCCGCTCTCCGTCGGTGAAGGACGCGGCTGGCGGAGACAGCTGAGCTGGAGGAGGGGTCCCGTGGCCCCGGAGGGGCGAAGGTTCTGGAGTCGGGGGAGGGCGGACGAGGCGTAGAGGGGCAAGGGCGGCGGGGCGGCGCTTACCTGCTCACCCAGGGGCCTCGCGGCGGGGCCGCGGGCTGCGGGTCTGCCCGGGGCAGACTCCGCGGGGAGGGCGCGCAGCGGCGAGTCCGCGCCCCGCTCCGCCCAGGGATGGGGAGCTCGTGCGCTGAGTAGCGCGCGTAGAGCCGGATCTCCGCGTCTGTGTCCGCCGGGCGCCGGTGTCCGTGGGTCCCTGCGCGGCGGCGTGAGCTTGTGCGCACGCGGGGACCACGCTCGCCTGGGGCCGCCGCCGCCGCAGCCGCCGCTGCCGCCGCTGTCAGTTGCCGCCCGGGGCCCGAGCGCGGGGGCCCCGGCCTGCCCTAGCCCGCCCCGCGCCGCGCGTCCGCCCAGCCTGGTCTGCCTTGCCGGAGAGACACCGCCTCCACCGCGAAGCCAGGCAGGGGCAGGAGGGAGGCGACCGACCACCGCCTCCCACCGTGCTTCGCAGGCTGCGGGGTGGGGTGCAGGCCAATGGGCGCCCGGGGGAGGGGTTAGGGGAGCTGGACCCCGCCCGCCGCAGACCAGAGCAGGAGCTTTGGCGCGGAGACCAGGGGGCGAGGATGCGGAGGCGACAATTCCCCTCTGTCGCCGGGCTTCCGGGACTCAGTCCCGGGGCTCACCTCCCTCCTTTTAACCCTCCTGAAATACCCAGAGCGTGAAACCATCAGTCTTCTCCCTCCCACGTCCTTCTGATTCCTTGTCAGAACCAGCTCCTCCTCCTCCAGGAAGCCTTCCTTACAGGGCAAGTACCAGACTCCCCTTGGGATTTTTCTTTGCCCCCACAGCCCTGGCCTGGGAAAGTCAGCTAGCTTCCGAGAGCCTGTCCGAATGTCTTCAAATGTGATCCCCTCAATGGCCAGAAAAGGAAGGTGGGGGTGCCTTACAGGGGCGCCCTACAGCAGCTTAAAACAACAGGGCTCTGGGGTCAGATTGCCTGGCTTCAGTCGAGGCTGTGCCAGGGGTGGCTCTGTGAGCTGGGGCAGGTGACTGGGTGTCTCNNGGCGAGGATGCGGAGGCGACAATTCCCCTCTGTCGCCGGGCTTCCGGGACTCAGTCCCGGGGCTCACCTCCCTCCTTTTAACCCTCCTGAAATACCCAGAGCGTGAAACCATCAGTCTTCTCCCTCCCACGTCCTTCTGATTCCTTGTCAGAACCAGCTCCTCCTCCTCCAGGAAGCCTTCCTTACAGGGCAAGTACCAGACTCCCCTTGGGATTTTTCTTTGCCCCCACAGCCCTGGCCTGGGAAAGTCAGCTAGCTTCCGAGAGCCTGTCCGAATGTCTTCAAATGTGATCCCCTCAATGGCCAGAAAAGGAAGGTGGGGGTGCCTTACAGGGGCGCCCTACAGCAGCTTAAAACAACAGGGCTCTGGGGTCAGATTGCCTGGCTTCAGTCGAGGCTGTGCCAGGGGTGGCTCTGTGAGCTGGGGCAGGTGACTGGGTGTCTCTGAGCCTCAGCTATTCGCCTGTACAGGGGCATCACAGTACCTTCCCTCCCCCACCCCTCACCTCTTGTCAACAGCATTAAACAAGACTAGGACTAAGTAGGTTTTCACTGATTTTATTTCCTCACTAATGAATTAATTATAATTACTATTGCTACACGAACTCAATGGACATGAGTTTGAGCAAAATCCAGGAGACAGTGAGGGACAGGAAAGCCTGGCTTGCTGCTGTCTGTGGGGTCATGAAGAGTTGGACATGACTTAGAGCCTGAACAACTGTTACTGTATTGCTCAACCTTCTCCTGGTACAGATGGATAAGCTGAGGCTTAGTGAGGGGAACTGACTGACTCTTTGCAACCCTAAGGACTCAGGCTCCTCTCCATGGCAGTCTCCAGGCAAGAATACTGGAGTAGGTTGCCATGCCCTCCTCCAGGGAATCTTCCCAACCCAGGGATAGAACCTGTGTCTCTTGTGTCGCCTGCTTTGGCAGATGAGTTCTTTACCACTAGTGCAACCTGGGAAGCCCCAAACAGGTCAAGGTCAGGTAGCCAGTTGGTGGCAAAGCCAAAGACCAACCAAGAACAGTTAGTTACATACTCCCAGGCCAAGCACTTACCCTCTGCCCACCCCCACCAGCCAACCCACTGCTCCTACCTGACCCTGCTCATGGTTTCTTGGCCCACCCCAGGCGTCAGCATCTGAAGAGCCCCCTCCATACCCCAGCCCACAGCTCTGCAACCAGGCTCTGGCTTTCCTTATTCAAGTAAATTATTGTTTGCCTTCCAAGTGGGTTTCAGTTTTGGGTATGCCACCTTCTTGAGGAAGCTTCAAGAAGGAGGAGGAGGAAGAGAGAGACTTGAGCTCCTTTCCTTGGGAATTCTTGCCCAGCTGAGGAGGAGAGGACTGGAGGATGGAGCAGGACTCCATAAGGGAAACAAAGGAAGTATCTGAGTGTCCAGAAAGTCTGCTCAGTGAGTTGATGGTTTCTCTCTACAACACAGTGAACCCTGGCCCCCTGTGGTACACCACACTGTTGGTCTGCATGGATCACATTTCTTTGAGTCCAGAAAAGCTTCCTGGAAGAGAAGGATGTTCGTTCTTATCTGTATCAATAAAGAGTGAGACCCCTCTGGAGAGAAGAGGGCTCGGTGCCTTGGTCAAGTCAGACACACAAGACCGGCAGGACTTCCCTCCACACCTGAGTAGACCCCTTTCTAGATTGTTGCCTGACCCCTGGCAGCTTCCTTTCATCCGTCTCCAACCTGGGTGTTTGAAGATCAAATGAGATGTTGTGTGTGAAAGTGCTCTGTAAACTGTGAAACGCTGTGAGGAGAAAGGAGGGGCTACAGCAGTCTCAGAGTCAGGAGGGAAGCATGGAACTCAGGACACTGGAGGCACAAAGTGTGACGAAGTTCACTTGTGGCAGGCCGGTTGTCCCTGGAAATTTCCATGGTCAGGTGACTAGATGAGGACCCTTGGCTCAGAGTCAGCCTTCATTTCCACGTTTACTATCTTTTCCATACTCCAGGTCCCCCTCTGGGCTCTGGAACACCTGCTCTCTGTTTTGTGTCCCAGATGTGTGTCTTGCTTGGTGTGGGCAGTGAGCAGGTTGAGCATCCCTTCCCCCCTCTGCCTGAGCAGCCAGTGGACAGGAATTAACCTGCAGTCCTCCGCTCACATCCCTTCCCTTTACCTCTTCCCTCTTTGCCACAGCTAGGGGTCAGCCAGGGCTCCGGGGTCCCGCTGTGCCATCCACGCCCAGCATGGAGCAGGTAGGGGTAGAAATCCAGCTCCTGCTCTGCCTGCTGCCCACGAAGCCAGCCACATAGAGTCCACCATAAGGGACACTTCTTATAGTTGGTTCTGGACAGGGCCCTCTCTACTCTCTCCAAGGTGTTGCAGTCCTTATAGATGGCTTCTAATCCCTGCTGTACCTAATAACATCAAGTTTAGATGAGCCACAGGAATGAGCATCATCAGAGCTGGGATCCAGGAAGGCTGACTAGTCCCCTTCTCTACGAATGAAGCACCCAAGCCTGGAGGGCCACAGGACTAGCCCGAGGACACATTTAGACTGGGGACTAAAGTTTGTGTCCATGTGCCCAGTTTGGTGTTGTTTGACCTAGCTAACAGCCCCGATCATTCTGGAGCAGGCTGGCCTCTCATGGCCCAGACTGTTCTCCACCCATGCAGGCCTACAGCTCTGGTCTCTCCAGACAAGCCTGATCTCCTTCAGCAGGAGCTATGCCAATTCTGGTCTCCCAGACCGGGCCTCCCCAAGGACAGGACCAGACTTCCTTCTTTTTCCTCCTCACCCTGCCTGCCTGGCTTCATTCAGGGAGACTGGAGGCCGAGGGACCACCCGTGGGACCACCCACTCCTCCCAGAGGACCCCTGGAGTTTCCGTCTCTCCCCTGGGGTGGGAGGCTGGGGTCTCCTCAACAGTTTTTCCCTCCCCTGAGGTGCTCATTGCCTCAGCTCCCTTCCACAGGCCAGCCAGCCAGGCGGGCAGCAGCCGAAAAAGATGGATTTTAATTCAATTTTCTGAGATGTGGCAGAGGGAGATGGATGCCAGGCTGCCCTACCCAGCATTCGTCTCTCCTGAGCACCGGTTCCCTCCTTGACTCTCAGCCCCTACCCACCCCACCCCACGCCAGCCACACCAGTCCAGCTGCGCAGGCGGGGAGAACAGCACATTCGAGGATACCGAGGCGTTTTTATTGTACAATAAACAGCTGACATTTGCTGAATGCTCACCTTATCTTGAGCCAGTGGTTTTCAACCCTCTGGTGCTACAGAATCCTTGGGGAGCTTTAAAAATGTCCCCATGCCTAGGTCTCACCACCGAGATCAGTAGACAGTCTGTGGTAAGGCCTGGGCAAAAGGATTTTTTTAAAAGCTCCCCAGTGGATTGTAATGTGCAGCCAAGGCTCAGAACCACTGTCATAAGCCCTCTGTTAAATGCTTTCCTTGTGCGTGTCACAAGGTGGCATGCTCACATGTCTGGAACCCTGAGAGGTGTGCCGAGGGACCGTCCCTCAGTGCCCTCGCAACCATCAGCAGCCTCTTTTACCTCCTCTGGGAACTATTCATATACATATGTTTTTGTTTTCTACATGCTCCGGGCCATGAAACGGATGGGAAAGTAACTGCCTTCCATGCGTTTGCCCATCTAATTCCTGTTTGGGGAATGTGCTGGGCCTTGCATGGCAGGCTATGGAGTCTGTGTTTCTTTCCGTGAAGGAGCAAAATGCTGACCCTGGGTCACTTCTCATGCAAGCCAGTGCACAGTTCCAGGGGAAGTTTGATTCTGAAGGGCCCCTGGTCACCCCCTGCATCTGTGCTGCAGTCAGACAGCCAGGGAGGCTCTGAGTCAACCCACGTGCATCAGGGAGTGGCCCCTGGAAGGCCCAGAAACACAGTGGGGTGAGCAGGGAGGCTCTGGAAGGTCAGTCCCATGATGGTGCGTAGGGCAGGTCCAGTGCCTCTAAAGCTCCCCTCTCCAGCAGATAGTCTGTAGAGACATCCAGGTAGCAGTCCTGGGCTCCCCAGTGAGAGCACCATTCCAGAAGCAGGCTCGCACCCAGGGGGCAGCATCCTTAGCGGATAAACCAGTACCCTCCAGAGCCTTTTCAGCTACCCCAGGGACCCTTGAAATTTTCTAAGAAACCAAGGCAATAAACACTAGGGTTTTCGGACTGTTCTCCAGGAACTCTAAAATACTTGAAGCTGCCTCACCAGAAACCTGGGGCACAGATGGAAGGAAGGCATGTTCTCAGAGACTCCTGGGAGCTCCTCAGAGCTCAGGCATTCTGCGTCCTCTCTGTTCCATGTCCACAGGGCACAGTGATGGATGAGGGTGAGCAAGGGGAGGACTGTCAGAGGAAGAGAAAGAGACCAGGGGTCACTGATTTGGGAATCCTAAATTCTAAGTGCAGACTTGACTGGTTAAGCACCCCATTTCACAGAGAAAGCAAATGAGGCTCAACAGGAATGATTGGCTAAAAGTCATAAAAGCTAATTATTATCAGAGATGGGGCCACATACCAGATCTCTGGATTTTAAGTCCTGAGTTCTGTCCACTGGACCATAACTCTTAGAAAGGAAGAGGTGCTTCTTGGGAGGTGGAAAGTGTAGGTAAATGTGAGTAGGCATCAAAGGAGGTAAAAGTGAAATGGAATATTACTCGGCCATTAAAAAAAAGGAAATAATGCCATCTGCAGCAACATGGATGGACCTAGAGATTGTCATACAGAGTGAAGTAAGTCAGACAGAGACGGGGAGACATTGTATGACTTCTCTTATATGTAGAATCTAAAAAGAAATGATACAAGTGAACTATAACACAGAAAGAGACTCTCAGACTTAGAGGATGAACTTACGGTTGCTGGGAAGGAAGGATGGGGCATGGGATAATTAGGGAGTTTGGGATGGACATGATACACTGCCATATTTAAAATGGATAGCCAACCAGGACCTACTGTGTGGCACATGGAACTCTGCTCAATGTTATGTGGCAGCCTGGATGGGAGGGGAGTTTGGGGGAGAATGGATCCATGAATATGTATGGCTGAGTCCCTTCACTGTTCACGTGAAACCATCACAACATTGTTTGTTATTCAGCTATATCCCAATACAAAATAAGAAGTTTTTAAAAAAGAGGCAAAAGTGAGAGATACATGTGAAGAGCCAAATGTCCTGTCTCTATCCCCCATGTACATAAGTACCCAACTGCAGCCTCTCGCCTGGAGAAGGGAAGAGGGAAGGGAAGCCTCCCACACACCCAAATACACATACTTATTGCTGCATGGAGAGGGTGGTTCCCAGGTGGCGCTAGTGGTAAAGAACCCGCTTGCCAATGCAAGAGACATGAGACACGGGTTCAATCTTTGGGTGGGGAAGGCACCCAAGGTACAGATGCGATCTTTGGGTCCTTATCCCCTGGAGAAGGACATAGCAACCCACTCCAGTATTCTTGCTTGGAAATTCCCATGGACAGAGGAGCCTAGCAGGTTACAGTCCATAGGAGTTGCAAAGAGATAGACACGACTGAAGCAACTTAGCATGCATTGCTGCATGGGAGTATTCTCCACACAGGCGCACATGTGCTTCTCTGTCCATTAGGTATGCCCTGAGGTGCATTCGCCTAGGGCCCAAACACGCTCTCACGCACACACACACACACGCGCACCATCCACAGATCTGCTGGGCGAAACTACACCGTCTCTACCAAGAGAGGCCAATTCTTGTAGAATTGAGCCAGGCAGTGGGCCACTCTGCAGAGGCAGAGCTTCATCACTGTCAGACAGTTCTCATAAAGCAGAGTTTCCCGTTCACTTTCCGTAGTCCCCTCCCCAGGGACTTAGCTGTTTACCCATGAGAACCAAATACCCTGCAGGAACTCTGGTGGAAGGAGAATGCGTATTTCCATTCCATCTCCAGTTCTCTATTCACCAGACTTTTTTTCCTTCCCTTCACCTCCATCCTCCCCATCTTCACTGGCACACTCTGGAGTTGGTGTGAGGTCTTCCCCTGCGAAAAAGGCCCCCTCCTGGGCACTCTACAAACGGGCCTCACTGTAGGTGTTCAAGAGCCAGGTTGCTCACGCCTCGCCCTCTGCTGGGTGCTTGCTCAGTGCCCTCAGTCTGGCTCCAGCTCCTGCTGGATTGGGCACCCACCCCCTTGCAGGTCCCACAGAAAAAGCCTGGTCCTGCTTGCTGTTGTTCCAGTTTCCTCAGAGCCTGACTTGGCTGCCTGGAAAATAACAGTGCACCCGGCCCAGCACAAGTCCTGGCTTTCACGCGGGACCCCAGCAAGCAAGCACGGAGGTGTGGAAATTACAGATAATTCACGTGGGAGGAGGCAGCAAGCATGAGGCATGGATCCAGCCGTTCCCAGAAAAGCAACTCAGGATAATAGGGGGCCTGTGACGGGCTGAGCCCTGACTCGGTGTCATGCAAACGATGCTGATAATTATATTAAAAGTAGGGCAAATAGAACGTTCTTTGATAACCAACTTTGGGAGCAGGTTGGCAGCTGATGAAACAATTCTTTGCCACGGCTGATGGGAGCATTGTCTGCTGGGAATTCACTGGGGGTGCTGGGGGCTCTGGGCCCTGAGTGGGGGCTGGGAAGATAGAGCTGGCAGGATGACCTTGACCCAAGACCTTGCAGGTATTCAGGGGCAGGGTATGTAGATCAGGCTTCTACTGCAGGATAACAAGTCCCCACCAACTTGGCAGTTTAAAATAATGCACATTGATTATGTCATGGTTTTCCTAGGGCAGGAGTACAGGTGGAGTCCCCTGCTCAGGGTGTCATAAGACTGCAATCAAAGTGTCAGTCAGGTCTGGGGTTTCATCTGAGGCTCAGGGTCTTCTTCCAAGCTTGTCAATAAATCTATTCCGTATGGTTGAGGGGCTGAGCAGTCAGCTTCTGGGACCCCATCTGGTCCTCTCTACAACATGACAGTTTGTTTCTTGAAGGCCAACAGGAGAGAGACTGATGCCTCCGTCTTTGAAGTCTAGACTCTCTCTTAAAGGGCTCATCTGATTATCTTAAATTGTCTTGGGCTAATCTCCCTTTTGACAAATTTAAAGTCAAAGCATCAGTGTGTGTGCTTAGTCACTCCATCCTGTCTGACTCTCTGCAACCCCCTGTAGCCTGCCAGGCTCCTCTGTCCAGGGAATTCTCCAGGCAAGAATACTGCAGTGGGTAGCCATTCCCTTCTCCAGGGGATCTTCCTGAACCAGGGATCAAACCCAAGTCTCCTGCATCACAGGCAGATTCTTTACCATCTGAGTCCCCAGGGAAGCCCAACAACCTCTGCAAAATCCTTTCCCCTTTGCCATGTAACTAGCCTAACCAGGAAAGTAGAATCCATTATATTTCTACATCCTGTCCACATCTGAGAGGAGGGACTTGTGTGGGCTTGTATCCCAGGGCACCTTACAATCCTGTCTACTGAGGTCCCTGTCGTCTAGAGACCGAACGTGAGAGATGGGGTGGGAACGACCTATTGAGCAAAGATCTCTGAGGTCACAACCCATGTTAGCCTTGTTCCATCCAAGTGTTTGGCATGAAATCAGTGCTCAGGAAATATTTTTCAGTTGAATAAGTGAGTCACCAACTCCTACCTCCAATGTACAGGTGGGGAAGCCAAGACTAGAGAAAGGAAAGTACTTTTCAAGTCATCCAAGGCAACCGATGGCTAAGTCGGAACAACAATAAGTACTGCCATTAATTGAGCAGTTACTGTGTGCCAGACATCACATTTGGTTATTTTACCAGCTCCTTAAATTGTCATAAAGCTATGTGATTAGGGATGATGAATACCCAAGGTTTACAGGTGAAGAGACCAAGTCTCAGGGAGGCGAAGTAATTTTTCCAAAGATGCTGCTGGCACCATCATAAATCAGGACTCAAGCTTGCTCAACTTGACCCCCACGTCCCTGGGGCTCCCTTTTCCCTGCAGAGTTGTCTGTGTCTGCAGGTGGGACAGACTGAGAGCAGCAGGAGGAGGCCGTGTGTGTGGAGATGCTTGGGGATGTTCGGTCCCCTTCCCCCATGACTCTGCCCACTGCGTCCTCTTCCTTCCCGTGGGGATTAAGTCATCACTGTTTCACACTGGGCCACCCAGAGCCTGACAAGGCAGGGAGGTCTTTCTAATTACTCATAATTAGCAAGCTGATTAGTCCTGTCACATGGCACTGTCTCTATTAGTGCTCTCCTTTGTGTTCTGGGGACACTTCTCTGGAAAGGAGGGGACCTGTCTGCATAACCCAGGAGAAGAGGATGCAGGGGAATCTGACTGGGATTGGGCAATCAGGTCATTCATGACCACAGAGACAAGTATCTCACCAAGCCTACCCCTCCCACCAGATCCCCACGGGAGCTTTTCTTTTTCCAGATCCAGAGCACAGAGAACACACGTCGTCCATTATGGGAGACAGGACCTGCCTTACTCCACAGGGGAGCATCCTTCCCCAGAGGTCCTCATGCATCACTACCTCTCCTTCTGTAAGTGAAAGTTTCTCAGTCATGTCTGATTCTTTGCAACCCCATGGAATATACAGTCCTTCGAATTCTCCACACCAGAATACTGGAGTGGGTAGCCTTTCCCTTCTCCAGCCTTTCCCTTCCAACCCAGGGATCGAACCCAGGTCTCCCACATTGCAGGCAGATTCTTTACCAGCTGATCCGCCAGGGAAGCCCCTCCTTCTGTATGGCTCTGGTCAAATGTCACTGCACTCATCATTGCCCGGCTCCTGACCCCAAGTTATAATACAGTAGGTAGGCACAGATTTTGGAGCCAGACTGCTGGGTTCCCGTCCTGGCTCTGCCACTTGGACAAATTATTAACCTTCTGTGGCTCAGTTCCCACAGCCACAGATTAAACAGTAAAGTGTTAAAGTGGGATTAAACAGCAGCATCACATTGTTATGACTGTAAATAAGTTAATATATGTAAATCATTAGACTTCCCTGGAGGTCCAGTGGTTAAGACTCCACCCTTCCATTGCAGGGGACCTTGGTTAGATTCCTGAAGCTAAGATCTTGCTTGCCATATGATGTGGCCAAAAATAAATAAGAAGAACATTAGAACAGAGTCTAACATAGAATAAATACAATAAAGTGTTAATAATTCCTTTGTTCTTCTTTTTCTTTATAACACTTACCACTATCGGCTATGCAACAAATAATATGTTGCATGTTATTTGTTTATTTGTTTAATAGTTGTCTCCCCCAAAAGGATGGCAGCTGCTTGAGGGCAGGGCTTTTCTTTGTTCATTGCTTTATTCCAGCACCTGTTGAATCAGTGAGTGAATCCTACCTTCTCTCTTCTAGGGCAGAGGTTTCACTTCTCTCTGTCCTCTTCAGAAGTTCTCAAAGAGAATAAAGATGCAACTTCCATGCCCTCATCATCTTCTAACCTCTGTCACCTTGATTCATGACCACAGACTTCACTTTTGGAACCACAAGGTGACTCTGTCCTACAATAACCAGATTCTACCCTGTGATGAAATGGTCTGAAACTTATGTCATAAAATCCTGGAAGCCTAGAATTCATGGATTCCTAGAATGGGCTCCAGGCCTTGGAGAATTCCAGAATGGAACTCTGGAAGCTCAAAATGTAACCTGCGATTTGTTGATAGAACCTGGGAATCTTGGAGAGGACACCCAGAATTTCAGAAGAGGCTCTCAGAACCGGGTCTTTGAGAGAACCCGGTGAGACCAAATGGCCCTGCCTTGTTGATTTCTTTGCAGTGATAAAAACAAACATAAGTTGTGCTGGTGTTCAGAGCTGAGGGGCAGGGAGAAGGGCCAGGACAGTGGTGGGAAAGGGCTCCCCTGTGAGGGTTGCTAGGCGCTGGCACTGGCTGAGACAATGAGGCTGGCTGGGTAGGTGGAGCCTAAGACTGCATCCTAATGAGGATGCCGGAGGAGAAAGGGAGGGAGGGGATTGGAGCAGCATGCAGGGCATGGGCATGGCCCGTTCTAATCCCATTATAACTGGCCATCCAGCTGCCAGGGCCGGCTGGGCCCCAGGTCTGCCTCTGCCCTCCCATCCAAAGGCAGGCTCGGTCTGCACAGTGCTTGGGGTTCAGACAGGTGCCCCATCCTGTTCTGAAGTCCACACCCTAGAGCAGGAGTGTGGTTAGGTTATGAGCCCCAGGAGACCCAGGGCTAAAAGCGGGGAGGTGGCCAGGGGGCAGAGAATGGAGGAACCCCTCAAGAAAATGGATTGACCTAGGGTAGAATGGTAGACCTAGGGTAGAATATATGGTACTTGATGAGAAATTCTGCATATTAAACAGAGGTTCAATTAATGAGCCCTGGCAATGGCACCCCACTCCAGTACTCTTGCCTGGACAATCCCATGGATGGAGGAGCCTGGTAGGCTGCAGTCCATGGGGTCGTGAAGAGTTGGACACGACTGAGCAACTTCACTTTCACTTTTCACTTTCATGCATTGGAGAAGGAAATGACAGCCCACTCCAGTGTTCTTGCCTGGAGAATCCCAGGGACGGGGGAGCCAGGTGGGCTGCCGTCTATGGGGTCGCACAGAGTCAGACACGACTGAAGTGACTTAGCAGCAGCAGCAACACTACTTTTACCCTGAATATTGACTCAATCCCAGGCAGCCCTTTGACCTGGGCTAGACACTGAACCCTGAACTTCTCTCAAACTAGGCCCCAGTCCCAGTCCCATAGGAAGCCCCTATCCCAGCTACAGACTAACCTCTAGATTGAGCCCTGATCCCAGCTAAGTGCGTGCATGCTAAAACACTTCAGTCTTGTCCGATTCTTTGCAACCCTATGGACTGTAGTTCTCCGGGCTCCTCTGCCCATGGAGTTCTCCAGGCAAGAATACTGGAGTGGGTTGCCATGCCCTCCTCCAGGGGATCTTTCTAACACAGGGATCGAACCTGCGTCTCTTATGTCTTCTGCATTGGCAGGCGGGTTCTTCACCACTAGTGCCACCTGGGAAGCCCAATCCCAGCTACATTTTCCTCCAAACAATGTTTCATGAGTCCACAGATCTCTGAAAATAGAATTCACCTCAAAGAATCCAAAAGCCAGGAGGATTCCTTAAACCGTAAAATAGCCCCACACCTCTAAAGCATGCTGGCTTCCAGAAACAGCTACAAAGACCCGGGTTGATCTCCCTCTCAAAGCCCAGAGCAAGTGGACTCTCCCCTCCCTGCTGTGGGAAGGGCTTCAGTTCAGAGATAGTCCTGCTCCAACCTGAGCTCTTTCCAACATGAGAAAGAGAACCTGGAAGGCTGTCAGTGGACCAGACCCCATCAAGACACTGCTGGGGTCGGAGATGCAAACTGCGGCATGAAAGCCGGAGGAGCATCGGCAGAGGTGGCCCTGGTGGTACTGGAGGTGGAGACAGATGTGGTGATGCTTGCCTGGGTGGTCTTGACGAATGAAGTTGATGATATCGATGAACATTTGTAAGCCTGGTGATAGAGACATGCCTCATGAAGGTCTCCCAACCTCTCTGCTCTTCCCTCAACTGCACTCCTTTCTGCCCTTCTGCCACTCACCATCTTGGCTTTGATTGGCCTGGTTTTAGTGCCTTGGAATAGGTCACTGTTTTTCCTTAATGAGCCCAGCGCTTTTGGAGGAGGAACTCTGTAATAATCCAAATAACAAATGAATTGGAGTCTTTGTGTATTCCCTGCTTCTGGTTTTAGCATCTCCAAGGTGGAAGGACAGCTGCCTTCTTCCCATCAACATGGTGCCCAGCAGAACTGGAGGCTCCCCACTCTTAGGCACTTTAAAATGTCTGACACACACACTGCTCACTCCCAGGAAGATAAGGCAGTGAAAGGACAAATGGACCCACCAACCTCTTGGAGTTGCAGTCTCCTGGACAAAGAAGCGAGAAACTGTCACCCATATTCCAGGGGCTGTGGCAGCTCCTCTACTAAGGTCCAGCCTCACCTGGCTCAGATGACCACAGGATATGAGGGTCACAAGGAAAAACCCTCTACCCTCTGGGCAATCTTCCCTGTTCAGTGCTGCACAAAAATCTCTCCACTGAGACTCATTTTCTTCTGGAAGATAGAGGAAATATGCAGTGCAAAGAGCTTTGGTCTGATGAGGAGAGACCTTGCATTCTAATCTGGATCACAGTACTGCTTCTAATCCATACTTCTACCACATAACCTCACATGGTGGGTTTTACATCCTGGCTAGGCTACTTCTTCTTTATTGCCGGACTTTCCCTTGCCATGCACACCATTAAGCATTAGTTCAGTCCCTAGTTCTAAATGCTAACGGCATTGCCCAGTCATTGTGACATTAAAAGCCCTCCCATGCATACCCACCACTACCCACTTTCTACCCACTTGAGAACTGTTCAGAGACATTATCTGTGCAGTAACCGCAAAGGGAAGAGCCTCAAACCTGTTTAACCAACATCAGTCCACCACTACCTCCAAGCTATATGAGAGAAGATAGGAAGACATGTTAAAACTACTGAGGATGTGTTTGTGGTGGGGGCTCCCAAAGGAAGGCACATAGAAAAGGGCACTTGCCCTCATCCCAGCCTCATGAAAAGGAGCTTGAAAAGACTCTCTTGGAGAGCTTGGCAGTTTTTGCTGAAATTGGGTGGCACAGAGACTGACAGCTGACTGCCCAGAGACATGTCCCAGCCTAATGTGTAGGAAGAATTACACCAAGAGATTGACCTTATTTATGCAGGATATAGAGCCAGGGAAGGGCTTAAAGCAAGGCATGCTAAACAGAATCATGTGGGCAGCGTGACAGAGGCTGCATGAGAGGCAGGGAAACAGTTAAGAACCTACTGAGGTAGTCCTGAGGACAGATGATGAAGGGCTGGGCGGGACTACGACAGTGGACATAGATGTGAAAGGATAGGGGTGGAGCTGAGAGAAAAAGTAAGATAAATCAATAGGAACTGTTTGTGAAGACTCCAAGAGGCAAGACCAATAAGAGGAGCTTTTGTTATCATTATTGTCTTAAAATACAAAACTTTCTGGAGAGGGAATAGCTGAGTGCCATTATCAGTCATTAACACTTTAGGATGAATTAGCCATTCATCCATGGAGCTGTTGACATTTAGCAAAAGCAGGTTTTAAGAAAACCTGGGGGCGGTCCTAAGATGGCAGAAGAATAGGACGGGGAGACCACTTTCTCCCCCACAAATTCATCAAAAGAACATTTAAACACTGAGTAAATTCCTCAAAACAACTTCTGAATGCTGGCAGAGAACATCAGGTGCCCAGAGAAGCAGCCCATTGTCTTCAAAAACAGGTAGGAAAAAATATAAAAGACAAAAAAAAGAGACAAAAGAGGTAGGGACAGAGCTCCATCCCAGGAAGGGAGTCTTAAAAAGAGAGAATTTTCCAAACACCAGGAAACACTCTCACTGCCGAGTCTGTGGCGAGCCCTGGAAGCACAGAGGGCAACATAACAGGGAGGAAAAGTAAATAAATAATTAAAACCCACAGATTCCGTGCCCACTGGTAACTCCCCCAGCGGAGAAGCAGCGCAGACGCCTGCACCCACCACCAGCAAGTGGGGGCTGGGCAGGGAGGCACGCGCTGCATTGCTTAGCGTAAGGATCTGGCCTGAATGCCCCAGCCCAATCTGAGCAAACTAACTTGGGCTAGCAAACCAGACTGTGGGATAACTACCACGTGAAAAGCCAGCCCTACCTAAGACACCGCCAGGCCCACGCACAGAACAAAGGACTGAACAGAGATAGTCGGCTGCAAACAATCCCCCTCCAGTGACAGGCAGCCAGAGCCGCAAGGGGGCAATCGCAGACCCAGAGAAACATTATCTACAAAACTGTAAGCAGGCTTCTTTGTTACCTAAGACTTCTTGGGGTTCTAGACAGTCAACATCTGCCTGAGAAGGTGCGCCGGTTTTACACCCAGAAAACCGAGCAGGGAGAAAACTGAGTGGCAGGGACGAGGGAGGCGATAAGTCGCAGTGACCGTGCTCGCCAAACACCCTATCACCTGAGCTGCTCAGACCTGGGAAGGGCACAAAATGCAGGCCCAACCGAGTCTGCGCCTCTGAGGACTACCTGAGTGCCTGAACCTGTGCGGCTTAGACCTGGGAGGTGCATGCAGCCCAGGGCCGGTCTCAGAGGGTTTCCAGCAGAGCAACCTAGAGCATGAGCAGAGTGAGCAGGGAGGGCACACACGCCATGAGTGGGGGCAGGCCCAGTGTGGCTGAGGCACTGTGAGCACACACCAGTGCTATTTGTTTGCAGCATCCCTCTCTCCCCACAGCATGACTGAACAATTGAGCCTAACAAAATTGTCCACCACCGCCCCCTTTGTGTCAGGGCAGAAATCAGACACTGAAGAGACCAGCAAACAGAAGCCAAAACAGAGGGAACCGCCATGGAAGTGACAAGTGCAATAGATTAAAACCCTGTCATTAGTACCGACTACATAGGAAGGGGCCTATAGTTCTTGAGAAATATAAGCCGGACCAAAGAACTATGAAAATGTACTGACCCCACAATACCCACAACACCAGAGAAAGTCCTAGATATATTTTTACTATTTTTATGATCATTCTTTTTTTTATTTTTTTT
>SJYQ01004034.1:445959-459344 GCA_006410935.1 Redunca redunca
CTAGTACAGCCACTATGGAGAACAGTGTGGAGATTCCTTAAAAAACTGGAAATAGAACTGCCTTATGACCCAGCAATCCCACTGCTGGGCATACACACTGAGGAAACCAGAAATGAAAGAGACACGTGTAGCCCAATGTTCATCACAGCACTGTTTATAATAGCCAGGACATGGAAACAACCTAGATGTTCATCAGCAGATGAATGGATAAGAAAGCTGTGGTATATATACACAATGGAGTATTATTCAGCCATTAAAAGGAATACATTTGAATCAGTTCTAATGAGGTGGATGAAACTGGAGCCTATTCTACAGAGTGAAGTAAGCCAGAAAGAAAAACACCAATATAGTATACTAACGCATATATATGGAATTTAGAAAGATGGTAACGATAACCCTGTATGTGAGACAGCAAAAGAGACACAGATGTATAGAACAGTCTTTTGGACTCTGTGGGAGAGGGAGAGGATGGGATGATTTGGGAGAATGGCACTGAAACATGTATAATATCATATATGAAACGAGTCACCAGTCCAGGTTCAATGCATGATACTGGATGCTTGGGGCTGGTGAACTGGGACGACCCAGAGGGATGGTACAGGGAGGGAGGAGGGAGTGGGGTTCAGGATGAGTAACACGTGTATACCTGTGGCAGATACATGTTGATGTATGGCAAAACCAATACAATATTGTAAAGTAATTAACCTCCAATTAAAATAAATAAATTTATATTAAAAAAAAAAGGAAAACCTGGTAGGGAAAGGCAAAAGAAAAATGTACCACCAGGAAAATGAAAGACATAAGTGGGAATGAAGCTGGACATCTGGAGAAGGTGATACAGACAGAACAGACTGCTCTGGACAGAAAGTCTGGGGAACAGAGTTTACGTCTCTAACGGATCCACAACTTAGCAGCCCCACAGTCCTGGCAAGTCACCTAACTTCTTGGAGTCATATGTGCCTCATAGACGATACTATTTATCTCACAGGATTGAGTTCTATAAAGGACCTTTTAAACTGCCAAGCTCTGTGAAGGATTATTATCCCAGAAGGTTGCTGAAAGTTAACTTTGCCGTGATCACCCATCACCTTTCACTGAAATGCAGACAGCCCACTAGCTGTCTTCTTAAAACTAGTTTTTTCCTGTTCCAAAGAAAACTTGAGTAGTCATAATGGGTGCAAAAGGGAAAGGGCAAGAGAAAGGCAGAGAGAATTAGTAAAGCTAGAAAGTGGTACAGCCCCCAGATCTTCTTCCCCATCTACTTACAGGGAGTGATACTAGCTAGCCTCACTATATAAGATAATCCCATCCCTCTAAGTATTTTTAAACAAAGGGGCTATAATTGTTCTTCTTTTTGCTACCAAGTAGCTGTGATCTTGTTTTGACTTTTTTTTTTATTGCCTTGGTTTCCCCTGGGCTTCCCAGGTGTCTCAGTGGTAAAGAATCCGCCTGCCAATGCAGGAGACGCAGGAGACTGTGGGTTCAATCCTTGGGTCAAGAAGATCCCCTGGGGAAGGAAATGGCAACCCACTCCTGTATTCTGGCCTGGGACATCTGATGGACAGAGGAGCCTGGAGGGCTCCAGTCCATGGGGTCGCCAAGAGTCAGACATGACTGAGCGACTGAGCACGGTTTACCCAGCTGTAAAATGTGAATAATGGCACATGGAGTTGTTTTAAGGAGGAAATGTGTTTCTATGCCCAGTGCCTAGGGTGATGTCTGATATGAGTGAGGCTCTATAAATAGCAGCTATACTATTCTGCCACTGCCACTTTCATGATTGATCCCCAGGCCTCTGGCATTCAGTACATCCTGTATGTGTTTGCTGAACAAGGCTGCTCATGGGTGTAGAGTGTGGTGAGAAGTGTGCCCTGTCACCACCATTCCAGCCCTTCCATGCTCACTGTGCTTGCTACCCAGACCCTCAGCTTCCCTGACAATCTAAAGCCTTGAACAGGCCCTTTTGAGAATAGAATTCAGTAGAGAAAATTGCATTAAGGAGTTCTTCTGGTACCTCTTTCCTAATTCCTCTCATCTAAAATTGGACACAAGACCAGGACCCCTATTCTTACCACCCCCTGACCCCACCAAACGATTGCCTTTGTGGCAGCCTTGACCCATGATAACCTTGAACCAAGAGGAGAACCCAGTGTCAGTTGATTCAAGTTATACATCTTCCTGGAAGTCCAAGGTCACTATCCGACAGCCTAGTTGACATCCCTGGCCCACCATTTCCAACACTGCACACAGGATCCTACTCCAATCTGCACCCACCTCCCTGGGCCCTGACTGCACATTTGGCATTCAGTGTGAGCCAGAAACCCGGGAGTCATTCTTCACACTTTGCCATGCCTCATAATTCACCCAGGCAGCCAACATTTAGTGAGGACCGTTGTGGGCGAGGCAGCATGCCAGGCACAGGGGTCACAACAGTCCCTGCCCTCCTGGAGCTTTGGGTCAGATGAGGGCCACCGAAGTCTAGCAATGATCACACAAGTAACATTATGCAGTAACACTGAAATAAAAGAAAAGGGTACAGTAAGCCTAAGTAACGGGTGGCCTGATCTTAGCCACGCTGTCCAAGAGGCTTTCCAGAGAAACAGTCCACTTATCTTGGTTCTAAAGGACAAGGTCTGAAGGGGCTGGGAGTGGGGGGAGGTAGGGGGTCAGGGTGGGGAAAAAATACTTTAGCAGAGAAAGCAACAAGAACCAGGACCATGAACAGAGAGATGGAGCCAGCTGCTCTCAACCCACTGGACTGAGACCAGTATGGCTGGAAGACAGACAGCAAGGGAGAGAGGCTTGAACTGAGGCCAGAGGACCAGGTGAGATCATGAGGGCCTCTGGGACTTATCCTGAGAGCAATGGGAAGCTGCTGAACAGACGATCTTGTCTCGTTTGCTTTTAAACCATATCACTCATTTGCATTTAAAACCAGGCTGGAGGATGTGGGGAGACCCACTAGAAGGCTCTTGCAGTCGATGAGGTAGGAGATTATGGGTTGGACTAAGGGGATGGTGGAAGAGGAAGTGGAGGAGCCGGAGACCATCTGAACAAATGAAATCAATAAGATACATTTCCCACTTTTCCTTGCAGCCAGGTGTGGGCCTGTGTCTAGATTCAGGCCAATGGGATGTGAGTAGAAGTGATGTGAATGACATCCAACTTGTGCCCTACAGGGCTGTGACCTCCCCTTCCCCCTTGCCCCTTCCTGATGGCTGGAATTGGGACATGACAGTGGGAACTAAAGAAACCATCTTGGACAAAGAGAAGAAATCTGCTTATGCTGGAGAGCAAAGACTTGATTGAGAGGGAGACGGGGCCTCTGGTGATTGTGGAGTGGCCATGCCAGCCCTGAATTTTCCACCCACCCTTTTATGTAAGCTTTATTTTGTCTGGGCACTGCTATTTGGGTCTCTCTGTTACAGCTGCTGAATCATATCTTCATAGAACGACAGGTTGGACATGAAGAATATGGACAAGAGAGACAGGGCTGCCATCTGGTCACTGGCTTACACCACTGGATGATGTGGGTCAAGCTCACTAGGACAGGGTCCTGGGGGAGAAACAGGCTTCAAGGTGGCACGAGGTAGGATTTGTCCACATTGTGAATGTAACTTGGGCAAGTTGTTTCCTGGAAGGAAACAAAAAGAGATGTCCAGGGAGCAGGTGGGAAACTTAGAAGAAAGATCGGAGTTGGAAGAAAGTATGATCAGAGAATGAATTTGTGGTTCTCAGCCCTTACCGCACAAGGGCATTTAACAAATTCAGATACCTGGGCCCAAACCCAGAGATTCTGCTTTGTTCAGTCTGGGACAGGGCTTGGCATCAGCATCTTTAAAAATCCCCTCTGGTGGTACTAACGTGCAGCCAGAGATGAGAACCAGTAGTGTGGATGGTAATAAGGCTGTGGGACTGGATGAGATGGCCAAGGGAAGAAGTTAGAGAATGACAAAAGAATCCATCTTCCAGTCCCATCAATTCCAGGCCCTCTCACACCACCTGGACCCACTGGGAGGGGTGAAGGAGCAGACAGCACAGAGCAACTGCCCAGCCGTCTCCACCCCAGTTCTTCCACAACAAGGCAAGGAGAGGCTCAGAGGCGACGCAATCGTCCTCTTGATGTCACCAGGCTCTGGAGTGACAAAACAGATCCTCCTCCCTCCCTCCCTCCTGGAGTGGCCTGGCTGCCACTCAGGAAGCTGCTCCAGTCCTCACAGCTGAGCTGCCCAGAAGCTGCAAGGGAGGAAATTCCACCTTCCCTGCTGGGGTGGAGGCCCTGCTCCGGGGAACTGCACCAAGGCTGTCACCAGAGCTGGGCTCCCTGACTGCAGGGCCCAGCTGCCTGTGCTGTGAGCTCACACACAGGGAGCACGCCGGGTATCTACTGCTCCCTTTCTTTCCAGCCATTTTGTTTTTCTGAACCTTCGATTTCCCTTCTATAAAACAGCCTAGTTCTACTCATTCCTACCAAGACAGTAAGTTTTTGGTGAGTGCCAAAGCAGCCAGTAATGAAATTATAAGGATTTATGAACACCTTTCATCTCCCCACCTCTGCTGCTCTCCAGGTTTGGTGGAAGACAGAGGGAGGGAGGGAGGCAGACAAAGAGAGGAAGGGGACCCCGATGCTTACAGAACAAGCCTGACTTCAGTGAAAATCATGAAGCATTTGGTCAGGAGGAGCCTGCAGTTCAGGAGGGCAGAGGTCATGATAAGATGTCCCAGCTGCAGCATTGTCTTGAAATCAATCATGTTTTTCCCTCGTCTGGGTCCCCCACAGCATGTGACAGCCCATATCTGTCCTGGGAAGTCAAGGTGGAAGGTGGCAAGGATCACCAGACCCATTTGAATATCAGTGCTACCAACCTTTGATTATGTGACGCTAAGCAAGGTACAAAGCACTTTATCCTTCTGAAGATACTTCATCTACAAATCACCTCACATAAAGCTTAGACCATCGCAGTAGCCAATAGTAAATATTAGCTATGTTTGCTGTTAACAGATTACACAAACATCAGGAAATTGTGAGTGAATCAGGAAAAGGCCTGACTCAGAGTAGCTGCCTATCGGTTCCTCTTTTTCCTTTATATTAATCAAGTAACTGTTCAGTGTGGTACAAATGTAAAGTCTGAGGACTACGAGTTCCCTGTAACCAGGAGATTTCTGGCAATATTATCGGCTGGCAGGAAGAGGGCTTACTGAACCAGCACCTGAAATGACCATCTCCAAGGTGAGAAATCAGTTACTCCACCTGGGGTGTCCAGAGAAAATGTGAAAGGTCAGACACATGACCAGAAAGTATTGCCTGACACAAGGGAGGGTCCACAGGGAATAGCCTGTGAGTGGGAAGGAGCCCCCTGGGCAAGAGGCAGTGGGGATGAGGGTGGTGGTGGCAAAAGCAGGGCAACTAGGAGATGTTCCCCAGATGTCAGTAGACAAATGAACGGGGTGATGGAGCCTGGACAGCTCATGCTGAGCCCCTACCCTGGTGCTGACAGGTTGTCCAGCCGCCGTCTTTGACCATTGCTGCACCCCTGGGGCTGGGGTGGCCTGTCCTGCCCTGTGGGAGTTGCTCTCCCCGTGCCTGGACTGGGCCACTCCCTGGAACCCTGAGTTGGGAGGCTCTCCCAGGGCCAGCTGCAACCCCAGCCCCCAGTTCCCACACTCAGGCCTGTGGCAGGGACTGGGTGACCTGAAGGAGTGCTCCCGGCCTCCTACTCCAGATTCTGCTCTGCTTGCCCTCTCCATTCATTGCTCTTTCTGCTCCCAGAGACGGTGAGTTAGGGTCCCGGATGTAGGTCGTGTCCCCTTGCCCTCTGCCTCCGCCCTGCAGGGCATCCCCGGCTTCCATCACTCTGCACCTGGCCTGCCTTCTCAGTGACCCAGCCTCCTCCTCTGGATGCAGAGCCCGCCACAGTGAAGTGCCTTGGTGGAATCTCAGGGGTTCTCAGAGAAGACACCCAATACCCACCTGAGCCCAGTGTCCCTGAGGCCCCCTGGTGTTGCAGGCACTTCCAAAGGTCTGGGCCAGTGAGCTTGTGAGCTGAGCGGCAGGTTGAATCTGGTCTCCGAGGTGGCCGGACTCAGGAGGTGAGGGGAGACCGCTACTGCCTGGTTGACTTGAAGCCCTGGGAGCTGTTGATTGAGGCTCCTGAAAGTTCTGGCACATGGACAGAGCTCAACTAGCATTTGTTGTATCAGTTATATACCCAAAGGACCTTAAACACCATCAATCCAAACTCCCTCATTTTACAGCCTGAGCCACGGAGTCACAGAGCAGCACTAACCCACTGGGACCAGGAGGTAGGGCCATGGAGATTACACGTTTGTGTAATCTCGCCTCCCTGGAGAAGGCAGTTCCCCTCACACTTTACACTCAGAGCCACAAAGCTCTCCTCTGGCAGGACATGCTCTTGCCCAGCTGACCATGGGTAGATCCACTCTAGGTATGAGCTCTGATGGTACCCTGAAGGCTCCCTCCTGCCCAGGACATCCTGCTGACCAGATGGCCTGCCCTACAGCCCCAGAGGCACGGACATGGGTGGTGGAATCTGAGACAGAGCCCTGCTCTCCCGCCAATATCACCTCCTCTGGCCAGGCCGCTTGGGTGTGAGCTCCAACCAGGAGATCCTAGCCACTCAGCAGAAGCCGAAGCAATCAGTCTGCAGAAATCTATGAAAAAGAATGGATTTTCTTACTGCACTTGGAGTCTTTAATTTCCTGTGTTTGCCCCCAAAGGAGTTTTTCATCGACAAAGCACTTGGTTCTGTGGGCAATGCGGTTGAAGAGAAGCTGCTGATGAAGAGATTAGTGACTGGGGACATGCAGGGGCTAGTGCACTTGGGAGATGGCGCTAATGAAGCCCCAGGAGAGCCCAGACTAGGCGTGGGCTCCAGGCGGGGCCTGCCCAAAATGTCCAGGGTGGGCACACTGAGAACAGAAGCCAAGTTGGGTTGTGGTCAGGAGCCAGGTGCCAGGGAGGAGGTTGCCAAAGCAGAAACAAGTGCTCTTGAGAACAGATTCCTGGACACAGAGAACTTTTGAATCAACTGAGACAGTGGGAAATAAGGCTGGGGGCCAGAAGCTTCTAGAACAAGAGACAGGATACTGGAAGCTCAGATACGTTTCTGCCTATAAACCCCCATGTGACCTGAACTCCAAACTCTGAGCTCTGAGCTGAATTTATGGGCTATTGCAAAGACGAGCAAAAGAAGCAGGAGTAGCCCAGGAGAGAAGGGCTGATGGATTTATGAGAAGGTGGAGGGGGAAAGAAGCATCTTCTGTCTCCAACCATAAAAAGGATGTGTATGAGGGCATCTGCTCAGCTTAGCTACCAAGAACTGTTAGGCTAACTTTGAAGACCCTAGGGTTATAGTCAGGCATAAGGGAGGACTTCCTGGTTGCCAAACAAAATGAGCTGTCTGGGTCCCACTCCCACACCCCAGGGCCTGCCTCTCACTTTAGCTGGGTGCACTTGGTGTGGCCCCTTCCTGATCTTGAACTCAACATGGGTCTGGCCAGCCTGCAGGGCTCCAGCTCACAGGTGAGCCCAGTCCCCCAGATGTCCTACCTTGGGCCAGTGAGTTCTCTTCCTGTCTTGCCCCGACCGCCCAGCAGCTCCCAGGCTCCTGAGTCAGCCTGATAACACTCTTGAGACCTGTTCTTTTCCTGCCCAGTTTACCTCCTGCCTCACTTGCTTCTCTCTCTCAGCCTCCTGTTGGGGCTCCTTCTCCACATCTTTCCCTCAAATGTTGGTGTGCTTCAGGCTCCATCCTAAGAAACCCTCTCTATGTGATCACATTGCCCCCTATGGCTTTAAATTCCATTTTTCTACTGCTGACCCCCAATTGTGTATCTCTACCCCAAATGTCTCCCTGTAAACCCCCTGCCTTCTTGATATCTCTGGTTGGATGTCTACAGTCATCTCAAGCTTAGCAGGACCACTCAGAACACATGAGTCCACTTACATGCCTGCTTCCTCCCCCAACTTCCCCAACTCAGTGATCAGCATCACCCTCCGCCTGCTGTTCAAAGCAAACCCCGTAAATCAGCTCTACACTTACTTCCTGTGTGCCCTAGGGCAAGTTAATTGACCTATCTGAGCCACAGCTTTCTCACATGGAAAGTGAAAATAATAGCAATATATCCCTGATGAAGTCATTATGAAAATTAAGTCAAATGGTATATGTAAAAAAGAATAGTGCTTGGCACATAGGAAGCAATTAATATCATCACTGTCCAACTCAGCACCACCCAATAGAAACATAATAACCTGAGCTACAAACAGAAGTTGTACATATGATTTAAAATTTTCTACTAGCCGCATTATAAAAGATAAAAAGAAGTGGAATTAGCTTTAATGTTTTATTCAACCCACTATATGCAAAATATTATGATTTTAACATATAATCAATTTTAAAAGATGAATATTTTACGTTATTTTTTTGTACTATTTCTTAAATCCAGTGTGTGTTTTACACCCCTAGCACATCGGCTGGAACTATCCCATTTCAATGCTCTAAAGCCCCGTATGGCCAGTGGCTGCCGCGTGGACCCGTGCAGGTCTAAGTAGTCTCAAGGTTTCCACTTTTCCTCCATAGCAGAGTTTTTCATCCTCTGCACCATTGATATTTTGGGGGCAAGTGATGGAGACAGAATTTGAACCCAGAGTATGTAGAGAAAGTGCTGGAAATGTGAGTACAGGGGCCCTGGATTATCCAAAAAGAACACCAGCCCTGGGGAACACAACCTCAGCACTATTGAAATTTTGGGGCAGACAGTTCTTGGTTGTGGGGACTGTCCTGTGCCTTGTGGGATTTTTAACAGCATCCCTGACCTCTACTAGGGCTTCCCTGGTGGCTCCAATGATAAAGAATTTGCCTGGAATGCAGGAGACACGGGTTCAATCCCTGGGTGGGGAAGATCCCCTGGAGAAGGGAATGGCAACCCACTCCAGGATTCTTGCCTGGGAAATCCCACAGACAGAGGAGCCTGGTGGGCTACAGTCCATGGGGTCGCAGAGTTGGACATGACTAAGCGACTACACTTTCTTTTCTGACTTCTACTCCCTAGAGGCCAGAAGCAACCCCACTCCCACCTTCCTTCTTGTTACTCAGGCCTCAGTGTATGGCTCTATGGAGACTGTCAGACATCTCTACCCACCTCCGAGCTTCCACTGCTCTTCACTCACTCCCCATCCCTGGAGTGTAAGTCTTTGCAAGCTGCCTGATGTTTTCCTGGGTTACTGTCATCTGTTTCTTCACTCTGAAATGTAAGCTTCGGGACCACAGGGACCTTGTCTGTCTTGATGACCACTGTCCTCCCAGTATCCTGAGGGGAGCCAGGCAGAGTAAGTGCTCTCAGCTAGGACGAAGGAACCAATGCCCTTTCTGACCCAGCCCCCAGGCTCACTCCAAGTCCCCAGCCCTTCCCCGAACAGCTGTGCCAGGAACCACCCTTGACTCTCCAGGGGGTTGGTCGAAGCATCACTGCCTCTCCAATTGCTGCTTGGCCAGCTGCTCTGGATGGCAATTCAGGTTCAGCCCTGAGCAATGACCACCTGCGCACGTGGCAAAGGGAGAAATCCATGCACTGCAGGGCTAGGTCTGCCAAGAGAAGGAGTCTTTCTCTAATTCACACAAAGGGGCCACAGGGGCTGGCAGTATCTTGACCTAATGCTGTCAGCTGCCCAGTCCTAGTGGAACTCTCCATAACAGCAATAGTCCCTTCTCGTGCCCGAAGCCTGGCCCAGGACCAAGGGAACTCAGCCTGGGTGGGGAATGCCTGCCTCTGTGCTCTGAACCTGGCAATCTGCTGGGGGTGGGATGGCACCTCCTTTCCCTCTCCTTGTCTTGTGGGTGCTGGGAGGTCACTGCTCCCACCGCCCCAGCTATTCATATACCAAGGCAACCATCTGCAGGACTCTCTCCTCTCTGTCCATCCCCCTCTGGTCCCAACTCCCTGGGCCAGCTCAAACTTCCACACCTCCCTGAACGGGAGTGGGATAGTGGCCTTAATGCAGGAGTGACTCTAAGAAACAGGTATCTGGACCTCAGAGCCTGCCGGTCCTTGGATTGGCAGCTAGGAGAAGGCACGTCACCAGCGGTGTTGAGTGAGGAGCAGAGGGTAGCTTCTGGACCTTGGAGCAAATGCTCCTGGAGACTTTGTCTAGTAAGTGCCATGGACACCCTCTGATGTCCTGCTGGGGCAGCTGTCCAAAGACTGTTCAGGGCCCATTCCCTAGACCTCTGATATCCCAACTGGGCTCTTGTCTCAGGCCATTAATGTTTGAAGGGCTACAGATTGGCCCCCACCCCTTTGATATATGGGGAAACTGAGATTCCAAACGGAGTGTTCTAGAAAGCAGGGGTCACTGAGAGGGCAGTGTTAGGAGGATGAAGTAGGTGGAGGGCAGCGCAGCCTCTGAGACGCTTTCCCAGGCCCCCTGCCCCAGCACCATCCCTCTCGACCCCGCTCAGCCTTTGTCCGACTTGCTCCTGTGACAGCTGGGGAGGCTGGGCCTCGCCCTGGTTCCTGCCATCAGCCATCTCAGTGAGGCACTAAAGATGTGTGCAGAGAGCCAACCCTCGGCAGCAAGCTTGGCAGGCAGCTCGGTGTTGCCTTGGAGACCACGGAGAAGGAGAGTTGCTTCACACGGCTACTGAGGGCCGATGGCTGCTGGTCCCGAGGTACCTCTCCAGGGGGCCATGGCCGCAGGGACACTGTGCAGGTCCTTCCTCCACATGCAGGAGGCAGATGGGGAAACTGAGGTGCCGACGGTGGAGGACCTGACAGGTTGACACACTGAGGGTCACTGGTGGGGGGACCAGGACAGAGCAAGGGGCCCTGCCCCTCAGCCTTGGACTCTACAGACCTCCAGGGGCCACAGCCCAGCAACACACAGCCAGGGGGTGTACTGGTCTCCATGGCCAGGTCTCCCATCTGCATCCTCAGGAAAGACCTCAGGCTTTGTTAAAGGTCCCCACTAAACCTCGCTCCCTGGGACTGCCGGCATGTGCACCCACAAAGTCTGAGGAAATCTCCCAGCTCTGGATGCCCTGGAAGTGAATACGCAAACACTGAAAGATGGAAGTGGGGCCCCAAGAGGGGAGCCAGAGAAGGGGTGGTGAGATGGGGGCAGCGGGACCTTGGAGCCAGTCAAGTCCACCCCCTTCTTACACAGGAGGAAATCAAAGGATATGTTGGGTTGAGGGGAAAGTGCAAGCTTCTGAGAAAGGCTGTATGGCCAGGTTTGCCTCCTTAAAGCTGGTGAAGCAGCTATGGGGCCTCCCACAGACCTGCAGAGACGAGGTTGAGGTCGCCATCCTCAGGGTGCATATGGTTGTTTTGCTGAAGGTGATTCTAAGATAGCCATCCTTGGCCCTGATGTGTTCAGTACTCAAGCTCTCCAGTCAAGTGCTTAGCTGTGCCAAGCAGGACAAGGGCCTGGAAATGACCCTCAAGAAGAAGAGTGGCTCATCCGTGGCCTGCCCATGGAGACCCCAAGGCTGGCAGATGCCCCTCTTGCCCCCTAGCTCATGGGTCCATGAAAATTCCTGTCTGGGCTGGAATCTGAGGCTGGGCCTCTCAGGGTTGTGGGGGCACATGGGTGGGGCCATCAGCAACGGATGTCTTCCCAGAGAAGGGGAGGGAGAGGGGGCATCAGGTCCTTCCCTGCAGGAGGTCTGAAAAGACCTGGCATAGCTCCAAGCATAGATCTTGATGGATGTCTTTTCTTGGAAGAAGGGGTGGCAGGACTCAGGCATGAGACAGCCAGGCAGGCTCTGGGGTTCACCTAACTGAGCTCATTGCCCTGCGGCCTACTCCTCCGTGATGCAAACAGAAATCCCCTCCTGCCCCGGGTTGTCACCCAGACAGCAGCATCATTTGGTTCCCTCAGAGCTGCCTGCAGCCTGGGGCCTCCCGCCCCCAGCCCCTGCCTACTGCCTGAGCTGTCAGCCTGACTCCCAAACAAGCTGATTATCCTCATCTGGGGAAAACAGAACTGCCATGCCTGAAAAGAGGCCTGTCTTCTTAGTGAGACGTAATCTGAGGGAAACTCTCAGCTCTGATATGCAGTACAAAGTAAATGATCATCTGTTTAGCTTGGCTTTCTGCTGACACAAGGGCAGGTTTCCATATATATTACCTCCTCCAAGAAGACTTCCAGGCCTAGGCTGACTCTACCCAGGCTCACCACAGCCTTCTTTGGACCCTCCCAAGGCCTGTGATGAACTTGCAGTCCATATTCCTCTGTGCAGTCCTACAGCTTTGGTCTGTATATTAAGAAATTCCTCCAGGAAGAATTCTGACCAGGTTGAATAGGGTGATCTAAGTAACTGGTGGGGATGGAGCAGAGTTTCAGGCTTGCCTCCTTTTGGGGAAGAAAACTTCGCAACTTAGACCTTCATTCAGTCTACCAAACACCCTTCATAATTCCCCACCCCTCCCCTTGCCCATGAGCTCCCTGCACCTGGCATGCCCTCCAACCTGCCTGTCCTACCAAAATGTCTTCTATCAAAGCTGTCTCTCAAAGCCCAACCAACCAAAACAAACAAAATCTCCACCATCTCCAGCTTAAAGGGCCCTCAGCCCCTATTAATAGCTACACTTGACATGGTGTTCTGTTAAGGGGACATCTTCACCCGGCTTCCCCCAGGCCAGGAGCTCCTGTAGGCAGAGATTATATCTGCCCAGGACCCAGCCCAGGGGCCAGACACAATTCTTGTCCAGGTGCTCAGTGAATGAAAATGAAAGTTTCCAATGTCTCACCAGATTTCTCCACTTGCTCCCATCTCTATTGGCTCCTGGTGCTGCCACTGCCAACTTCTCCCCAGACTCTGAAGAGGAACCTTGTGTGATGCATTACCCGGGGTTCTCCTACCTGTTCTTTTTGGGAGGGGAACTAATATTTTCCAAATGCCTCTTCCAGCATGCCAGGTAAAGTGATAGGCATTTCACACATTGATTTGATCTAACACTCACAGCACCATGGTGTGTTTGGTATAATGCTTCCCATCTTACAGCTGCAAAAACTGAGGCTCAGGAAAGAAACAGAACTGCCCCAGTGGCAGAGTAAGGATCTGAGTTCCAAGACTCTTGCTTCTGGGGCCAGCACACTTTTCTCTATATTCAATCAAGGTTCTAATGACCAAGCCTCAGGCAAGAAGTGCTGCCCCTGGGACAGCTCACCTTCAGGGTAGATGCCCCATCTGAGCCCACGGGAACCCAGTCATATCAGCATCATCAGCTGACTGTTAGCGGCATTTACCACCTGCCAAGTGCAGTACTAAGAGTTTTGCATGAACTGATACAGGATAAATTTCATAATAGCTCTTTGAGGTTTGTGCTTCTATAATCTTTACACTCAGATGAGGAAACTGAGG
>SJYQ01004034.1:459516-469711 GCA_006410935.1 Redunca redunca
GCCAGGCACCCCCTATGTGGACCTCAGGAGCTGTGCCTTCAGCTGCCCAACACCCCCGGTGCTGGCTGCCTCCCTCAGCCATCGGGTGGGTGGCAGAGACCATCCGCTCTCCCAGCCCAGTGGCCAACTTACTAGCACACTTTGTCACCTCAGAACTGGGCCCAGCCTGTGCCTGCCCCCAAAGTCTATTCACTCCCTCACAAGGCTGGGAATGGCTTGTTCATGCCATAGGAGGTCAGAACTGCTGCATAAAATTCGGGTTCAGTCTGCATGGTACTTCTGCCCCCTTGGAATGGGGAAGCTCTGGGGCCCCGGAGTGGGGTGCAGGAATTGGTAACACACTCAGGCCCGGGGTGGCCTAGTCTTCTGGCTCTGAAAGTGTGAGGCAGGGAGGAAAGGGACTAGGAGGGCCGAGAAGACAGATGGCCGAGACCCGGGACAAATAGGCTGGGAGAGGGAGAGATACTGGCTCGTCGGCTGCCTCTTCCCGTGAGCACAAGATGGAAGGCATCCCTGGGGCTTTGGGGGCCCACAGTAGTGCACCCCACATTCCTTCCAGGACAATTTGCAGAACCAGTGGGAGCCAGCCACAGCAGGAATGACTTGGCTTCTGGAACATGGGCTCTGGCGTCAGCTGACCCCATGCTGCAACCCACACCTCACTGCACTCCCCTTGGCAACACAGACACCTATGACTCTGACCCTGAACTTCCTTAACCCCACCCATGGCCACTCCTCTGCTCCCCCATTAAATGCTGGCGGCCATGGGCTGTGTCCCCACCCCCTTCTCACTCTGCAGCAGCCCTTTGAGTCACAGCACAGGCTCTGTGGGAGGGGATAGAGATGTCCCCCATGGACTCCGATACTCCTACTGAACACCCACGCCCACCCCACTGAGCACCACCCTCTATCCCAATCTATTTACCAATGAGAACAAAGCCATCATTTGAGCCGCACTCCTATCTATCCAGCTATCTATTGGGCATCTCCACATTGATGCCTCACAAATCCTTGGCAGTCAGCCAGTCCAAAATCCAGCTCATCTCTGCATTCTCAGTCCTTGTAAATGACCTAACTGCCCAAATCAGAAACCTAGTTAAGAATTAGCCTCTTCAAGAATTAGCCTCTTCTACCTAGATCACTCTTATTTTGATCTAATCCAACTAGTCCTGTCCCTCATTTACATTAGAAAGGCACTTTGTTTCTCTTTTCTGACCATAAGGAATTGCGCAAGCCAGGGACTATTACCTTCTACCAGTTGCAACATCTTCCCTACAGGTACCAGGCCTCTACTCTCCACCACTGTCCCACCAGGAATTGAATGAGCTTTGCCACCTGTTAATCTGACCAAGCCATACCCTTGCTCTAAAATCCTCAGTGGCTCCCTATTTCCCATTGCATCACACTTAACTCTCTCTGCCATCAGCTTCCAGGTCTGTTTCCTGTTTCCTGACTTACTCTCCATGCCAAACTTCCTTGATCCAATCAGGTGAAGTTTTCCTTCACCTTCCTTCATCCTTTCTCGGTTTATTCTCAACTTTTGCCCCAACTCATGTTGGAAAATGATAGCCTCCAATGAGGCTCTTCTGCCTCAGTTCTTATGTCCAAGTCTTGAAAGACAAGCTCTATCCACCCTCCTAGAGGAGTTTCCCAACAGCCTCAACCCCCATGGACCTCCCTTCTCTGAACTCCCATGTCCCAAAAGGCTGAGCTCTCCCCTCAGCCTGGGCTCTTCTCTGACTGACAAGCTGGTGAGGCTGGTCTCCCTACCAGCCAGGGGCTTCCTGAAGGTCACAGGTCTCCATCCCAGTGTTTCCAGGAGGCCAATACAGTGAAGACCAGGACTTAAAGGATGGAGTGTAGAGCAGGGAGGGTCTCCTTCAACATTCCACTCATGCCCTCCACCTTTCCACTCATGCCCTCCACCTTTCCTTGGCCTGGACAACTACATTTATTGTTCTCAGAGGAAAACTCTGGGATCCCAGTGGTCTTGGATGGGTTTTACACCACATCTTCTTGGGGGAGCAGTTTGGGAGCTCAGGTCTTGCAGCTGGGAGCCTGGGTCTAAGTCCTCTGACTCCTGGCATTTACCTTCTCCCCAAACATGGACCTGGGCCTGGGACTGCTACCTTCTGAGGCCCTGGCAGTGCAAACATCAATTCAGAAGCTGCTCTCTTCCTCCCTGATCCTAATCATCCCTCCCCACCCTCCCTTCTCCTAAACTGTAGGCTGAATGCTCCAGACCATTTCAGTCCAATTTTCTCCTCAAATAGACAGGTGTTTGTGGCAGGGAGATCTGAGACCTGCTGTTCAGAATCAGCAGGGAGGAGTGTGTGGGACACATGGAGAGGGTTACTGGGCAGAGATGAAGCAGAAGCCCCTTCTCTTCCTCTTGCTCTCACGCTAGACACCCCAGTCCCCTCCCCAGGCAGGAATCTAGAGGAGCCCTCCCTGCTGTCCCCAGCAGGGCCTGTGACCCTGGGCAAACCACCTACCTTCCCCAAGCCTCAGTCTTCTCATCTGTATAATGGGCATTTACATCTTCTTCAAAGGATTAAGTGAAGATTGGAAATAATATAAAAAACCAAGGAGGAGGCCACTGGAATTATTGGAAATTATTAGCTTTCCCATCCATCATCAGCTTGAGTTCTCTCACCATCCTTGGCAGGCAGTCTGAGCCAGGGTCATTCTCTCCCTTTTGGTGGATATGATTACCAATATGCAGATGTTAAATGTTTTCTTGTTGTCTTAAGTCCATTCAGAGAGCCCCAGGTAAAAATAGCACATATTTACGGAGACCTTATGCTGTCCCAGGCTCAGTGCTCTCCTTGGATTATCTCATTCAACTCTCACAACACCAGAAATGGTCTGATTATTATCTCCAGTTTACAGATGGGCAAACTGAGGCAGATTGTGCTTAAGCAACTGGCCCATAGAGGCACCTAGTGCCTGGGTGCCTGTCAGGGATTAGAACCCAGGACTTCTCATCTCTCAGCATGCCATGCTCTTCACTGCCTTGGCCCCCTTGAGTCTAAGGACTAAGAGGGTGAGCCTGAATGGCTCTGGTCAGCCATCTCCCAAGCATGGATCAGTGTCTTCCTGGGAGCCCACAGCCTACAGAAGGCACTGTGGTGGTCCTCACCCATCTGCAGAGGAGATGGCCAGGGTCAGTGAACAAGGAAGTGGTTCCTGAAGGAGAGGCGCAAATAGGTAGATTGTGCTTTGTCAACCAAGGCATGAGGGACCAGGAGAGGAAACCCCTCCAGATCCCCCATCCCTGTTTCAGTCTCCCTCCTTCTGAGTCTCTCTCTTCTTCTGGTCTCCGTGCCCACCTGGTCCTCCTCCTGGCTTCCTCCACCTGCCCCCCTTTCTCCCCAGAGCAACCCCTGCCCCCCACCCCTAGACCTGGGCAGACTGAGAGGAGTAGGGCTGAGGTGTCGCCCTCAAGCTAGTGGCAGAGCTGTCAGCCTGGCCAAGCCCCACACACTAGAGCAGGGAGCCTTATCCTCAGACCCCCCCCACCCCACCCCCATATTTCCCACCAGGCAGAAATGAACCCAGCTGGACAGAACTGGCACTCAAACCCAGCCCTTCCTCCAGGGCTCCCGCCCCTCCCCTCTCTCCTCCACTCATCCTACCAGAAGTATTCACTCATTCAGCAATGAGTGGTCAAATGGCCACACTGTGCCAGGTAGGAGACCCAGGGCTGGAGTCTAGGGGGGGAAACAGATATAGCCCAGCCCTGGGCCTCAAAGGAAGGTGACCGTCCCTAGAGTGCTCGAAGGGCTGGACCAGAGGCACCAGCAGGGAGGCCTGCCAGAGCCTAGGGGCTTGGGGCAAAGGTGTCAGGGAGATTCTTCTATGTTTATGGGTTAATCTGATCTGCCTCATCTCATCTGAGAATCCTTGTGGCTTCCTGACCTCAATGACACAGCTGTTGAGTCCTGGGGGAAGAGCAGGGACTCCTGATGAGGAGCCCGCTCCCCCACCTTACACTCCTGTACCCCACATCCAAACACTGATTCAGCCCCTTGGGGTCCTCACCTTCCTGCATGGCCAGTTTACCAAGAGCAGGGTCTGTGCCTGGTGACAGGGTGGGGTTAGGAGATGGAGGACGAGAAAGAAGAGGCAGTCCAGAGACCCACCAGGCACCAATTCCTGCCCCTTCCTTACTCCACAGTCAGCGGCTTCTCTTGCTCGGCTGTTGATACTGGGGAGGAAGTGTGGGTGAGGCCAGGAGCCCAGTGCTTGGAGGGGCAGGGGAGACCTCCAAGATTGGGAGGGGCCCCACAGGCAGGCAGTGGAGAGTCACATGGGGACTGGAACTCAGAGTCCTTGTGAAGGGAATGCCCAGGTGGGACCCAGGAAAAGAGGTTTCCTCTCTCGCCCATGCCCTCCAGAGGACCTGGCTCCTTACCAGCAGGAAGGCAAGATATGGACCTTTTTATGTTACAGATGAGGACAACTAAGACCAAAAGAGATTATCCAAGGTCTTTAGCAAGGTCATGCAGTGGGGAAGTGGTCCTTGCATAAAACATTGACACAGACCAAGTTACTGGGGATGGTCCAATTGATTGGGGGACCCCTGTGGCTAGGTGGTGGGCTGTGGGGTGGGCATTGCTACCCACTGTGATTGATGCCATCTCCTTCCCCAGGCCACAGAATAGAGATGCCCCCGTCTCCAGGGACTGCAAAGGAGGAACTGGCTTTACCCATCTGCTGAGCTCAGAGAATACAAGGTCAGTTCATGGTGGTGCCAGCTCCAGCAAGACTTTTCCTCCCCTTGTCAGCCCCACCTCCCTCCTGTCCTCCCACACCCAGGAAGAGTCAGAAACTGGCTAGCAAGCTGGACAGAGGCTGAAGGAGGGGAGAAGCACTAGCAGAACAACTTCTCTCTTCCCACAGGACATTCCATACCTGAGTTGGGCCAGGGGGAAAGTGCTGTTAAATCAGTTTCAGAGTTTTAATTCATGTCTCCTCTGTGGCCTAGGAGTGAGTGGAAAAGGCAGAGGACCAGCCTGAGTTTTCACTGCAGCAAGAGAAGACCTCCTTAAAAATACGTTTTAAAGAGGCTATGAGATCCAAAAATAAATTTATGTTCAATAGGCAAGTCCTGCTCATTCAACATATACATGTAAAGAACCAAGGCGGATGCCTGTCCTAATAAATATGAGCTAAAATGATACGATCCCTAGGTCTTCTCAGCCCATCTGATCCTGACGGGGCCAGGTGCTCATCGAGTGGCCCTGCAGCGCATGCAGGACCTGGGCTGTCTTTCTGTTTATCCATCTTGAGTACCTCCAGCTGCAGCCCTGCCACTAACCCATTCAGTGCCATTAGCCAGGCAGGTCTCTGCCCCAGTTTCTCTCTCTGTAACAGGACAAGGCAAATGAGATCATTTCTAGAGGCTTGACCCAATTCAACTGTTTAAGTGATCACAGGGGCCTCTTTGTCTATGATCTTCAGAAGTCCTGGATCTAGGTGGGCACAGGACTACAGTGAGGAAAAAGGTAAAATTCAGGAAACTTCACATAAAATGGATTTCTGACTTCTGAGCAATTGACCTGGGATGTCCACACGGCAGCAGTCAACCAGAGTGGGCATGCACAGGGCCCATCATCCTGAAAAAGGGCTCTCCATTTGGCCATGGTCCCCGCCATTCCCCACCGTCCCTCATCCCTAATGCCAGATGCCATTTATCACCAGTCATATGCTGTTGTTTTCTTAGAAAGCTGTTACTCTGTCAATGTGTCACTGTCAGAAGTGGAAAATTGAATGGAAGGGACATATGTTTTAAGAACAAAATAGCAAAGGAGACGATGTCCTTAAAAAGATATTTAACCATCAAACAATGGTCCTGTGCTCTTATTTGACTTCCTGGCCCAAGGCCTATAGTGATTGAGTTTGTGTTCTCAGGCCACCCAGAGGACTTCTTAGCACTGGCCCACCCCATGGCCACTGCCCCGACAGTATTAAGAGGTCAGCACAAGTTCCCAAGTCCTGGATGTTTCTCTGGGGCTCTCCCTCCCCTTTCTCCACCCCCACTAGGGTATCCTTCAAAAGACCCAGAATGTCATGTGGCAGCGGGGAAAGCCCATGTCGCCCCCAAGAGAAGAAGCATGGAGAAATGGTGGTGCAGAAGCCAGCTTGGAGTTGGGCCAGAAAGGGAGAGGCCCCTCAGTCTCTATCCTCAGCATATCCCCTCTTGGAGAACCAGCTGACGGTGGAATAAATTCGCCTCCCTCAGGCCCTCTCCCTCCTTCCCTCTGCTGGGGTTGCCATGACAACCAGGGTTCACCCTGGATGCCAAAAACACCGAAAAAACAACAACAAAGGCTCCACCCTCAGCTAGAAGGAAAGAGGGTAACAGCCAGTGTCAGAACAACAGCCAGGGAGGCATGTGGAGGCATACCCTCTCCACAACCCCCCAGAAGAGTGGGAATCAGGGATCCGTAACCAGCTCAAGGCAGAGTGGGTGGGGTGGAGTTTTCCTCCATTTCCCGTATCCTCCCCCACAACTTACATCCATCCCAGAAACTTCTCCACAGTCTCCACCTAGTCCACCTCCATCCTGGGGTAGCAGGCTGAGGTCAGAGCGAGTGGTGCATGGCCCAGAGGACCACTGTATGTTCAGGCTTCCTGTCTGGGCCTCACTCCCGCTGTGTGACTTCCAAAAAAATCATTTTCCTCTTGGGTGCCCTGCATTCCCACCCTCATCATTAAGAGCTGAGCTCGGGAAGGCAGGAGGCTCTCATTCACACCAAGGATGACATGACTGGTAAGGCTTCAATCAGGTCTTTCCCGGAATTGAAGCATTTTAGCATGGCCTTACTCTGAAGAGTGGACCCCTGAGAGTAGCATTTATTTCTCAAAAGTCTAGGCTGGGGATTGGATTTCTATCTGAGCTGGGATAGATGAAGGATGGAGTCCTTGGACTCCTTGACCAATCCTGGTTACCACCGACGTACTCCTTCCAAGGGAAATTCAGGGCAGCTACTGTTCTGTTAACACAACACTGTTTTCCCAGAGTGTGGCCAGATGCCAGAATGGTCACCATTGAAGCTTAGGGCATCTACCCTCAGAGGCATCCCCTTAGGATGGACCAACTTGTGATAGGCAGCAGTCAACAAACATGAGGGCCCTGAATACCCGTGGAGGGAGGAGATGCTGGGGCAGGAAGGTGGGGACTTGATGGGTGATGGAAGAAGGCCAGAGGTCAGCAAGCATCCTTTAGCCAACTGTTTCCCCTCCCGCAGCTCTACTTCTTGATTCTGAACAAGACAGGTATGGACAGAAGGATCATGGAGAGCACAGCTTGAGGCAGTACAACACAGTACAGTTTGGGAAAGGGGAAAGTGGATGGCCCGGCCGTAACTGCCTTGGCAAAGTTGAGAAAGTGGATACGTACGTGCCAGTAGAAAGCAGCAAGAAGCGAGCCAGATTCTACCTCGATGCCTGGAAAGCCTCAGGACACAGAGCGGCCAGATGCCTCTGAAAGCAGGAGTGAGGATGAGCGAGATACAGTGAAAGTCTCTTTAAGAAAGGACTTAAACCCACTGTCTCCCACCCCATTCTCTCTGCAAATTTCTTCCCTACTAGCTGAGGATGCAAAGAGAATTTCTTAGTGACACTGGGTCTGAGCAGTGGGGGCAGGAGATGAAGTGCCATACTGAAAATGAGGGATTGCCTACATAATGGTGGATCTCCAGTCCCAGCTGCTACTCCACTGAAAAGACTCTCAGTAGGATAGGAGAGAGCCCCTCTCTGGAGAAACCAATCAGCTCAAGAGGAAAGATCTAGAGATAGTAGTAGCATGAGCTCAGTAGCATGAGCTCAGTAGCATGAACTCATCACCTGATCCCCCCAGGAAAGCCCCTCTGAGGACAAGCCCTGTCCACAGGGTCTGCGATCAGATGGTGGGTGCCTCTTTCTTAAATGAACTCCTGCCAAGGATCCCCAGACATACTAGAAATGCCTTCAGTGTGAAAGGCACTAAGCAGGGAGTGGGGAGCAAGAAAGGCATCAGGCAGATAAAGAAAGAAACTTAGAGAAACAGAGATAAGTAGGAAGGAAAAACCAAAAAGTATAGATAATATTCTCTGAAAAGTGATAGACTATATTGCGTCTATGGGAGAAAAAGTACAGAGTGCAATTTTTTTTTTAAAAAAGGAAACTTACAAAAAATAAGCACTAGCTCATGTAAAGTAAAAAAGAAAAATATTTTAGCTAAAATCAGTGGAAGAGCTAAAAGAAAGTTTGAAGACATTTTTTCAAAAAATAGAGCAAAATGACAAGTTGGAAAGTAAGAGATAAAAAATAAGAAATTGGAAGTTCAAGTTATCTTAGTGACAGGAGTTCTAGAAAGAGAAATCAGAGAGAATAAAGGGGGAGGAAATTTTCAAAGATGATACAAGAAGCTTTTCTAGAACTGAAGGATATGAGTCTCTACATTGAAAGCACTCATGAGAACTTAGCAGCAAAGAATTGTAAAAGATTCATTCATTCAAGGCACAGAGCAGCAGAGACAAAAGGAAAAAAGAAAACCCAGAAAAATTTAGGGAAAAGGAGAACGACAAGTCATGTGCAAAGGACAAAGACTTAAAATGACATTAGACTTCTCAACAGCAATACTGGAAACTAGAAAACAATGAAGAAATGTCTTTAAAACTTACAGAAATTTTATTTGCAACATAGAATTCCATATCTAGCCCAACTATCCATCAGGTAAGTAAAATAAAGAGTAAATAAAAGGTAAAATGAATACATATTCAGACATTCAATGATTAACAAAATGTATCTCCTGTGTACATTTCTTAGGTAGTTACTGGAAAATGTGCTACCCTAAAACAAGGAAGTTAGCTAGGAAATAAAAACGGCATTGGATCCAGGACATAGTGAGGTCAGCTCATGAGAGAGAGAAGTAAATCCTCAGGATGATAAGGAAGGACAGCTCTATAATGATTCTCCTTAACTGGGGGAGAGACGTGGAGACGATCACTTCCAGGCAGGAATAGGAGGTTCTAAGGAGCATGTCTTTCAAAAAAAATCACACTTTTAGCTTATCTAAGGCGGTTGACGGAATCGAGAGCTTTTTTATGTTTTGTTGGAAATTTGAGGAATAATTTGTGGTAGGTATGTGGAAACTAAGTAAGAAACAAGCCAACAAAAAATAGTAACTTCAGGGAAAAACAAGTCCTGTGGATTCCACTTCTGAAAGCTCTTTCAGGTGTTTCCCCTCTGTCAGGGAACGTTTAACAGGAGGATTCCTGTGTGTTGTTTTCTTCTCTCACAAATCCTCTGTTGCTTACCAGTTCTTGGTAATGGGAACGAGTGGAGCGGCACGCTGCTCCCAGGACTGAGGTCCTGAGATAAAACACATGCATGGATTTCCTTCAGTAAACATTCTCCTTACAACAAAACTGCTTAGTCACCACCCTCTTTCTTGAGATATGGATTGTCTTCTGAACTTATGACCATTCTTAATTCCTTGTTTCCTTGATAACGTTGCTGTACATTTCGTTTTCTGATCTTTATCATTGTCAAAAGAAATTCCTTGTATAACAGCCTATCAGTTCAGTTCAGTCACTCAGTCATCTCTGACTCTCTGTGACTCCATGAATCACAGCACGCCAGGCCTCCCTGTCCACCACCAACTCCAGGAGTTCACTCAGACTCACGTCCATCAAGTCAGTGATGCCATCCAGCCATCTCACCCTCTGTCGTCCCCTTCTCCTCCTGCCCTCAATCCCTCCCAGCATCAGAGTCTTTTCCAATGAGTCAACTCTTCGCATGAGGTGGCCAAAGTACTGGAGTTTCAGCTTTAACATCATTCCTTCCAAAGAAATCCCAGGGCTGATCTCCTTCAGAATGGACTGGTTGGATCTCCTTGCAGTCCAAGGGACTCTCAAGAGTCTTCTCCAACACCACAGTTCAAAAGCATCAATTCTTCAGCACTCAGCTTTCTCTCACATCCATACATGACCACTGGAAAAACCGTAGCCTTGACTAGACGGACCTTTGTTGGCAAAGTAATGTCTCTGCTTTTCAGTATGCTATCTAGGTTGGTCATAACTTTCCTTCCAAGGAGTAAGTGTCTTTTAATTTCATGGCTGCAATCACCATCTGCAGTGATTTTGGAGCCCCCAAAAATAAAGTCTGACACTGTTTCCACTGTTTCCCCATCTATTTCCCATGA